>SSNR01000389.1:397673-448604 GCA_006937965.1 Callopanchax toddi
TTTTTTTATTTTAAAGATCAAATATTAATTTAACTACTTTTATTTACAAAGAAACATCTGGAAAACATATAAACATAAATAATGGCCTAACTACATTACAAAAATATATGGATACCAATGAATGGTGCATGTTGTGCAAAAAGTAATACTGTATATTAAGACATTAGGTGGTGACTAAGGTGGTGTACTGGTGTGTTATGGGATTGAGCATCACTGGTCAAGAAGTGCACCCATCAGGAATGTCATGAGGTGTCACTTTTAGAGGTGACCTAGGAAGACCAGACTCATCAGGTCACATGTCAGGTCTCACTCTGTCACATGAAATTTAATTTCTAAACACAGAATGGTTCAACACACTCTCCTGTACATCATCATATTTTTAAACCTGATTTTTAATTCTTCTGTAGAAATTTTAGTGAACTCAGCACATGGCCATCATGCTCAGCCATGTTGAATTGATGATGTAATCAGGCAGTCAATATTCTAAATACAAGATGATCCATATTGTTAATATATTACAAAAGACTAACACTGCCCTGAAGTGGATTGAAGTATATCAACATCATAAACAGAAAACTGAGTTAAAGTTACTGTCCACTATGTGGCTGCTGTGCATTAAAGAGTTAATGGATGCTTGTCTTTTGTTTTTCATTAGAAAAATCGCATCAAATGGTTTATTACATTTAGTTTCATGAGAATTGCATGTGGATGTAACATTAAACACAATGGTTTGAATGGTGGTGGTGCATGTGAATATCAGGACTCTAATAAACATTACAAGACGTTAAAAGACAAATTAATCACTAATCAGCAATTTACTAACATGCAACCTATGATAAAGTCTGAATTACTAATAACACATTTCTGAATGATCTAAGATCATTTCACATTTTCCAAAAATTAAACCCAAGTATGGTGTTATTGTATCCAGTTTGAACCATAGAGCTCAACTTATGACCTACAGAGTTCACTTGTTATTAAGTATTTAGCTGTAAAAATATTTCAACTTGCTTTAACTGACTGTACTACTTAACAAACTAACTATAACTGACTGTACTACTTAACAAACTTTATTTTATTGCTGTGAACCTTCATGAACCCTCTGACATTTCTTCCTGAAACTGATGCCAATTTAAATCATTTTGGCTCAGTTTAAAAACTATTAATTCAAAATAAATGTTTTATTTATTTAAATAGGATTTTAGCTTTTACAGTAATTTCACTGACACTTTTCTGCATATTTGTTCCACTGAGTGAGAAATAGGAAATAAAATCTGGATTGTGAGGATCTGACTGAGAGACTGTTTTTAGGTAACCTCTGCTGACATATTCAGGTAAATTAAGAATCAAATAAGCTTTTTCTGGGTAAATACCCGCTGTATTACTATTTTCATCACAAGCCGAATATTAGACAATGACAAGAGAGGCGGGATTTATAGCGCAAAGCTGATCGATTGATTGACAGCCAACCGGCCGGTGTTCAGAGCAGGAGAGAGGGAGGGGGAGAGGAGTGATCGGCAGCCGGCTGGTGTCAGGTTTCAAGGAGCAACAGGACTCAGGAGAGAGAGGGGAGGAGGGAGAGAGGGGACAAACAGCGATGCTGTGAGGAGAAATCAGACAGGAGGAGGTTTGGGGTAAAACGGCTGGAAAAGTGTGGGTGTTGAACGATCTCACTGAGAAAAGTGTGGGTGTTAAAACACCCACATCCCCCACGGGTGCGACGCCCATGCTCCAGACGGCTCTGGAACAGCCAGGACCTGAGACACTGCATTTCACAGCTTTGGTTTCCAAAACAGCAATATCTTGTCAGAAATCCCATTTAGATCTACAGTCCCACATCACAGCAAACCAAACATACCTGATTCCATAGTGTTTGAAGACAGGAACGGAGTCTAGAGCATCCTTCTCCACCTGAGCGTAGAAACTTTGGAGGTGTGTCGGCAGCCATGTGCAGCTGTGTAAACCTGGCTCCACTGGAACACGAGTGTATGGAATCCTCAGGTCTGACAGGACTTGTGCAAACACCTCACGTATATCTGGACAACAGACGGACAGCGCAACAAAGTCACTACAGTCTCATTTTATCATGCTGTAGTTTTACAGTCAACCATCAAAACAAATTCTGAAGACATTTTCAAAAGCGCCAATACTGCCCCATGCAACTCTCACCTAACTGGAGGATATCGCTTGGACATTTTAATTTGAAAGTCAAGCATTAGTTAGAACTTTATGTAACTTCTTTAGGTTTTAATAAAAATTTAAAAAAGAACATCCTAACTTCAGAATCTAATCTACAACACATTGCAACCGTTACTGTTGAAGTGAAAGGCTACAGAGCCCAGCAGGGGTCAAGAGTCAGAATATATTTGAGGTTGCGCAAGTTGTGCATAAATGTGGTCGTTGGGCTGCAGGTTTACAGGAAATGTGAATCTATGAATATCTGTCCAACTTTACCAAAGCTGCAGCCCAATGCCCAAATGACATGGAGAGGGTTTCTTACAACCTCGAATGCATTTGGACACGTCGTCTCTGTAGGAGTCTAGAAGTGTGAAACGTTTCAGTAGGTCTACAGTCAGATGGCTCCTGTGGATGAGTGATAATAGTAACTGTTACCTGGTAGTACATGAACATGTTGGTGTCCGTCCATGTGGTGAGGGAAGTGACCTGTTAGTTCCACAAACCGTCTGACTTGGGCTCTCAGCTCCAGCTCAACCTAACAAAGAGGAAACAGACCCACCTGGAAGTGACTGCAATGGAGACCTGCTCACCCTTTGGTTCATTTAAAACTAAATTAGTTTTGTTTAGTTTTTCACTTGAAGGTGTTTTGTAATTTCTCTCAAACTACGGTAGTCACACATGTTTTTACCTAAAACTTCACAAGTTAATTATAGTTTAGTTTGTGTCAAATTTGCCATCAAACTGAAACCTTCACAGTTTTCTTGTCTCGCCTCCTCGCCTCGCTTTCCTCCTTTCATCCAGGGGCAGCATCCCAAGTAGGGAATCCCAGACCGTCCTCTCCCCAGCCAGCTCCACCAGTGGGATACCCAGGTGTTTCAAGGCCAGCCTGGAGTTGTTCTTCTTTATGGTTGTCCTGGAGGCTTCCTGCTGGCAGGACATGCCAATCGAGAGCCTTGTTTTCTAGCTCACCACGACAGACCGGTTCAGCGTCCATCACTGCTCCAGTCCACCTGTCGATCTCCCTCCTTCCTTCACTAGTGAACAAGACCCCGTGATACTTAAACTCCTCCACTTGAGGTAGGACCTCTCCGCCGACCCAGAGTGGGCAAACCACCCTTTTCTGTTTGAGAACCATGGTCTCAGATCTGGAGGTGCTGATTTTCTTCTGTGTAGGTCTATTAAACACATGGCTGGTTTTTCAACACCACAATGGATAAAAGCACAGAACTCCATAAAAAGTCATCCTTCCATTAAGAGGCACCAGCTCTGATCCAACATGCAGGAGCGCCATGTCAGTGCAGAACTATTCATGTAGCATGTAGACTCCTGGCCAGACCAGCCTAGAGAGCTCCATGAAGGGCTACAGCAGCAGGGAGACTCAACTTTTACATTTCATATGGAGTACTATAAACAAACGCAGGGACTCTCCGTCAACATAGAGATTACAGCTAATAGAACAAGACTTTTAGGTTTACCTGACACAATTGGCTGCGTTACACTGTTTTATCAGTGTACAACATTAAAAGAGACAGAGCGTTGCTGATCTGTACCTGGTTCATGCTGAGCTGGCCTCTCTCCAGGGCCTGGCGAAAGCCCATCTTTCCATGGAAGAAGCCTTGAGGGTTTATGAGTGTGGAGGCCTGCTGGAGGTTCTGACACAGCGGAGTGCCCTCTGACAGGTTGGCATGGAGCCCAATGGGGATTTGGTGCCTAAAGATCAGTTCAAAATGTTAAAATAAACCATTTTTATTCACATTGTCTGATGCACCGTCTAGTGGCTCCATGTCATTTCTAATTAAATCTAACAAGCTGGTTTTTAGTACTTTGTGTTAAAGAGCTGGTGATACTGCTGACAGTCTCAGGTTTGATAGAAATTGCCCTTTGACCCCATCCTTTAAAAACATGTCCAGGTTGTCAGCTTCTGATACTGCTTTAATGGAAGAAACCAACACCTCCTACGTTTAGTAGATGTCCAGCATTGTATCAGTATCAGATCCCTATGCCAACACTGCACTAAAGTGTTAGGACAACTGGCAAGAACAGAAACCTGTTCAACCAGCCGAGGTTGGCATGTAATGCTGTCCTTCACACCAGATGTGTCTTAAATTGGTAATGTGACCTAAAGTGAATCTTTGATATTAGTAGACAATAATAAGCTTAATGCTGTAGGATTAATGCTGGGTTCATTTGGTTGAGACAGAGATGTTCTGCCTCTGTGTTTACAGAGTTTGGACTCAGAAGATTTTTTTAAAAGCAGCAGAATATATTTTTATTTGGAAAAGTGTTATAGTTAGATCTGGGCTTTTATAACCATTGTATAACTGTTTTTATGGATTGTTAGTCCCTGTGATTTGAGTAGCTCATGTGAGGCACTTTGTGACCTGTCTATAAAAGGTGCTATACAAATACACTTTTACTTACTTATTTACTTGCTTACAAATTACATGCTACATTAATCCAAAAGGTCTGATTAAGAATAAATAAAGGTTTTGTTTTTTTTTGTCTAGTTTTCCATCAGTTGTGTTAGGAGTTCCATCTGCAGAGGATCACCTTCTGGCCAGATCAGCTGCCTCTTTGGCTGCAGAGCCGTTAACCAGCAGTGATACGTTGGAAATGCCTCCAGCCAGAAAGCAGTCCACAATCCCCTGGTTCCTCCTGGGACAGTAGCCAAAGTCATCTCCCGTCACCACCAGCATCAGTCTTGGTTGTGGCATTTTGGCTGTTTCTGTGGTGAAAACATGGAAGATGTGTTAACATTTAAACATGATCAGAGTTGTATTTATGTGTTTTCTACCCCAGTCTTCACGTGTCAAACTGAACCCAAACTGCTCCATGTCTCCTATAATAAGAGTGTTAGACACACAGCCTCTAAACATTAGTAAAAAATAATCCAGATTAAAGTTAATACTAAAGGCAGTTTGCCTTTCAAATCTGTTTATGTTCTGTTGCAAGTTCAGAGATCATATTCTGACCTTATTTTTATTTGGGTTGCATGGTGGCACAGTTGTATTAGCACTGTTGCCTTGCAGCAAGAAGGTTGCAGGTTCGAATCATGGCTGTGGCCTCTCTGCGTGGAGTTAGCATGTTCTCCCATTGCATGAGTGGATTTTTTTCTGTGTGCTCCGGATTCCCCTACAGATCACAACATGCTCTATAGGTGATAATCCAGGACTCCTTTGTAAAAGAGTTTCTGAAACTCAATGGGACTTTCCTGGTCAAATAAAGGTTAATAAAATGTAATAATTTAAAAAATATTCTTCATTGCTCTAACTCTCCACAGAGTTTATCAACAGTAATACTGCTCTGATCTGGAAACATCCTTCTTCATCCAAGTGACTGAGGCAAGGAGGTCCAAACCAGCAGAGAGCCCCCAAAGTGGATCTCAGTTCAGTTTACTTCTAAAGCTCCAGCTCACAACATAAGCACACGAAGCAGCAGGTCCAGATTCAGGACAAAGGATTACAGGAAGACAGATTTATTATAAAATAACAATTAGTCAAATTGTCTCGTTATAAAGGACCCAGCTGATTGGATTGAAGTGTTACTTCAATGTAATCCTCCATTCTGAGCAGCACAGTATGAGAGCGACAGTGGGAAGAAACACACACACACAAACACACCTTCAGCCCTAAAGAAGTGAAAATTTAGTACAAAAATAATGGAGGAAGAGCATACTTAATTTTTTAAAAGCAGATTTTCTTTATAATGATTACATTACTATTATTAATATAATAATGTAAGGTTATTTTTTTAAACTTTTTATTGAAACATCTGCATATTTTTTGTTTTTTGCCTTCCTAACTAATAGACTAGAAATGATGTGACTATCATAATGTTTAATATAAATGTAAATCACACCACATACATATTTTGTCTAAATTAAAATTCTTAAATTTAGATCTTTGTCTTTTTAAACACTTATTCCTGCCTCTATTTGACTGTATATTCTGATTGACCCACACAGGCTTTTATTTGACACCTAAACCTCTACCTGTTCTGTCATGTGATGTCACAGTATTTACTTTTTCTGTCAAAGTGTGTGTTTTATTCATTCAAAGTTAAGGAACTGCTCACAGTAAATTAGTTTTTTCCTTTTTCAAATATTAATAACTTAATATTCCCTTTTAACCTAAAGCATGATGTTTTAATATTAAACTGTTGTGGTTTTTAATGGTGGTCCAAAGCTTTTTGTCATGTGAAAATATATGTGTGTGTGTGTGTGTGTGTGTGTGTGTGTGTGTGTGTGTGTGTGTGTGTGTGTGTGTGTGTGTGTGTTAGATCTGGGTCAGCTGGATGGACTCGTCGTTCTGCTGACGTCCAGATCTGAACGATAACAGGTGTTCTGAGATCAGGTGTCCCACCTTCCTGTTTCTACTCCAGCCAGTGTTTCACTTGATGAAATGTACAAACCTTGCCATAAAATAATAAATGTCTCAGAATGTGCAGATCACAAGGTAACGAGTCAGGTGTCTAACAGATCTATGAGAACATTTTTCTACTGAACACAGAGCAAACAATCTTCAAAGGTGATGTTCAGCAACCAGGATGCGTTTCTCTGCTGTAATGGACCAAAAAACAAAAACGTCAACCTCTTTATTGTGACCATTTCCCCTAAAACATTCCTTAACCTCTAAAAGGATATATTTTTTAATTTATATTTTTATTTAGTTTAGCTGTTTTCTTTTTTAAACATTTGTACTTTTTAACTATTAAATGTATGTTTTCATTTATTTTATTTAGTTTTTTAACTTTTAATTTGGTTTTCAGTTATTTTCCTTTGTTTGAGACATTTTTGCCCACCTGCCCCGTAAAAAGTTAAAACAACAGGTTTGAAATGAAAAAAACTGAGAAGCAAGTAAAGAAGGAAAAGTTTAAAAAACTGCATGACCGGAAGTTGCGCCCATAATTCGCGCAAAGCATTATGGGAAAGACTAGGCTCTAAATGGGACTGATCGATCCTACATTTATTCATCAGAAGGGTCACTCTAAGAAATTATATGATAAAGCAAAATAACAGTAACTTTTATAGACTTACTGACGTTTAAGCTGATTAACGCTACTACTTCCGGTCTCTCACTCACACAGAGAGAGAGAGAGAGAGAGAGAGAGAGCAATACGCAGATCGGGGTCAAAGCTAAGTTCAGTGCCTTGCTCAAGAACATTTCGAGGTGGAGGAGCCGGATTAGAACCGACAACCTCCCGCTGACAGTCGTCCTCTTAACAGGACCTTTATTCTGAAAGCGACAAAACGGAAAACCTAATGGAAGCGACCATCCGCCCCAGTGAAACCAGATTATTCATGTTGTTTTCTTGATTTGTCCTCAGAATGACGAACTGCTGCTTTTATTAGCCGTAACTTGTAAGCGAGAAGGAGAAAACAAGAGAAGAATGACATACCTTGACTGAGTTAGCGGACAGAACGACCGGCTCGGATCCACTTTACCCATTGAGCCGCTCGCGTTGGTGTTTTACGTCCAGAGACATCATAAACCGGTTGCTGGATCCAAACCGGTCCGAGGATTAAAGCTTTACTTCCTTCTATCAGTCCTCCTCCTCCTCCTCACTTAGACCGACACGAAGCAGATGTACAGGAGCATGACGCCTCCTGCTGGACATATCCTGAATGAAAACGAGTTTATTTCTCACACATCAGACTAAAGGAGGATTTGTTCAAAGTTTCCCTTTTTCTTATCATCTTTTATCACTCTTGATTTTGTTACTTTCTACCAAGCACCATTAGTATCGTGTCAGGGAAAAATCAAACATGGAAATAGATCAATGTTGAGAATGTCCAAACATAGCATCTTGTCAGTCTGATGGTCAAAAAGCTCTGTTTTGGTTTCATCGGACCAAAGAACTTTCTTCTACCTGACCATGGAGTCTCCAACATGTCATTAGACAAACTAGTCCAGACTTATCTGAGTTTCCTTCAACAGGACTTTCTCATCACCACTCTCCCACAAAGCTGTGACCAGTGAGAACCTGGTCAGCTGTTGTATTCAGAGTCTCTCCATCTCAGCTGATGAAGCTCCTTCAGAGGAGTCCTGGTGGACTCTCACTAGTCTCCCTCTGTCAGATCACTCAGCCTGTGAGGAAGTCCTGATCTAGTCAGATTTATACATGGAGACATAATCCTTCCATTTCCTGATGATGATTTAACTGAACTCCAGGAGATGTTCAGAGCCTTAGAAATGTTTTGTATCCATTACCTGACTGACCTTTACTAGTACTGATGAACCAGTGTCTTTATTCTACAATCACTGCACTCAGGTGGTCTCCATTCCACTAACTGTGAGACTACTAGCACCAACTGGCTGGACGTCTGTTGAATTAGGTCAGGTATTTTAAAGGGGGTGCATATTTATACTTATTTTATGTTATATTTTATATAATTGTCATTATTTTGGGGGAAATCATATTTCACTTTGACATTAACAGGTTTTTGGGGTAAAACTTTGGTCAATGAAACCAAATTCTGTTGCTCATGACTGGTTTATGAAAGCAAAAAAAAAAAAAAAAAGGTAAAACATCCATGGGGTGAATACTTTTATAGGCAGTGTGTGAGGTAGTTGAATCAATATGTTTGTTGGCTTGATTGTCTTCTGTTGTCTTTGTCTGATGAATCCATTTTTGCAATCTTCACTAACAAAACTGAGATATGATCACTCTGCAGTAGAAACAGTTCACATTTAGATCTATTTGCCATAAAATTAAGATTAAAAACACAAGGAATGGCTGGTCAAAATGGATATAACACTGAAGTCAACATTTGTCATTTTAAATTTGCTTCTCTACATCTACACACAAAACATCTTTTATACCAGACCTTTCATAGGATAATTTCCCCGAAAAAATGATTTAAAGGAAAGTAAGCAGCTGCTGTGTTGACAGGCCACAAACAATTAACTTTCTCACAATGGGGCCTGAAGCATCTCTGACATTACATGATCTTGTGGTGCAAAACAGTGGTGCAGCTTTCAGTTTTTCAAGCTAGCATTAAATCTCCTGTAGTGAAGTACAGCTCAAACATTTTCAATATTTTGTTCCTGCAATGGGGGGCGGGTCCAGAAATGTTTTTATGGGGTGGCTTGGTAGTGGCCCATGAGATGTAGACTTCAGATGTTATTTGCAGAGCGGATTTGTCTGGCTTTTGGGTTCTCCTCATCTACGCTTTGGTTGCTGCTCAGACCATTTCCGTGCTTCTCCATCAGTGGCACACAGGTGCATCCCACAGATATAGAAACGTAGATCTCAGAGTAGGAGTGGCGTCCACCAGTGCAGGAGCCTGTTCTCTTTAGGATGACGGAGGGAGCGTAGACGGGAGTGCTGCGGTACCGATTGCCCTGCGCTCCAAGCAGGCAGCCCTTACACAGACAGTAAGCCTCCGGGATGTAGCGGGGATATCTGCTGGGGTCGTATGAAATCCTGAAACATAAATTCAACTATGTTCAGGTTTTTTCATTTTGTACATACTGAACTTCAGATTATTCAAGATGAATTCTGCCTGAAAGTTGTCATTTTTATAATCTGACATTAAATTACTGCAGCAAACATTTGATCTGAATCTAAAATTGAAACTATGAAAAACTAAACTTTTTTCATTTTTTGGTAGGCATATCAGATACTTATACAAAAACCACAATTAAAAGTCCTCCTTGAACCGCCACCTTAAAGCTGCTCTCTGGAGGATTTCATCAGGAGAGCAGTTTTTGAATCTAGCGTCCAAAGGCTCCTCCTCAAAACATCTCGACACGCGCGTCCGGTCGCGTGTGCGCGCGTGCACACGGCGCATATACGTTGCGGGCATGAACTGTGCAGCTCAATGTGTAGGGTTTAATCACTCACAGTTCACAATCTTATTCCAACAATACTACGAGGGTCTGATGAGCCCTCTCTGTCCCTGCTGCTTCTGATATTAGCTCTGTTAGCACCGAGCTGCTGCTGGACTCTGAAGCTGAACTTGACTCGGCCCTGGATGAACTTTCTGACCAAAATAAACGCGTAATCCTGTCAAGCCTTGCCATTCTGTGAGGTGAAAGGTTTAAAAATAAAAATAAATCCATCTTTAGCTGGAGAATGGGTAGGTTTTTAGTAGAAATGAGCTGTGAGGCTGAGACGGCAAACAGAAACACACGGAGCGTCCTGTACGACAGCGCCCCCTACTGGTACAGGTTTGGTCGATGCGCGTGCATGTTGAGAGAATGCAGAAATTTGAATTTCATTGGCTGAAAAATGTCGGCGGCAAGAAATAATGGAAAGGGGTCTCTAGGAGGAAGGAGGGTCTTCATCAGAATGACAGATGTTGTGGAACTCAACCCATAGATCATAGTTTAGACCTGAAATATCATTTAAAACATTTAGAAAACTTTGATACAGAGAAAAATGCTCCAGAGAGCTGCTTTAATGTGGTGGTGGAGTTTGAGTGCCCTATAGAGCTATATGGTGTCTGGGGATTTTGTGCCCCTGGTAGGGTCTCTCATGGCAAAGTGGTCCTACGTCCTAGAGTGAAGGGTGAGACAAAGAATGGTTCAGAAGACATTTCAAAGATAGACCATCAGAGTGTTGGAGGGTTATAGGGGTCCTGCCCTGGAGCCAGGCTTGGGGTTGGGGCCCTTAAGAGTGTGCCTGGGAGCTGGGCTTTCGCTAATGGGACCTGGGCAGGGCCCAGTCCAAACTGGTTACATGGGCTCATTCAACTGTACACCCACCACCTGCATTAAATGTCCTGTCCAATGTATATCAGTTAGCAGACCAAGGCAGGAGCTTTGACGGTTTGATCCCTGGACACAAAAACTGACTACTGGAACATAGAACGTCCCCTCTTTGGTGAGGAAGGAGCTGGAGCTTGTGGAAGAGGTTGAGCACATTGGCTCTTTATTTCTTTTATATAATTCATTAATTGTTCCATATATGACTTACTGTATTGAGATCTGGGGAACAACATATAAAACACATACGCAACCAGTTTTTCTTCTACAAAAAAGAGCTGAAAGAATCATTATTCAAAGTAGTTATAGAGCTCCAACCGGTCCATTATTTGCTAAGTTGAGAATATTAAAGTTTGAAGATTTAGTTGATCATAATATATTAAAATTGGTTTACAAAGCCCACATTAAATCTTTACCAAAAAATATCCAAATGAAATTTGAAAAAAGGCAAAGTTATTATAACTTAAAAGGAAGTGAGATATTTCTAAAGCCTAGATGTAGAACTAAAATGTTGGAGAGATGTGTTTCCGTGTATGGAGTCGGGTTATGGAACAATCTGGAATATGAAATGAAAGAGGTAAAATCAATTAAAATGTTTAAAAAGAATATTACAAAAATATGTAAAAAAAATTATATGCAATAATCTTGATTATACTTTCTTCATTTTTCTTTTCCCTGTATTGCTCGGCAAAGAATTGTAGTTAACAGATTGAATTAGTATCTGTTTGCAAATGGTTGGCATGCTGCTTGGCAGCTGTCTTTCAGTAATTTTTATTAGTGAACATTTTATTTTTACGGTTATTGATTTATTAGCTGGTGTAAATGGGGCAGAACATATATAAGATTTTCTTCTTTCTGCTCCTTTTCATTTAAGTATTATAAGTTGTATTTGTTTGATAACGTCATGTGTCTTGGAGCCCAAGTCCTTGAGAGGGTTTGAACTCTCCAGCTCTGAGAGGTGGAGAGATGGGGTGGCTTTCTGTTAGCCCCAAGACTCTGCCTGTATGTTGGGGTTTACCCCGGGGACAAGAGGGTAGCTTCTCTGCCTTCAGGTTGAGGAAGAGCAGGTCCTGACTGTTGTTTGTGCTTATGCACTAAATAGCACAGTAGTACCCACCCTTTTGGGAGTCCCAGAGATGAGTACTAGGTGTATATCTTGGTAATTGAATTGTCTCATTACAAACCCAGTAATGAAAAAAAATATATTTTGAAATGCAAAAGATTAAAATACAAGCCATCTTTCCTTTTTTTGTGCTCAAATAGGGATGGCACAAAAATGTTTTGTGATTTTCTTTGATATTAAGAATCGTTTAAAAAAGATAAATAACTCTTTTAGTCATTTTCTGACACCAGACACCAAAGAACACAGATGAAACATGAGACTCAATAAAACACTGGAGAAATTAGACATTAAGAACTTCATGAGGCGTTAGCAAGTGTTTGATAAGGGTAAAGGTGCAAAACAGTGAATTTTCTTCTGATCTTTGGCTTTTTGCTTATCCCTACATGGCATGTTTACATGTTAACAAAAAATAATAATATATTTCTTAAAAAGTCTGCAGTCACTATCTGATGAAAAGCTAATGTAAGTACTGTATAAGATAGAAGTCTGTTTATGATGTAGGATGATGCATTTTCTTGTGTCTTTTGGCTCTTTGGCTGCTTGTTAGTGACGTCACAACGTGTCCTAAATAAATAAAATTAGTATTTCTCATGTTAAAGTTTTTAATAATAAACTGAGGCTTTAAGTTCGTTACAAAAGGGAAAAAGCATGAATTAAAACTGTAAAAAAAAAACAACGGATACCGCTATATTATTCCTTAACTTTAAAGAAAATCTAAACATTTAAAACGACCTCTTTGATCTAGGCGGTGTTTTGCTTGACAGCTGATGTTTTTCATTGCTGATTTCTGATGAGGGGAGGGAGGGCCCAGACTGGTCCACCTGTTGGTCCTACCTGTAGGCCCAGACCGGTCCACCTGTTGGTCCTACCTGTAGGCCCAGACCGGTCCACCTGTTGGTCCTACCTGTAGGCCCAGGGGGAGATGCTGAGCAGGTTGACCGGGAGGCGGGTCTTGCTGTCGCCTTGGGTCCGGCCTCGGGTCGGGCAGCTCAGGTTGACCTGGTTCCTGGGCTCCAGCTGCAGGGCGTGATGAAAGGCGCTCATCACTCCCACCGACAGACGTCCGAACATCTGCTCCAGATCCTCCTCAGGCAGGTCCAGACAGGACCGACGTCTAGGGGCTTTCTTACGTATCCGGCCCGGTTCTGCTGGACAAGCCGGCAGCTGCAGAACCAGGAGCAGGACCAGGATCCGAACCCACATCGTGTCCTTTTCAGTCCGGTGTTGTGCCAACAGATCGCATCTACCAGAGGTGATCACGATCAGAATGTCCTGTCCTCGGTTTTCTGTTGAAACTCAGACTGCTGCAGCAGGAAAACGGGAAACCCAGAAGAGGATCGAGAGGGACAAGTCGCACAATATTGATCCAGTAAAGGTTTTCCAGCTGCTTCTGGTTTAAAACCAGGAAAAGTCACAAAGAGCTTTTTCCGTTGGCCTTCATCCACTGATGTGTGCGTAAAAATCCGCTGGCGAACGCACACGGAGCAGTGCGCGACACCCTTCTAGTGGAGGCTGAAATAAACTCACAGATCAAGTCCCGTCTGAGACTTCAGGCCGTGAAAGGATTTTAAAAATCCAGGGAGAGTGAGAAGAGACGAGGAGACGAGTGGGAAGTCCACAGACTGGATCCTGACTCCACTCAGGTTCTGCTGCACTAAAGAACCCAAATCAAAGGGATTCACTGAAACCAGCGACTTTCAACAAAGCATTTTTTTAATGATTGATTGATTGATTGATGTGGGAGAAGGGCCTGTAGATGATGTTTATGTGAAAACCTAAAACTACAGCTGAACCTAAACGCAGCATCTCCTGGAGGTGGCAGCATCATGCTGTGGGGTGGGGGGGCTTTTAGGCACAGCTGGACAGAGGTGATGGGAAGGTGGGCGACTCAGGGGTCTGAGTCAATACTTTGACTTTTCAGATTTTCATTTGTAAATAATTTGAACACCAAGTATAATTTCCCTTCAACTTCCCAATTATACACTACTATGTGTTGATCTATAAAATCCTTTAAAGTTTGTAGTTGGAACATGACAAACTAATGTTCCTCATGCTTTCAAGGCTCTGTAGACGTTTCATCTGATTTGAAGGCTTGGCGAACATCAACTCATCTAGCCGTCTGCTGGTACTTTCCACAGGATGTAATCCACACTCCTCTGTTCAGGCCGAGCTGCCGTGCTGACAGAGCAATGTAGTGAACCCAAGGACAAATATGATTACAGGCCAAAGAATCAACATCTGGCTGCCAGGTAACCGTGGAAACAGGAGGACAACAGATGAACGCTGAAAAACAGGAACCTTCACTTAATGTCCTGAAAATCTCCCATGAGGCCTCACAATGCCAGGCAACTGAAACGTCTGCTGAAAATATCTTGTTTTCTTAATTCTCAGGCGGTTTAACGACTGTCGACTGGAAGGAGGAGATGAAAACATTCTGAGTTTTACTCTCCTTCCTTCTAAAACCGTCTAATCTAAAAGAGACCATTCCAGCTTATCTGGACATATTTGATCATAAATAAGTCTCATGATCAGTACTTGATAATACACACGTCATGCCGGTTTTACCACATTCATATGACATAATGTAGAAACCCAACGAAGCATCAGCTCCTCTCAGAAACACACAGCTACTAAAACACTGACGTTACAAAGATGATAAATTCTCAGGTGGACCAGAGGGTTTCTCAAGCTGGTAGAGTTTAATCACTGCTGTGTTTTGTAGCGTGGACCCTCATTACACACATTACAGCGTCACAACTGATTGTCAGAAGAGTTTCAGACCAGCATCGTGCGTTTTGAACAAAACCAGAAAGTCACTTTCTGAACAATAAACAGTCTAAGTATTCCTGTGGCTTTTAACACCTTAGATAGATGAGATGAGATGAGGTTGATAGATGGCATATCCATCTACACCACAGGACTCTACTGGAAACAGCTGCACAGCAATAAGAATAATAAGCCTGGGTCTCTTCTTACAGGAAACACTAGTTTGTCTGGATTGTATTTAAAGTTAGTCGATGAGCCAGTTTTCCAGAGTCTGAGCCAGTGTGTGTGTGTGTGTGTGTGTGTGTGTGTGTGTGTGTGTGCTGCAGCATCAGTGTGTCTGAGGACGTTTGCTGAATGAGGAGCCCTGCACACTTACAATATTGTGTGAAACACAAAGAAATCTCCCCATAAAGCTGGACTTGTAGGAGAGGCGAGGACAGATGATGGCTGCTGTGATCCATGTGAACAAAATAGATGAGACAAAAAAGGCAAAATAAAAACAAAAAAATAATGAGATCATGTGTTTTCCATTGACTACATTAACATAAATGTCTTCAAATGGCTAAATAAATAGTGATTCCATTTTTCTAATATTAAACAAATGTATTTAGTGACATCTAGTGGTGAGGTAAAAGATTGCAACCTGTCTTTTAGCTGTGCTACATGATTTATTTTCTTCAGCCATATTTTCCTGTGGAGGGTCACAATCAGCTGGTTTCTGTCTTCAGAGGTCACATGTGAGAGACGGGCTACAGCCTGGACAGGTCACATAAAGATGAACACACACACACACACACACACCTAGTGACACTTTGGAGTTTTCAGACAACTCTTTCTGGTCTGTGGGATGAAACCAAAGAACCTGCAGAACATCCACAAGACATCCAAGCAGTGAGGCCCCAGCTGGGTGTTGAAATAAATGGTGATGAACCCACACTGACACACCAGATTTTACTTCAATGTAAAAGTTGTAGTCATTTTTGTGTTTGCTAATGATGATTAGACTGACTACAAATGTTATTCACTTGATCAGTACAGCTAAGAGCTTTATTCAAATCTGTCCAGTGGTATTTTGCTAACGTTGCAGAAACACACACTGAAACAGGGAGAAACATTACCATCTGCCTTTTGTGGTGGGCGGTAATAAATATTTTACACAAAGCTCATGGCCATAGGTCAGGGCTGGAACGTAGATCGACCAGTTGTGAACAGGACCCTGAATACTTGATCTCCTCCACTTGAGATACAACCTCTCTCCCAACCTGGAGTTGACAGACTACTGTTTTCAATTCAAATTTAAAGGTGCTGATCTTCATCTTAGCTGCATCACACTCAGCTGCAAACCTCCTCAAGATCTGCAGGTCATAGCCTGATGAAGCCAGGACCACATCATCAGATGAGATGCTCCTGCCACCAAACCCAACAGCCTCCACACAACGGCGGCAGCTAGAAACTCTGTTCATAAAGGTTAAGAACAGAACCGGAGACGTTTATTTTATTAATGCAAACCTATGAGACCCTTTTTCTTACTTGTTTCTACAAAGATTTACTGATAAAAGTATACTTTTGGAAAAACAAACAAACTAATTCTTTGTACTTTCTTATGAAGGTAAATAAATAAATCCCAATAAAGTTATTTTTGGATTTTGTCCTCAAAAGTTTGGACACCCTTGCTGAACACAATCAATCTAACAAATGATAAAAAAAACAAAAACAAATCAGGCTGAACCAGTTTTTTGGATATGCGGAGTATCAGTTTCCATTAATAAACTGTTTAGTAGCAGGTTATCAGTGGTTTAGGTCATTATTAGAGGGTTAATCAAACAACCCAGTGACTCCGTCAGTTGTTTGGCCCAACAGAATGATGGATTTAGGACCAGCTGGTTGTAATTAAACAAACTCATCTTCCAGATGGGTTCCTGGCTTTGATACTTTTCTCCAAAACACCATGAGCCAAACAATCAGATGTTATTTATAATCAGCCTTCACTGGGAGCAGATGTCAGTGTGATTTTGGGTTTAAAAAAGACTCGCCCTGTGTTTTCTGTTCATTATAGTGAAATAGAGTTGGAAAATAAAGATGAAGGCAAAAAATTAAGGGATCCAACAATCATTAAAGCACATTTCTGCATTAAATATGTCACTGATATAGATGACTTCCCACGCTCCTTCTCCTTCAGTAAAATGTGATGTCCCAGCTGATACTGAACCAAACCTCCGCTGATACCATCAGTGAGTGCCTCTTTAAAACTACATGTCTGACGGGAACCTGGATTACTGACAGCTGTTTGCCATCTGCTCTTCTGACAGCACACAGAAAAAAATAAAAACATCTGGTTTTCATTCCTCTCGGAAGCTGCTGTCCAAGTTTAGAGCAAAAGAACACAAGCATGTTTTCAATCAGCATGAAAACAGACAGCATATGATTAATGAGAGCATGTGACTCCAGTGTCAGTAAGCCATGAGTTCTCACTATGCGTTAGATTAATAAACTACAACATAATGTCACTGAGGATTTAGGTCAGACTGTGTATAATAAACACAGGAATCAGCTGACTCCCTGCAGGACGGTCATGCATTCTGCTACGTTGTGTTTTGTTACATCAAGTTTCCAGACTCTTCTTCAGCACAGCAGTTTTGCTACTGCAGTCAGTCAATTAGGTTGTAGTAAAATTAGAATAATTATAAAATGTCAATTAGTCTAATTGGTTCTCAATAAAGGAACCAGCTGATTGGTGTCCACAGTCCATCCTGCATATTTTAGATGTTTCTCAGCTTCAACACCTGATTTCAGTCAGTGGCTGATTAAAATGCTTCTGCAGAGCTTGATGACATCATGGGACCTCCAACAGGAAGATTGTACACCACTGGTTCAAAATGTAGGAAAGAACTTTAAAATGTTTGAAATAATTTGTAAATTCTAGGAAGGCCATTTTAATAACATCAATGCTAAAAATAAAACGTATTGTGTAGGAATGCTTTTATTTTAATAGCAAAACACCTCAAGTCTCTGAATGTGGCTTCGCACTCCAGCTGACTGTTTATTTACAGAATGAGCAGAATGCTTGGTACACAACAGGAAAGAAGGTTTTTGTCGCTGATAACGGGGTTTCTGGGCACTGTGTTATGCTGCACTTATCAACAGAGTTTATATTTACTGATATTAACCAGTCTTTGATGGAGAAAAAACAGCAGGTTGATGTCATCGTCTAAAAGACTTGAGACTAGTCCACACAGCCTGGATTCTAGTTATGGTCCTTCATCCACTGCTCAGCCCACTGGATTATCTGTTCCAGGTTTTGCTCAAGGTCCTCAGGTGTGTTGTTTGGCAACTGGTGGACTATCTCTTCACAATATGCTTCCATGGCCTCTTCATAGATGGTCTGGAAGATCTCACACTGCACGTTGTCTTGAAGCTTCTTTCCTGTGTAGCCCCTGTTAAGTCCCACAAAGAACAAAAACAAAGATATTAGGGAACTTTTTAAACAGTGCTGGATTGTTTCACTCCAACTGGAGAGAAGCGCTCTCTGTTTTTCTACAAGGCAGTCTAAGTTTTAATGTCCAGTGAGACCTGAAGGTGGTCCTTCTTCAGCTCCAGCTCATTTCCTGGAGTATCACCAGCTCTTTTTTCTGTCTGCTAGTACATCACCTTCAGTATTCACACTCAACTGTCTGCCTCCAACAGTTGTTGTATAGGTCCTCTTCCAGAACAGGAACTCTCACTTATTGTTTCAGGTTGGTTATAATTTCAAAAATAGCTCTTAGATGTAGCCTAGTGTTTTTAGACAAAACATTCAGAGAAACAGCTTAGCGGACCACCATTTTCAAACCCCTTTAGTAACTCAAACTATTAGTGTTTATTTGGAGTCGAGTGTGTTTGAAAATGAAATGTTTGCTACCTGGCCTCCAGGCGAGTGTACAGCTGTGTGTTGTCTGTGCGGAGAACAAAGACGATGTGGAACCAACGTTCAGGAAACAGGTCACAGCCATGATAGTCGACGATCACACCACCTTCTTCCATCTTCTCATCCAATTCATCCACCACCTGCAGGATCCCGAGAAGCCACATCATTCGTGTTACTGTATTTATATAAGATCGGGGTCAACTTGAAATAAATTGATTGGAAAAAAACTAGAAAATGTGTGCAAAATATGAAGTAAAGGTCTTAAAACCATCAGCTTTAGGAATCTGATGTACTGGTCAGCCATAACATTATGACCATGAACAGGTTTAATGCTAAATAAGCATCCTGTAAAGCAGGCAGCTGGCAGTGAGTGAGATATGTTCATACAAGGAATTTAACAGCAGTGAGGTCTCTGCATCTCCATACTGTATTTCATTATTAGCGGTCAGGAATAGCTGGTCTGGTGAGGAGAGGTGAATTACTGTACAAAAAAATCCTGTTTGATTTTAAAGGATCACTGGAGTCAACTCACCCTGTCCTCATCCAAAATAGGACACTGGTATTCTTCATCATAACCATCATAAAGCTGTCCTGGGTAGAGAGATCATTCAGTCAGAACCATCATGAAGCTGGCCTGGTGAGAAACGTTCTTCAAACAATCATCATGGTGACCTACGACTGCAACTGGCAATGTAAGTTAGTTTATCTAAGTTAATAGTGAAGCACAGCTGGATGTGGAGCCACTCACAACACTATGTGTCCTACAATACCTTTAACCTGTTAGAAGGGTCAGTAAGTTGTGAGGCTTTACCTTCTTGAGCCAGCTCTCCTACATTAACAAAGGTCAGCCCTGTTCTCTTGGCCAGCTCCTTTCCCAGAGTTGTTTTTCCTACACCTGGGGTGCCTGTGGATGTAAAGATACACAGGTTATTATTACACAATGTTGAACATCTAGCCAAGGCCAAAGATCTAGAGACCAAACTACAGAACGTGTCCATCGAGGGACATGTGTCTTCAATAGAGGATCGTCCATCAGACATGTAGCAATGAGATATTCAGGTAAATACGTTCATAAGAAACATGAAGTCAAAACATTTGAACTGAGATTTTCTTATAATTAATAATTTAAAAGTCAGTATTCTTTATATGGACAGAGATTTAAATGCGGTGGGAAATTTGGGTGGCAGTGGCAGCCTGGATGGTACTCTCGTGGCATGCCACGAGACTTGCCACGAAATTTTAGACTTGCCACGAGATTTGCCACGAGACTTTAGACTTGCCACGAGACTTTAGCCTTGCCACGAGATTTGCCACGAGACTTTAGACTTGCCACGAGATTTGCCACGAGACTTTAGACTTGCCACGAGAATTGCCACGAGACTTTAGCCTTGCCACGAGATTTGCCACGAGACTTTAGACTTGCCATGAGATTTGCCACAATAGACCTGACAGACGTTTGCCACATGAGAGTTGCTAATTACATTTCGTTGGCAGCCACATTTATTTTACGTTATTAAACCCGAAGCACTCACAGAGAGCAGTGTTTGCGAAAACACGCCGGACCGTCGGACATTACCGACGTAATTTAAAATTGTCCGACGTAAAACTGAAAATCGTCGGACACTTTGACCGGTGTGCTGCTTCGCTCACTCTCTCTCTCCTTTTCTCTCTCTGTCGCTCTCTCGCTCGTGCGCCTCTTTTCACGCATGCACCTGTCTCATTCACGCGCATTCACTCGCGTGCCGATGAGAAATGTCAGACTTCATTGCCTCCGATCAATTAGGAGGTTCTGAGTTTTATTTTCCTCTGGAGCTTCTAGGTGGACGTAGACTGACGTTTCAGCGTTCAGATTCAGAACCAGACGTGAGATCTGCGGCGGCCTCCGTCTTATCTAATATTAGCTTCCTAAACGAACTGTAACCATCACGATTTAGTTTTTATTCAGTCCGTTCTTCCTTGTCCATCATTATTTGAAGATCAAACAAACACAGTTCTGTCGGACAATATTAAAATACATCGGTAATGTCCGACATGTTTCCTTCCTGATGAGACACAGAACAGCTGATGAGGTTTCACCTGAAAGTGCTGCCGATCGTCTCCTGAATAAAGCCAATATGATCTAGTAACTCTGTTAACTGGTTACTTTTGGATGAGGAACCAAACTACAAGAGGAAGAAGTTTTAAGAGTGAAGGAGTGAGAACAGGAGGGTAATCTGAGAACTTATTCTGCTGTTATGGTTACAGCCTCTGAAGAGGACAGTGGGATGAAGGAGAGAATAGAATAGAATAGAATAGAAATCCTTTATTATCCCTCAGTGGGGAAATTCAGGTGCACCAGCAGCAAAGTTACAGGTAAATATAAGTAAATAAATAAATTTTAATAAAAATCAGAATAACTACCTGACTGTAAAGTAATTTATAGCATAAACAATAATAACAACATAATAAAATACTGCTCAATAATTAAAATGCCATAATCAGATCCTGATTGACAGAAAAGTGAAACTGAACAGAATTCCTGAGTGAAACTAGACCAGCAGCATCCTGGGTCTCTAGAGTCAGACTGACTCAGTATTATGGTGGTCTGAGTGAAACTAGACCAGCAGCATCCTGGGTCTCTAGAGTCAAACTGACTCAGTATTATGGTGGTCTGAGTGAAACTAGACCAGCAGCATCCTGGGTCTTTAGAGTCAGACTGACTCAGTATTATGGTGGTCTGATGTTGTATAGGTGTTGGTGCTTATTGCCTCTTGTTGCCTGTATTTAAACCACATTCTTAGTGTCTTTTTAACTGCTGGCAGTTTTTTAAATTGAGTTTTAGACTAATCATTGAAGGCATTTTTATACTTGGCCTGTTGTTCTTTGAATTGTTCTGTTTTATTATTGTATTTACTGTCTGTATTTGACTGCGTTCAGTGCTTTGACCTGCCTTGATTGGTGGTGGGAAGGCACCATTTGTCAACTCTATGGAATAATAGAGTAATAACTGTAAATAGAAAGTCATTATTTATTAGTAGTTGGTTTGAGCGTGGTATCATATTTGTAACTGACTTGATGGATTCGAATGCTAATCTGTTGGATTTGAGTCTTTCAAACAGAAATATGATCTAGCTTGTACTAAGAAAGAGCACCAGCGGGTGTGTAAAGCAATTCCTTTGGCTTTAATACAGCTAATATATAACAATGTTATTCTTAGTAGTTAGACCAGTACTGCCCACCCGAAAAATAGGTGATGTTCATCTTTTAGACAAGAAACTTGTTAACACGGTTATCAACTCACATTTTAAATCCATTCTCTTTCATGGTTATAATACAGAAAGATATATGCAAACTATCAATAAAAACCAATCTTTCATGGAAAAGGCATTCTCTAAATTTGTGAAATGGCCATTATCACCAAAAATTAAAGAAACACATTTTAAAATAATCAACAATATATACCCAGTAGCAGAATTTTTAAGGAAGAGGTTTAAATTTGAGGTAGATCTGTGTGCTTTCTGTGACTCAACCTGTGAAACACTGCATCATCTATTCTTTTCTTGTTCTGTCTCAACTAATTTCTGGACACAGATACATAACTGGTTATCATTAAGAATTGAGAACATCCCACATTTTGATTTAGATCATATTTTATACTACATGGACAGCCTGCCTCATACTAATAGCATCAACATTGTTAATGAGTTTAAACATGAGTTTAAACAATACTTCCTGTCACTCAAATGTCAAAAATCTAACATATCTGTTATAATTCATAAGGACATTTCTCGTTTGCTGCTTTTATGAATGGATGACCAAAATGTTCTCTGCTCCCGTTTTTTTTTATTAATAAAAAAAAAAGAAAGAAGTCAA
Organism: Callopanchax toddi; assembly: GCA_006937965.1. Taxonomy (NCBI): domain Eukaryota; kingdom Metazoa; phylum Chordata; class Actinopteri; order Cyprinodontiformes; family Nothobranchiidae; genus Callopanchax; species Callopanchax toddi. Next base: position 420,205 of record SSNR01000389.1, read on the forward strand.
CAATTTCTTTCAAAATTTAAAAATGATATAAATGTTAACTGTTCTTTCTGTCAAGAACATGTCGAAACAACCACTCATTTATTTTGGTCATGCACATTTACTCATAAATTCTGGAAGGACTTCAACAAATTTATCAATGAAACTGTTTCCTTTGAATTTCACGTCTACTTTAAGACTGTCATTTTTGGTGTTCATCATTTTGTTAACAGAAATAAGAATGCTCTCTTTTTTATAAATATGTGTTTATTTTTGGCAAAATTTCACATACACAAAAGCAAATTTACTTGAGGAAAACCTGAACTCTTTGTGCTGAAAAAAGAACTTGAACAATATTTGAGAACAATCTCATTAAAAAACAAGAAGGCTCTCAAAACTGTTGAAATCTGTAAACTATTGAATGTTTTCATGTAATAAAAACTCTCGCACGTCTCGTTTTATTTTCTTTTTTTAATGTAATTTCTTACTTATTTAATTATTTGTATATTTTGTTTATCTTGATATTTAGAGTCTTGTCTATTATGATTCTTAAATTTCTTGTCATCTGTTCTTATCTGACTGTACTTGTTAAGATTCAATAAAGAAAAAAAAAGTCAACAAGTACAAAATTCACTTTGTAACCTCTGATAATAAATGATAAATAAAACACAACAATCAAGGATCGGACCTGCACTCTTCCGAATGCCTATCTCGCATCATACCCAATGAGCTATAGACGTTCTAGTAGATTTCGCTTCCTGATCTATTTTCTGTCTGTAAGCGGAGACCCGAATTACACTCGTTGCTTTTAGTAAAAACGTATTGGTGCTGTAAACAATAAAACACAGACATTTCCATTAATCTGACACTCCCCGGACAACGCGGACAAGATACGAAAAGTGGACATGTCCAGGGCGAAATAAGACGTTTATTCATCCTAGTAAAATCTGGTGGCAGGTCTAAAGTCTCGTGGCAAATCTCGTGGCAAGGCTAAAGTCTCGTGGCAAATCTCGTGGCAAGTCTAAAATTTCGTGGCAAGTCTTGTGGCATGTCTAAAATCTAGTGGCAAGTCTAAAATCTAGTGGCAAATGTTGTGGCATGTCTAAAATCTAGTGGCAAGTCTAAAATCTAGTGGCAAATGTCGTGGCAGGTCTAAAATCTAGTGGCAAATCTCGTGGTATGCCACAGAAAGGTGGCAAGTCTCGTGGCAAGTCTAAAATCTAGTGGTAAATCTCGTGGCATGCCACGAGAGTACCATCCAGGCTGCCACTAGGTGCGTTCGAGATGAGCCAGTTCTGCGCAGAATCGATCAGCGGTGATCGGCGCCCATTGCATGCCGGTTAGATTTCTGTCCGACATGACGCCGACTTGCTCTGATGTCATGCCTACGTAGGCAACGATAACCTCGTGAGATCAAGGCGGACGCAGACTTTGGAGCAAGGCGCTGCAGTTGCTCTCCACCGGCTGCAAAACCGAGGGCATGACGGGAAACGCCTGGCTCTCACCTGATCTCACATCTGATTGGTTCACGTTTTGATCCAAACATCCTGTTGCAAAATGCGAAATGTTATTTGTTTAAATATATATTGTAAATTCATGCCACGTTGATGATGTCAACTATAAAGGCCACAGTGAGAAATGTGATTTGTTTCAAAGAGTTTTCAGTAGGAACTGTTTCCATTTTCTATAAAGTTCTAATAAAACTACTGTCTGATTTTTATAATCAGATCATTTAGTACAGAGCAGTATCTTGTTTATTTTCTTTGACTGATATGATCTCTCTAGATATATGTCTATTATTTAGTTTACTTTAGTGTTGATACTTTATATTGTTCACTCTTGAATTTGTTTTGAAATACTTTGAACTTCAAATAAAGATTTTGGAAAAAACGGAAAGTCATCTGCAATTACGGACATTAACGCGATATCTTCAGACATATCATCACATACGAGCTACATTTAGGAAAATCTGTCCGACTTAATAGCAGACTTTTAGCCGCTCCCCCTGCTGCGTCCGCCTGCTCTCGTCTGTTTTCCAGGCGAGGCGCAGTTCATCTCGAACAAGCCCACTGCCACGAATTGATCCTGCTGTCTCTCAATTTGGGTGCACCTAACATTTGTGCTGATGCACCTAAGAGTTACATGCAGTTATTTAAAAAACTTGTTCCCCAAATTTCATTTCTGTGACGTCCATGTTGTTTTTCCCCAATAGTGTAGTACCTGCAGATAATCTGATAACCTCAAGAGTCAAAACCCCATTTTAAGTTAAACCTAATTCCCTCGAACTCTCTAAATGATGGTCATGTTATAAAGTGTTCAGGTGTGCTGCCTGACATACCTGTGAGCAGAATGTTGGGTCGTTTCATCCTCAGCAGCTAGCTTACTACACGTGTCCTGTCCAAAGATAAACAACACTCCCTTTACTCCGCCATGGCCCTCTAAGTCTTCGGTATGATAACTTAAAGTACACTCCACAGGAACGCGTGACGCCGAAAGAACAAATAGTCGCTGAACGTTTATAATTTCCTGTTAGTAAAAGTAGAAAACAACAGTAAAAAATGTCTATGTAGGGCCCAGTACGGTCTTGCGCGTGCGCAGTTCAGGTAGCGTCCCACTCCTATGGCCCATGATGCTTTGCGGGAAATGTGCCGACAAATGTTTTACAGCTTTACAGAGAATTAGTTGATAATATATTTCCACAGAGGTAAAGGATGAATTGTTAAAGATAAGTAATATTTGACGTTTTGTTTCTAATTTTTCCTCATTAAGAAAAATGTTGTAAATCTGACCAGATTATTACCATTCATAATCATTCCACAAACAGGTTCAGTACTTTCACCATCACACTGACACAAAGAGCACTTGTTGCATATATCAGAATTGATCCAGCAAATATAGTGGTTTTGGGGTAGTATCTATGTACAATTTTATAAAATAATTTAAAAATCTTATTGGTAAATATGTATTTATAGGGCAATAAGAAAGAAGATTTAATTCCATTGTTTACATGATTCACTCAGAAAATCCCACCTCTGTTTACATAGGAGTAGATAAGGTCTCTAAATGGGCTCTGATTTACGGTATTTTTTTTACACCTCTTGTCCAAAATATTAGTTCCTTTAATTGAAATTGGGTTGTCATGTGAATGCAGATTTATATGTTGTACATTTTGTGCTAACAAGGTTAAATTACATGACCGTCTTAAACTCTTATTTACTTATATCTCTATTATTATGTTAAAGTCTCATAGTCAGACCCCTCACCATTACCATCAAGTAACGGTAGTTGTTTTATAAGAATAATATCCCTATCATTTTGTAAATATATTGACTTTTTTATGCTCTATGTAAACATTGTTTCATAAAATCCAATGATGAGGAGAACATTTTCAATTTCTTCAGTAACAGAGCACAGAGGTAAAATTATTTGTAAAATCATTTGAGATTTGAATACCCAGATAGGTTACAGTGTTGTTTTATGGGACTACCACACACACAAGTATCAGCTCTAAAGAAGGATTTCACATTTCTTCAAATTAAGATTCAATCCTCCTGATTGAACTGAACTGCCAAACTTCATAAAGGATAAAGTATATATATATATATATAAAAAAAGAACAACTGTTCATCTAAAAAGGGAATGACAGGGTCTTTGTAATCGATTAGGTCATGTACTACTCTAATATTATCAGAGATATGTCAGGCGTAAAGCCATTTTTTGAGATTCATGAATGATGTCTTCTAATCTAAGCATTTTGTCATGATTTCTCCTGTGTAGAGGCAGATGTTGACATAATATTATTATTTAGATAAATAGGTAACTTTATCGCAACAAGTAAGCGTCTTTGAGTGACCTAAAAAGCGCTACATAAAACTGATGCATTATTATTATTATTATTATTATCTACCAGGTGAATCATAATTGTAGTTAATCTTAAAATCCTTTAGAATAAATTCACAAATTGCTTTAGCTAACCTCTAGCTGTGGATGTCTGTATTTTGTGACAGATTGAGCAGATGTGTGTTGACAAACTGTCTTAACAAGGCTGAAAGGTTTTTCTAGTTTAGAACTTAGCTGCATTTAAAATCTACTAAAAAAAGCAATAAAGAACACTTTTCTTTTATTCATCCTGTAGGGAGTTGGATTCTCTGCGTTTGATCCATCCTCAGTTATTGGGGAAGATATCCTGCTCGGTGGACAGTTGTCTATATTTCAAAAGTATCGCCCAACGTGGGGCTCGAACCCACGACCCTGAGATTAAGAGTCTCATGCTCTACCGACTGAGCTAGCCGGGCTGACGTAATGGTTCTGTGACGTATTCGTAGTTTAGATAAACTACGGTATTTTGTTTTTATATTTGGCTTTGTATATGCATAAAGATTTTGAAGAGACAGAAGTGTAATTTAATCTGGACTGTATAAAATTCGTGATGTGAATAAAAAGATGTATTTATTTTTCGTTCGCTGTCCTGAGCCACACCTCCTGACCAGATGGTGGCAGTAATGCACCATGACGTTGTTTTCCAACTGCCATTAAACACCAGAAGAAGATGGCAGTAACGGACGAAGAAGAAAATAAGTTTTATTTGTTACAGCTAGAGCGCTACTAAGTATGTAGTGACTTCATTCTATCAAATGGTAGGAAAACAATAAAGCCAGGAAACGTTTAAAGCTATGAGGCGCATCCTGCCTTAGTAATGTGATGCAGAATGTGGTTTTGGTAACTAATGTCCGCTCGTAGCTAGTAGATACATTATAGAGTGATGCTGAGCATAAAGGTCTGGAACTGCTGAGCGTTGAGTTAATTCTAGCTAACCTCTCCTCTCCTCTCCTCAGTCCTGATGTTGGACTCAAGATGAACAAGAGCGATAGAGCTGCTTCGAGGAGGGTAAGTCTCTACCTTATTATCACTATCCCTCTGTTCTACAGGTTCAGAAACACTTCACAGAAAATCTAGTGTTTTAGTGGTGGAACGGAGAGGAAACGAGCCCTGATGTTTCACGTATTTCTCTGACAGCATCTCCTAACTTCAGGGTTTTTTTTAACTGTAGAGGGTTTCAGAATTAGAGAGACAAACCCTGTCAGCAAATTCTAAAACATTTTAAACTAATGTTACCATCCCCAGCCCGTTATTTACAGTGTATAATGTCATGCTAAGGTTAAAAGAGCCTGCAGGAATCTCAGTGCTTGCTAAGTAAGTTTATTTATATTATATATTTCACAGAAAAATACACAAAGTGCTTCACAAAAACAACAAAATTAAAACATGATTAAAATAATAAATCAATAGAGATCATTCAAACATATAAAGATCATAAAAACAAATGAATAAAGATGTTTAAAAAACATAAAAGATTTAGGTAAAAGTAATTTGAAATAATCAGGTCTTCAGCTGCTTCTTAAAGGTGTCCAGGCTGTTGATACAATGTAAAACTAAAGGGAGGTCATTCCAAAGTCGAGGTGCAACAGACTAAAGAGCGATCAATCTGGACTTTTCTATCTGGTCTTTGGAACTACTAAGATTCTGGTCTGTGGACCTGAGAGCTCGGGTTGGAGCGTACGGCTTATCAGTTCAGTAACATAAAGAGGAGCTTGACCATGTAGGGCCCTGAAAGTTAGAGTCAGGTTTTTAAAATGTATTCTACGTTTAGTAGAAGTAATGAGAATAGATTAATTGATGGATTAATAGAATGCACCATCACTGATTTGCAGACTAAGCTTCTTCAGCTGCTGCAGGAAGTACTGTACATAATCTCCCACTTCCATAAGCTCACACTGCAGTTTCTGAGAGAAGATGGTTCCCAGGAGGCAGAAGAATGTCCCTGTCTCTTCAGGATCCAGGATGATGAGGGGGCTAGTGGGACAGGTTGCTGTCTTTACTTCAGGTTGCTAGACAGCCAGTAATCTTTTTGTCTCACCCTCACCTGAGATGAGACAGAGGAGAGTTGTCATCTGTGAACTTCAGCAGTTTGACAGAGTTGAGAGTTGAGGTGCAGCTGTTTCTGTAGAGGGAAAAATCACACAGCCTGATGGTCTGGGGGTCTGAGACATGCCTGTCCTAGGCTCAGAGACACGTCCACAGTCTACCTTAACTTCACTTCTATCACTGTGATTTACTGACGGGGTGTTTTTCTAAATACTTATACATCTAGTCTCAGCTTTTCAGTGTAAGAATGTATAACTAATGAATTGATTGTTCTATGTTATCAGGATAGTATCAAATAAGCTATTCTATATGATTTGTTAATATTAGAATTATTTAAGTATCTAATAAAATAATAAACTGTGTAACAGGTAAACAGCTGGGTGGACCCATCCTTCTCTGATTTGTCAGAGAAAAGTTTCTTTACCTCTGGAAGGAGAAAAGCCAACCCTTCATTCTCCAAACCTGAACAGAAGAAGATTAGGAGGAGGAAAGGAGAGGGGAGCAGTCCACTGCTGTCTGGGTCGACCAGAGGAGACGGGGATGAGCCATGGGTCGACAGATACTCCCCCTGTTCACAGGTCAGCTTCATCACTGCTGTTTGTTTGGATTTGACTCTTTCAGAGAGTGAGATTCAGTGCATTGATATCTGACTGACTATGTCACCCACAACAGCTAAATACATTTAAATCATATGTTTATATTTTAAGGCAGGAAATGTTTCTGGGAAGTGAAAAATGTCCGTCTCTCTTGATGCCAACTACAGTGTTTGTGTTTGTAGACTGAACTGGCTGTCCACAAGAAGAAGGTTGAAGAAGTTGAGACCTGGATAAGAGCCCACACAGATGCATCAAAGGTAACTTAAGGTCACTTTCTTTTTTACTTTCCATGCTTCTCTTATGCCTCTGTAAAATGGTTTAAGTCTAGCGTCATATCTGTGTATGAAGGCCCTGGCATCACGTCATCACCCTCATCCTGATCCACATCAACTCTTCTCTAAACTGGAGCAAGACCTTTCTATTACCCCAAGTCTGTAACAAGAACTGTTTCAGAATATGTATATTGTTGTGTTAACAAAATTCTGATTTCATTCAACTTTGATTTTCATTTGAGTTTTGACACTCTTTTTTCCCCCCATGTCCTGTCCAGCAGGGAAGCAGTCAGAATGGATGTCTGAGTGCCAAAATCAAGTCTTACAGATTTATTATCATGGGTGGAGCATTACTGCTAACACTATAATGCTTCATCTGATATATATTCTTAGGAAAAAACCTATTAGAATTGCTTTTTTGTTTAATTGTCCCGACCCGACCTGACAGATAAACAATCATCACACAGACATAATCACACGTTCCCATCATGCACAACACCCAGCCATTGACACAAACCTACCAAGACACACAATGGATGCAGTACACACACTCACACTCCCCATACATTCTCTGATTTCATTCAGACTTGTTTTTCATTGTTGGAGTCTTGAAGTTCTGTTGTGTTCTATGAACCAGTGGGTTGAAGCTTTCTCTCCCTGTTTTTGTGCACAGGCAGGTCTTTTGATACTGACAGGACCGTCAGGCTGTGGAAAGACCGCTACAGTCCAGGTTCTTTGTCAGGAGATGGGTATCAGAGTTCAGGAATGGACCAACACATCCAACTTAGTACCATACAGCAGCAGTCAGCACGGTGAGGAGAGAGCCTGACACTGGACACACTGACCCCAGACATGGACAGGGCAGGATGTTTTCTAAAGATACGCTCTTTGTTAGTGGTGGTGGTCTACTTCTATCAGACCGCCCCCCCCCCCCAGGGCAGCTGTGGCTACTAACATAGTTTACACCACCATCAGAGATAAGTAGAAATAAATAATAAGAAATCATAAATATATAATAACACGTGTTCTGAGCAAATAAACCAAATTGTAAAACTCCATTTGTGTTTGGAGTGTGACCTTTTAAATGAAAGCAGTCAGTTTGTCATCCAATCAGAACTTTTTCACTTCTGTTGCTAGGTCAGGGGTTAAAGTTCTCCGTTGTGGGGACGAAATTCCGTCAATTGGGACAAAAGAGAAAAAAAGTTCAGTCAGATCTCTCTCTCTCTCTCGCTCGCTCGTAAGTAAAGATACGTGAGAATACAGAAGGTCATGGGTCAATTTTGCAAGCAGCGTTCTATGGCACGCTGCTTCAGGAACGGGTCTTGTACAAGACTGGCCAAAACCATGGCGCGTTAGCAGGGGATCAAATACGTATTTCCCACACTGTATGTATGCATCATGTTTTAATTTTTGATGTTGTTTTGTGAAACATTTTGTGATTTTTCTCTGTGAAAGGTGCTATATAAAGAAACTATAGTTATTGTATATGTGTGTATGCTGTTAGCCATTTGAGAATAATTGTTAGAATTCTTAAGTTCTACTTTATTCATGCAGGTTCTAATACAGTCTTATTTGGTTTTGTCTCTAGCAGACTGGAAGATGAATGGGTCCCCGTACAGCTCTCAGGTAGCCCAGTTTCAGGAGTTTTTACTTCGAGCTAACAAATACAACTGTCTGAAGATGGTTGGTGATGAAGAAACGACACACAGGAAGCTCATACTTGTGGAGGTAGGTGTGACTGCCGTTATCTAAAGCCACTGCTCTAACTGCTCTTGTCTTTGGTCCTGCTGGACATCAGAGTCCAGAAGGAATCTTTGGTTCTTCTGTCCTTCTAAACCTGAGCAAACAATATTAAGCATTTTATTTTCTTATTCACACTCATTTGACTCATTTTGTGAGAAGTCTGTAGAGGTTATACCCTCAACAAAACGTGTGTCTGTCTACAAATAAAACAAAGATGGAAATACTTTTTAACAATTGTAGTAAATATTGTGTGTTTACATGAGTTGTGTTAGCTAAATACGCAGTAAAAGAGCTTTTGTCCAGGTTGGGGAACAGCAGACCAGATCTTCAGCCCTTCCTGAGAGGTCTCTGTTGTGTGACAGGCTAGTCTCCTGTGAACCTTATGATCAAGTTCTTGCGGGTGGTGTGGGAGTATGAGACTCCTGGGCTGGCCAAAGAACCATTGCTTTTTGCAAGGGACGTGGTGCTGCTGGTAGTATTTAATTCAGCGTGTTGTTAGTGTGAACCATACGAGTGTTTGACCTAAAACCTGAGACGAACTCCACCGTGGGGAGGGGTGGGGCTTGTTACCAGGTAGAGACTCATTATAACATAGAAATGTTTGGATTCAGATGAATTCTTCTGTCTTTTCACTCATAGAGAAGTTGTGTTTGTTCTGAAGTTCATACTTGAAAAAGTCATAATTCAGTAGGAATTTTATGATACAAGTGAAAAACATAGTTAATTAATTAATTTATTGTCAGCATTGACTGAGTTTGGAGCTGACGGGCGCTTAATTTGAACTCAGAGTTTGACCTGATGTATTTTAAGCTTTCTGTCAGAACTTCGAAGCTTTACATAAATGAATGTGTATAAATTGTTTATCTAGAGGTTGCCCTGCATCACTTTACCTTCCTACATGTTTGCTCTCTTCAGGATTTCCCAAACCAGTTCTACAGGCAGCCTTTCAGCCTTCATGATATCCTGAGGTAAGATGGTAAATGTTTGGATTTAAAGAGCGCTTTTTTAGTCTGCAGTTTTAGGTGGGGGAAGCCAGGATTGACCTACAAACTCCCAGTTAGCAGGTGTCCTGTGTTCCCGCTGATCCACAGACCAGAGGCAGGCAGTGGATCAGCGGGAAGAACTGGACAGACAGAACTCAGGATTCTGGGTTACTATGTGACCCTGACAGTGGTGGCTTAGTAATGTCCTCATTAATATGATACCTGCAATCTGGTCATCTCTAGAAAGCACAGGGACCGATCTCTATTTTAGGTCTAGGAAATCTTCTAATTGTAGATAATTTATGTTCTTTTTTCTGTTTCAGTTTGTTCTTTTCTTTGTGTTTCCAGGTGCTTTGTGAAAAGCAGTCAGTGTTCGCTGGTATTCATTGTGTCGGATTCTCCAAGTGGAGGCAGCAGGTTACCGCCTCTTTTTCCCAGAGAGATCCAGGAGGAGCTTGGCATCAGCTGCATCAGGTTCACATTATGGAAACTCCTGTTTGGTACAGAGATATGAGGCTTTCACCAAATCCACATTAGACCAAAGACACCCAGTGACCTACAGCTGGAGTTATCAGAATTATTTAAAATTAAATTTATTTCATTTTTCATAAAGTAACTTTACATAATAAACAAATACAACGTACAAAACTTTAATGAAAAGAAGCAGATAGAAGAAAATCTTAAATATATTCTGCCCCATTCATACTAGCAGATAAATCATTAACCATAAAAATAAAATATGTTCATTAATAAAAATTACTGAGAGACAGCTGCCTAGCAGCATGCCAATAATTTGAGAACAAATCCTTCAATTACTGATTCAGTTCATTATCTACAATTCATTGTTGAGCAATACAGGGAAAAGAAAAATGAATAAAGTCCACCCAAGATCATTTCAGATATTATTTTTAACATTCTTTTTAAACAGAATTGATTTGACCTCTTTCATTTCAGATTCCAGATTGTTCCATAACTGTGTAGACTGTATTACCACCTACCTGGTTTATCTCCCAGTAACTGTTTTATCGTCTCCCTCAGTTTTAATCCCGTTGCTCCTACGATGATGACGAAAGTAATGAATTGTATTCTAACCCAGGAGAGAAGAAAGGTGAGATGAACCTTACACAGTTGATAGGTTTTGATAGGAGTTTGTTTAATTTCCTGGTTGTTTTGAGCAGAGCTGTGGGAGGATGTGTGTCCCTGATCAAACTGAGCTTGAAGCTCTGTGTTCAGGAAGTTCAGGCGACGTGCGCAGCGCCATCAACAGTCTCCAGTTCTTCTGTCTCCCAGGTAGACTCAGACCACACCACACCGCGTTAGAGGGACCTGTTGGCTTAACACGAGTTAACATCTGTGTGTTTTAAACTTTACAGACTCGTCATTAGAAACAGGGTTGCATAATGTGAAGAAGAGGCCTGTACCTAAACCAGAAAGCGCTGCATCCAGAGCAAAACACACAAAAAAGACCAAACCAAGAAAGGAGCAGAACAAGCACCCTGCTATCGGAGGGAAAGATGCTTCTCTGTTCCTGTTCAGGGCGCTGGGGAAGATTCTGCACTGTAAACGTGAGTATAGTCTCACTTCAGTCCTTTCTTCTAGTTTTAACTCGTATTATAATGAAGTGTCCTGTGAACCTCATTCTTCATCCTCCCCTCAACTGATCACATGGGAATTAATGACCTCTTGTTTTAGTGACACCTGCTGATGACATTAAAAGTTTTAGTGATTTCAGGATTCAGATACAGGAATCTCACCTGAAACCTGTTGATTAAAAGACACACGCTTGTTCTTCATGAAAGCTTCTGAGCTGAGAAGGAAAACATCTTCATGATTTATGATTGACAGGAGGGAGTGACGATGCTGCTGATGAAACTAAAGGTGCTTCTGAACCTGGCTTACCTCCTCACCTCCTGCATCATCACAGAGACACGTTACTAGTTAACCCAGAGGTAATGTCCCTTTTCCCACAACAATCTATATTTTTCTCCTGTTCTTAGTTTTTCACAGCCTGTTTATATGTGTTTTCATTCAGCTGGTTGTAGAGCGGTCCCAGATTTCTGGAGAGGTTTTCAGTCTGTACCTCCATCAGAACTACCTGGACTTCTTCTCTGAGATGGAGGATGTGGAGAGAGCCAGCGAGTATCTGTCTGACGCTGACCTGCTCACAGCTGATTGGAGAGTCAGTGGTTACCTGGTGTTACAAACTAATCACAGTGCTTTGATTAGTAGAGTCTGAGGAGCAGGAGCAGCTTTCCAGTACCAGAAACCCTTAGATCACGTGTAAACCAGTTTCTGGTATAACGTTAACTCAGGCAGAGCTGACTGTAAACATGGATAAGAGTGTTTTCTACTCCCAAAGTCAAAAAACTCAAAGCAGTTTATGTAAACACTGTTTTATAAACCATCACCATCAGTTTAGCTTCAGTTTTTAGCTGAATTCTAGCAGCTCAAACAGCAGCAGCTGTCTCTGGTGCTCCTGCAGGAGTATCAGGATATCTCTGCTGAATTAACCATGTAGTGATGGCTTATACAAACCTTCACACAAACCTCTCTGATATTATAGAGATGGTTGTGTTAGAACTGCAGTAATCCCCTGAGACCAGCTGCTAACTCCTAAATCAGCTGTCATGTTGGTCTGTCTCTGATTTAATGGCTTCACTCTGAACGTCCTGTTTTATAGTGGAAAACACAGAATTCATTTTGTCATTGGTTGTTAAATTTTAATTAATTTCATGTCTCTACAGTGTGATGTGACCTGCAGGTGGGTTAGTAGTGGGTTTTAGTCCTGATCCTATTGATTTGTGACAGAAACTCCAGTCATCCAGTGAAAACTAGACACTAAGAGTCTATTAGCTCTTTCATTTCTGTTGTTGGAAAAAACAGCTCCAGGAAAAGAGGCTTAAAACTCAGCTCCGTTTTTCAGACAAGCATCCTGCTGCAAGTCGATGCTTCAACAGCCTGGTGGATGGTTTTACTCTGACACTGACCTTATAGGACATGTTTAACACTAATATCTGCTGTTTGAATAAATATGTGGTGTCCTTTGTAGAGTCGCAGCATCCTGCAGCATTATGGGTCTTCAGTGGCCACCAGGGGGCTCCTCCACTCACATTCACACCATGCTGCTTCTGGCTTCAGGCCGCTGCACAAACCCAGCTGGTTCCTAGTCAACAAGAAGGTATGAATGCAGGTCCTCTAGTGGTGAACAGAATGTTATATCTGAATGTTAATCTGTTCAGAAGAGCTGCTATGGAGCCACTTAGCTACACCACTTTATTAAAACTCTAAAGTACTGTTGTTTTAACATGCAGAAGGTCCATGTGTGTGTGTGAATGATTTATGAGTGTCTGTGCTTGTTTAGACCCTCATAGCGTGAGCCGAGCATCAGAATGAACCTGGTTTTGTCTCTTCCAGCACCGGGACAACTGTCTGACTGCCCAGTCTCTGTTCAGGAGTTTCTGTCTTCCACCAGTCTGTGTCCAGACGCAGCTGCTGCCTTACCTGGCCAAACTGTCAAACCCCATGAGGAACCAAAGTAAAGCACACAGAAAAAACCCTCAAGTTATCTGACGACATCTAATTTAAACACGAACCATTAAAAGTGTTAAATATTAAATTGTTATATGTAAAATCAAAATGTAGTTCTTTATTTTTATTTACTTTATACACACTGTTGTACTTTTTATCAAATACAATTTTACTCACCTTATAACTGATGTTTTTCTGTGCTCATTCATTTAACATGTGGTTTCATTATGATAAATGTTTTGTTTTAAACGTTTCTGTTAAATATTATTTATTATGCTACGTTTTGTCCTAAAGCACAGATAACCTTCATCCAGGCTGTGGGTCAGATGTCACTGACGAGACACTCTGGAAGGTACACAAACACAATTGGTCTTTCTCTATTAGAATGTGATTGTTTTGTTTAAAAAAAAATTGTGCAAATCGATTCAAGTAAGCAGGTAGGTGGAGTTACAACATGTGGGTAGCATATAATTTAGAAGAAGTCAAAACTAGGTTATTTTGTTGCAATGTAGCAAAAAATGTAGTTGGAGGAAAATGGGAATGTTTCTGAGTGCAGGAACCAAAAGACACTCTCCTGTGCAATAGCGCCCCCTAGTTATATGATTTCTTTTCTGAGCAGTGGTTGGGTTTTACTACCAGACTGCCATATACGATTTTTAACCAGCATTTTCAAGTTCTTTTCCCCAAATTGTTTTAGTGGAGAAAAAGAATTATAACAATGAAAAATCTGTATAAAAACAAGATGGCTCCAGGCTCCACTGGAAGCATGGAAACACTGCCGTCTTCCTCTGTTACTGCAGGATTGTACTCCTAATAAACGAAACAAATACAGGAGCGCAGTGGGGTTGACTTCTTTTGACTTTTGGGGGGGAAATAGAATTTTAACTTTTTTTTTTTTACACCATTCTTTGTTCTCAACACCACCTCCTGTCTATTGTCTTCACACTAATGCTCCTTGGTAAATGTGAGTACGATATCCAGCTTTGTTCAGGGATAATAAAACTAAAGTTCAGACTGCTGCCTGTGTTTTTCTCTGACGTGTTGACAGATTGAAGCTGGAGACTCTGACGGACATGGAGCCAGGGCAGCAGGAGGAGGATGAGGAGCAGAGGGATGGAGATCAGGCTGCAGCTTTGACGGATCTACTGTCCAGTCAACCTGAACCTTCTACAAACCAAGGTCTTCTGAGAGGAGAAGAACTGAACATAGAGGAATACAACAGTGACTGATCCAAAAGGCTCTGACCTTCAGCCTTTGGGGTTTTCTGAATGTTTGTGCTCTGTTTATTTTTTATTGGATTGTTAATATTTATACATTTTTGAATTTTTTTAGGTGAATTAAGGTTTATTTTATTAGTAGAAAGAGCATTTTTGATAAAAGTGAGTTCTGAAATAAATGTGAAGAAAACAGTTTAGGTCAAAAGGTCTTCTGGTTTTGTGACTTCATGCGTGTTGTTGATTCTCGGATCCAGAACCATCCTCAGTCTGTTGATGACTACAGCACAAATCCTGGTGAAGGTTTTCAGTTTCCCCTGTTGAAACTTAATATTGAAAGTTTCTTGTAGCTGATTCGCTGTGATTTGAATCAAACTAACGCCACAGCAAGGGGATTCATAAACTGACTGTAATGTTCCACCAGGTCAGCCGGTACCAGAGTCTGTACCTGGGACCTGGACTTTGGAGGCCATGTGAGGCTGAACTGACCCACTGGGTTTCCTTGAGAAATAAGTACTACTTTTTCATAGGCGTGTTGGTTTGTAAATAGGCACTTCAATAAAAAATGTGAGAAAAGTTGTTTGATGTTGATTCACTTAATGCTTAAATCTCCATCCCAGTCGTGGAGTAGAAAGATAACATGTCATTAATTGGCTGAACAAAATAAAATGTATAGTTATATAAATGAAACGTCCTTCAGTAGAGCTAATATCAATAGATGATCAAAAACTGGCAGAAAAACGTTCAATAAAAATGAGACAAACCAATGAGTCTCCAGATGAAGCAGTAGGGGGCGTGTCCTGAGAAGAAGCTTCATGTTGATCACATGACTACTGAGAGGAAAAAAAACAAGCCTCATTCATTTATTCCAAATAACTTTAATTTTTTACAGAACTTCAAAAGAAAAGAAAATGAAGTGAAACCAGAGGCGGAAGGTCCTCTAATGTAGTGGTTTAGTACGTTTTAGCTTATTTACATTGGTAAGCTTAGAGAGCTGCATATGTTCTATAGAAATAGCATAAGTTCATAAAACACTCCCTCTCTGTCCACTTTCACATTTAACCCATCCAGCTTGAAACTTTCTACCTAAAGAAAATCCAAACATGAAATGAAAATCAGAGGTTGAACCTGTAGCTTTTATTGGAAATTATTGCCATTATACTTTTCTCAGTTAAAAACATTGTCCACATTTTTAAAACCATGTAACATGAGCGCCCCACGGGCCTTAGGTAGAAAACAACACGCCACATGCATGGTTGCATCAGGTTATACCACACTGAAGAGCTTAGAAATAAATAACACAGCACAATAAAGACGTGACCAGCCGACATAGTGATCCCACGTGAAAGCCCCGAAGAACTCCTACTGGAAAACGGAATTCATAAATTAGGAATACCTAGGATTAGCATATAACAAACTGCCAGAAGTTATCTGAATTTAGTATTACGTTTCTATATTGGGGTCCAGCTGTTAGTCTCCTACACTTTGTACAGCTTTATGCTGAAGTGCTGCAACAGAAACAGAGTTTAACAGGTCCAGATGAATCCCAACAGAATTTTGACCTAAAGCTAAACAGACCTGAGAGACTGTGGCAGGTTTTCAGGCTCAGATCAGGCTCAATGAGTGGAAGAGAATCCAGACCCATCCTCTCCTCCCTCTGACAGGACGCTTGCTGTACCAAGACTCAATCCAAAGTAATCAGCTGACACTCTATTAATCTGAATAAGAACTACTGGTAGGTAAGTTGATCCTAAGGCAGCTTGAGTGTTGAGAAGGATGGACCTAAATGTTCGTTCTCAGGACTGCACACCGATGACGGTGTCTAACCACTTCCTGTATGCCAGGGCGAAGCTCCTCTGCTCAGAGTTACAACAGGTGTCCAATATACTGCTTATGAACATGTGTTCAGTTTGTAAGTTCAGGAGGCTGGAGGGCAGGATGCCTCTCAGCTGTTTGCTGTCCCCAGGGTCGACCTCCATAGGGACACTACCGCTCCTCTGATTGGTCACGCTCTCCTCCTGGCTCACAGATGTGTAACCTCTGCCCTCTGGGTCACAGAGGTACTTTAGCTCGCCTCCTCCACTTTTGCTGCAGTCGTGTTGATGCTCTTTACACTGGTACCACAAGTAGAACACGTGTCGTCTAAGAGAGAAGGAAACATTAACACAGAAACTGTTCAGAACATCAGTAAGACTCATTTCTCCTCACTGGCTCACTGTAGTTAAAACGGATAACCCGATTCTGTTCTTGTACCTTATTTATGCATTTTATAGTCTTTAATAGTACTTGTAATGCTCTCTGCATTGGTTGCTGCTGTAAAACACTTTGGTGCAGCCCTGGTTTTCAGAAAGCGCTACAGAAATAAAATCAACATTGTTGAGGAATGACATCACTCTGCTTGAAAGGCCCTCAGGTCATTCAGGTTCTGGGGTTCAGAGTTACCAGCCTCTACATGGAGACTCCATAGGTTTTCTATGGATTCAGGTCTAGAAAAAGTCCAGGTCTCTCCCTCTGAGGTCCCCCGGTCTCCAGCAGCCATTCCCTAATGATGAACCTGGATGACCTGGAGCATTGTGGTCCATGAAGATGAAATGAGGTCCGAGTTGTTCATGCATAGGATCAATGACTGGATTAATGATGTCATCCAGGTAGTAAGGACTTGTCTCATTCACCGCACCAACTTAAGGAGTTAGGGCTGGGACTGAGATCTGTTTCAAGTAGTTTTTATATTCAACATTGCTGAGCTTTAGTTAAAAGTTAATCATCTCATCTGAAGGATGCACCACAGAGTGAACAGCCTGCGAGTCTTTCACTCCCTCCTCTCTGCTGCTTTATCCATCCATCCTCTAAACCGCTTCACCCATATGAGTAGAGGGGAGTTGGTGCCTATCTCTAGCAGTCACAGGGTGAGAGGTGAGGGACACCCTGAACTCTGGTCCTCCTCGGTCCACTCACCCCTGAACACTGCTCCGGTCAGCTCATAGTGAAAGTCTGTATCCAGAGAACCAACAGTAATTTAAGCTCAATGCAGTTTTGGTAAACAAAACTAAGCTAACGGTGGGAAATCAAAAACTATCTAGAAGAGGCGCTTGTGGCTGCGTGGTCAGAGGATATTTGGCTCCCTACAGGAACAATGACATTTTTCAGACCCTCCAGGAAGTTGCGATCGCAACTATTAACGCAAATTCAACCATTTGCCGCAACTTTGTTGCAGCCTTGCAATTTTCACAAATCATCGCAACTTTTCCGCAAATTTGACCAATCGTCTTTATTTTTGTTGGATTTCGTCATCTTCTTTGACCAATCAGAGCCACTCTGATAAGTTTTGACCAATCCCGTTGCCTCCAGCTGTGTTTACTTCCGGTTTTTGAGCCGAGCCGCTAAACTCCGGTCAGTTTCCATCAGATATTACGGCTAAAATATGAGCAAATCAATTTCCTAAAGTATTACACCAGAGTGGTGGAAAGCTGTTCTGAACCACACACAACGTCATGGTGGATTAAACATGAAAATCGTTGTTTGACAAGAACTTTTTGATCGCAAAACATGGAGGAGATTAGCTGAAAAGAGGAGCAGAGACGGGCTGGGGTCTGATACGAGTGATAAAAGAGACGAGGTGAGTTCTGTTTAATGTCCGTATTTGGACAATGTGAGAAACTATATTTAAAAAGAACTTATGTTTGTCCTAAACTGTGTGCTGAGTCGGCGGATTTGCTATTCTGTGAGAAATATTTTAAATAAATCGGACGTCAGCGTTAACGTGAATTCCTTTGAACTTTGTTTATTTTTTAAACACGCGATTAACCACGTGACGTTTGTATTCAGTGAACACGAGGAACCGCTGGTCTTTTCTAAACTCGTTCTGCTGAACCAGTGAACCTTTGAGGTATCTCTGAAAGTGAAAGTAAAGCCGCTCACGCTGTAACGTCTGAGTGACGCTGAGACAGGCTTCAGCTGTTCTGTCATGGAGATTACATCATCTTGTAGTCTTTATTTTATGATTAAACAGCGCATGCAGTGTGTGTGTGTAAAGAGGTTAACTGTGTGTGCATATAAACTAAATAAAACCTTAAAGAAATTTAAAACATGATTGGAAAAAAATCGCAACTTTGCAACTTTTAGAAAAATGTGCCGCGAAATCAGTCATTTTAGATCGCAACAATCACAAAAAATCCCCGCAACTTCCCGGAGGGACTGATTTTTAACTGTTCACTGAGAAGATGGCAGCACACACAATTAAATAGGTCAGCAGCGTCACATCAAGGTAGAAAAATAAACTGTGACAGCAACACATTAAGGACCACGATTTTCTATGGGAAGGTGGAGGAACCTCACTATTTTATGGTTGTGCTGCATCTCGTCTCCTGTACAGAGCAATGTGCCTGATCACTTGCTGCCTCGTCTGGTTTGAACACCAAAGTACAAACAGAAAGACAGCAGTTTGCTCCATTGTTTGTGTGGTGAACCTCACTTCCTCTGGTACAGAACCTTCTGTTACATCTAGTCACTGATTTATAGTTTAATTTATTCTTTGTTAGAGGAATGGGGTGCATGGTGGATCAGTGCAAGAAGGTCACAAGTTTGATTGTTGGCTACATCCTTTCAGTGTGAGGTTAGCATGTTCTCCTCATGCATGAGAGGGTTTCCTGTGAGTACTCTGGTTTCCTCACACAGACCACAACACGTGCATGTTAGGTTAGCTGTAGGTTTTGGATTAAAGATGTCTGCTAAATGAAGAAAACATTTTCAGACTCAGACATTGTAAAAGTGAGAGGATTTGGTCTCTGAATAAGGACAGTTAATTAGATGACTCATCAAAAGAAATCCACAAGCATTTTCTATGAAAGCTAGGATTTCAGTACAGCCAACTGGATTGGAAGTAAATTAATTTTCTGTATACAAAATACTTTACCTTAAATGTACCAAACAGTCAGGTCGGAGAGGAGGTGTATGTGTGAGAATCGTTGTATAATCACATCTCAGCCTCTGAATTGTATGAGGAACCTAAAAATTCCCACCCCTATCACAGTGTACGAGTGTTTACTGTATTTACTGTACACATACTTTGCTGTTGTTAAACATGATTATAAAATGTAGAGTGTGTTTAGACACAGCTTTGAGGAGAAGTGACTACAGAGTGCTGGAATACACCGACAGGCGTTAACTCACCGGTGACTCCAGAGAGTTTCGTGTCCAGGGAAGGACAGGATCAGGTCCGAGCACAATTCTATCTCTTGGTAGAAGAGCTGATGGATGAATGAGGTGCTGTCTGGACCTGGGGCAGCCTCGTTCTTCCCCACAGTCTGAGAACTGCTGCTGGGCATGGTGCTGCTCCAGTGCTGGGTGGAACTACAACTACCGACGGTGGAAGTAGGAGACTGGCTCAGTTCTGTGATCAACTCCTTGAGCAGGAACTGGCGATAGTGGAATCCACTGTGATCAGACACATGCATAGACACCCACAGGCGCAAAGATGACAGCTCATCATGGAAAACCTGCCGGAAAACATAGTAGTTCAGTGATTCAGAGGTAATGACACAGATGCTCTGCATTTCATTTACATTACATTGTATTAGCAATAGGGGTGTAACAATTATGTAAATACCGTGATATTGCGGTAGTAAAATGGCCACGATATCGTCGTGGTCTTGTCACGGTATTGAACAGTACGTCCCGAGTTAAAAATAACACGTTTTAGTTCGCCGCACCGAGGTATAGCAAAGTACACTACATTGACCATGATCCTTTGCTTCCGCGTCATCAGCCAGTGCACCAATGGGAGCGCGCGCAGCTCACATGGGGACAAAAACAACCATGGAGGCGGATGGGACAGCGGTAAACGCAGCACGGAGCGGCTTTTCTGTCTGAGTTTTGGAAGCATCTTGGATTTGTCGTGTCGAGAAACGGTGAGGAGAAAAGAACAGACAACTGACAATATGCAGACACTGCTGGTGTACAGAGATGGACTCCTTGGCAAATACGAGCAGCGTGAGAGGTAACAATAACCCGCCCCCTCGTGAAAAGTTTCACGTGTTAAGAAAGTCCAGACGGGTCAAAAATCCCAGCATGAAGCTCTTAGATCAGCGCTGTCTCACAGCAGCTCAAAGGCTGAGAAAATAAAATACATCCCAGAATATTTACTGACTGATTTGGATCCAATTTCCACCGTGAACGTCGTGGGGTTTAAATAATTAGTGGCTAAACTGGAACTTAAATATGAAATGCCATCATCAACACATTTTAGTCAATTATTTAATTTCTTTTAATTCAGTCATTGCCCAGATGAAGGCAGCAATATTAACTTAGACTTGTCAGACAGAAACCAAGGAGAGGAGAAGTTCCTACTGGAGCAGTAAAAACAGCAGAGGTCATTTTAACAGCTCAATAATCTGTCCTCCTCCTCCCCTTAGATGTTGATTTTTAAAAAACTGAAACTGGACTAGAACTCTAGAAACTAGAAGAGGCTTACCTTCTAATTAGTTTCCTGTTTGGTGATGCCTAGGTATTTTTATTTATGACTTAATAACGAGGCAGTTGTGTATTTCCTGGTTACTTTTATTTATTAAATCAGCTGTTTTGTCTTTTCTTTATATGTCGAGTTGTTACTTGAATTTTAAACTTTAGGAATGGCTTTTCAGACCATTTAAAACGTCATAATGGTTCATTTTATGTTGTGAGGCTTATTATCATGAGCATAGCCACAATATCGTGAGCCTTCCCACAATATCGCAATAAATATCGTACCGTGAGGTCCATACGGTGACGATATCGTACCGTGGGATTTGGATATTGTTACACCCCTAATTAGCAATAGTGTTGTTTTCATTAACCAAGACTATAACAACAATATTGTGTTAACACACCTTTTTTCAAGACAATAATGAGACGCTGACGAGCTAAACGCGGCTCTTTGATGACTAAAAGGAGACGAGGCGTCTGAGTTTCCGTCAGCATGACGAGATAAAACCAGTGTGTGAATTTGTGGAACAGTATTTATTGAACTCTTTTTGCTGTGACATATAAACACGTCCACTTCTGAGCACAGCTTTTATTGTGGTGGGGTTGAACCCTTTCATTAGCCCCGGGGCAATCACTCCGTTATTGTCTCTGTGGCGGTCTGCCCTCTCATCAAACGGACATTTATTCAGAGAATACTTCTTGACAGCTTGTGACAACCCTGCTGATTGATTTCATTTTGTGTCCTTATTTAATCAACTTTGTTTCTATTGTTTTACTAAAAATGCAGATCTACACTCAGCCATTCAAACTGCTGATGAGCTAATGCTAGGCTAACAAGCTTTAAGTCTTTATTAGTGATTTTATTCATTAAACAGCTAAATGTCTTTGATATTATTATGGCCGAACGTTAGACCAATACTTATAAATGTTGATTGAATACTTTGGTCATTGTAGTTTCGTCCGTTTTGAATGCTTTTCTTTACTTTTCCTGTTTAATACCAAAACGTTCTATGGTACTTTTGAATTGATTGATGTGATTCTAATTTCTAAATATTGACCTAAATTACCAGTACTTTGTTATAGGATTAACAGTTTTGTTACTAAAACTAACTAAAACTTTTGAGTTTTCGTCAACTAAAACTGAACTAAACTATCACATATAGACACGAGTAAAAAGGACTAAAACTAATCAGCATTTTTGTCCAAAAGACTAAGACTAAAACCAAGGTGGCTGATAAAAACAACACTGGTTGGCAACTGTAAAAAGTCACCAGATGTGAACGTGTGTTTTGACGACATTAATGCTGTATTTTAGCTTAAACTTGTCAATCTTCATGAAATTTTGAAAATCTTTTTGAATTGTTAGAATTTCCCCCATCCATTAAGGCACTTTAACTTAAAAAAAATTAATTTGGAAAAAATAAAACTGGTTTCATTGAGCCCAAGTAATCTTGTAATGAATTAAAATGTTGGGCAGTTAGTTTCTATTAAAGCAGACGCCAGCTTAGATATTAGAACGTTAATACAAACTAAATTGTGATAATTATAGAAATTGTTTAATAAAAGAAAAAAAAATTTTTTTTTTCATATCACCCAATTCTACTCAGAACTCACTAAACGAAAATGCCTGTGTGAAACTATAAAATTTACAGCTGTGTCTAACCTTAATGTTGCCCTTGGCCATGTGCCGCAGCACCCAGATGCGGTGGGACCAGGCGTTGTAATTGCTGGGATATCGGCCGGCAGCCTCAGAGCACACCTTCATTTCTTGATGAATGATCCGGGCCAGATAATCACTGACATGTTGGCTCATTTCAGCATCTGCAACTTCTGCTTCAAGTTGCTGCTGATTTTTGTGGTGGCCGACAGCAGGAAACTGATTCAGAATATGCTGCAGCACCCACCTCCTGCAAGGAGAAAGGGATGGCTACATGTTAGATCACGTTATCAAAGAAAAAAAAACAAAAAAAAAACGGGTGAAGATAAGTATGATTTCATTTGTGTAAGTATTATTCAGCAATAGGAAATATCCTATTATAGAATGAACAGGTAGAATACATGAGGCGTAACCCTTTTTTCAAGCTATTAAAATATCGCTATATTATCATTATTGGGAGATAAAGAAGAAAAAAGCCATCAGGTCAACATTACAACCACCCCAAAAATATTGAAAATAAACAGGAAACAATGAAGAAGTGAAGGCTGGGTGTGCAGATGAACAATATCTACCTCATAATGAAAAGCAAGAGCTGTTAAATATTACCTGTATATCCATGTTACCTGTGTATCCATGTCTCTGGGCTCTTGGGGAATTTGGTGAGTGCCAGCTTTCCCAGGTAAAGATCTTTCTGTGGGTTCAGAGCACCACACTGCAGCAACTCTTTCCTGTGAAAAAACACAAATTACTCCACAGTGTCTATTCAGCTAACTTTGACAGAAGAATGACTTAGTACACAATGTAATACGGGTTGATATTTTTATTGTTAAATTTAAGTTAATGTACATAGACGGCTGAAGCTGACACTTAAAAATATTTTAATTCAAATAATGTCTAAACATTTGCTGAGATTTATATGAATTACTTGTAATGCATCTCTATTTAGAATGATACCAGACATCTCCAGAATCATGGAAAAAAACAACCTGGGTGCTCATTTATAAAACTTTGCGTAGAATCCTTACTAAAACTTGCTTAAGCTCAGCCAAACAATTTCAGGTACGCACATTCCATTTCCGATTTATAAAACCCTGCGGACGCACAGATCCACACAATTCTGCTTTATAAATCGCTCTCAGACCTAGAACTGTGCTCAGCTGTTTTTGGGTCAGAACCCTCCTCCTACACACCCACATTCTGCCATATATGGTCAATGCAAAGTACCCCATGAATAATTACATATGCATAAACCGGTGGGTTTCTGGCTTTTAACAGTAAATCGTCACAACGGAGAGGTTTAGGAAGCGTGATTTTACAGAGGCTGAAACTCGAGGTGCTTGTGGTGAAGTGGATGGACGGGAAAATGTTTTATTAGGTGGTGAAATGTGACGAATTACGAACACGGAAATGCTCCGAGAGACGTCTCGCTGCAGCATCTGCTGTCAGACTGACAGAGAGATCGTGAAGATCTAAGAGAAACGTTTAATGACAACATTTAATTTAATCCAAAGGGGAAGACACGTCATGCTGTTCATCCTATCAAACAGTCAACCTGTTGGATAAAATAATCGCTGGTTGAAACCCGAGAACGGCCGGTGACACCGGGTTTTACTGGTTCCGATGGTTCTGTTGATCTAATACTGGACCCAGTTGATCCATAGGATGCTCTAATGAATCTATCAGCTGATCGATCGTCCAGTCATTATCTAGAAATCTCTAAAAACTCTCTCCCATTCATCCGGAGTCTGCCTGCTGGCTGAGCTGCAGCGCATCCAGCGCATTACGCACAAGTGTCACTGCAGGATTCCTAAGTCTCAGAAATCACAATTAATGCACCAATAAGTGCAGTTTGTTATATAATCTGAAGACAACTGAATAAACATAATGGGATATTTTTCAAAAATGCGACATATTTTCATTCAGATTTAAATTTTTATTATTTTTAGAGACGGGATTGTTGGTTCTGTGTGCGCGAGGGTCTACAAGTCTTTAATTGTGTCATAAATTCAACATTTTCCATCTCACCAGCTGCTCTGACAGGTTTCACGTCTCCAACATGTGCTTACGCAAGGTCTAAAGTTTGCTTAGAGTTGCGCACATTTTTCCGTTACGTTTTCTTTTATAAATCCCAAATTTTGCGTAAAAAAAGTGACCTACGCAACTTTTTGGCCCATTTTGTGCGTAAGCAAGTTTTATAAATGAGCACCCTGTTGATTAGCCGAACCACTGTGGCTCCAATACAAACCCAACTATAACAGCAGTCAGGCTACAACCAACGTGAAAAATAATTATTAAAGTGTATTCCCTAGAACCCTTCTTCAAAGTCTGAAATCTCCTAAGGTCCTTTAACGTACCTCTCCAGAGTGAGCTTTAAAAAAAAAAAAAAACAATGGAAAGAACTCGACTCCCATTTTGTTCATTATTTTATCCTGTTTGCAATGAACATTTTGTTCATTTTAGGTGATAAAGACAATAGGACGGTTCTTTAGAAGAACTCGTCCTTGTTCTGTTTGTACCTGACATTCCACGCTGTGGTGAAGTCTGGATTGAGCAGCAGCAGAGTGCAGGTGATGTCCACTAAAGCTGTGAGACAAAAACAAATTGTTGACTTCCAGAAGCTGGAGGCAGCGTAGGGGAATGTGCTCCTAGCAGTAAAGCTAAAAACAGCCCATAACAACCCAAATTAGTAAGGGTTATTTTGTGAAAATAAGAAAAAAATACTTTAAAAAGCACATTATAATTTGATTTGTTTGATTTAAAGTCCTGCTCTCTCTCACTCACACAGAATCAGTGTTGTTTTTAGCATCAAATATTTAATTACAACTAAACGCAATAGAAAACTTCATAATTGTATAGCAGTAAGGTAAGACTAGGTGACTCAACAGAAAAACATTTGGAAAAAACTCTATAGTGCATTTTGTTTTTTAAATTAGGAGGCGGGACTTAAAAGTAGTACTGCAGCCAGAGGGCAGTTGCTTTGCTTCAGCTTCACAATCCTCTCTCTATTCACATGATGCAATTAATGCTTTATTCTACAAATTAAATCAGTTTGTCACCACTTTATCAAATATTTGGCCTGTTAACAATTTGACTTTTTTGCAAGAAATGAAGTCAAACAAAGAAAGAATGTCAGAGATGTTGAAAAAGTGAATACCTCTGACATCATATGACAGCTTGAACATCCTCGATTTATTTTAAATAGATCAGAAATGGATAATACTGACTAAAATGAATGAAAGTTGGTACCTTCTCTGTCTAACCAGTGTTTGCGCTGGCGGTAGAGCAGCAGCTTGTTGTGGACATAAGGCAGCAGAAACTTGACACACCAGCTCTCAACGCCCAGCTTGTTCTCCAGCAGCACAATAGGACTGCGGTTGTAGCGCGCTTCAGGGCACTGGATGAAGCCAATCTCATCACTGAGGAAGCAGATAAACACAGTCAGGGCTGGGCACAACATATAAAGGATAAATATAGAAAAAAAACTCTGATATCTAAATATGGAGGTTTTCTTGAGTTCCAATCAGACCTCAAACCAGTGCAATAAAACAATCACAATCATTTATCAGGGGAAGACATGACAATAATGATGATACAATTGTGTAAGAGCCTCTGAGTGTGCATGTGATGGATGAGAGAGAAGAAAGGTGGTAAGAACAAAACGAGACAAATTACAGAGAGATAAAGCTCACTGAAAATATGAATCTCTTTTGCAAATGAGACCTGAAGGCAGTTTAGGGTTCAGTTTCTAACCCAAGGATGCTTCAACACACGGCCGGGCTGAAGATCGAGCCCCCAATGGTCACCCCCAATTTTAACATTTGCTTACAGCAAAACAAAATCCAAACTACAGCTAGAATTTCACAGGAAAATCTTTTGAATGAAGACAGAAACAGGAAGTGAGCTAGCATTAGCCTGAACTTCAGCCAACATCCACATGCAAACACATCAGAAGGTGAGACATTAGTATATAAAGACTTGTGTCCCTGAGGTCCTCTGACCAAGGCCTGCTTCTATTCCTCAAAACTAAAGGAGAGAGTCTTTTCCTCCAGAGCTCCTAGACTCTGGTGTTTTCCTCCTCAGACACTGAGATCAGTGACTCAGTGGATTCTTTTAAAAATCAGCTTCAGACTCATCTTTTCAAATCTGCTTATGTTATAGTTTTTTAAAAAAAACGCAACTTGTTATTTTAAAGATTCCATAGGGAACCTTCAAACAAGCTAGGTATAGCTAGCTATTTTACACAAACATGTCTCAGAGCTCTCACCCCGCCCGTCAGGTATAATCCTTATACTGTGCCTCCTCTGGACATGGGCCTGCACATTGCCACAGTAACAATAGAAAGCAAAACACCAGCCGTTTAAACGGTCCCCCAGGTCTTTACTCTTCCTACGTAACATCCAAGCGTTTTTGTTTTCTGCTAGCTGAAAAGGTGTTTTCTTTTGGGGACTCTGGTATTTTTTCCAAAATTGAAGCGCTAACAGTCGGCTGTTTCTGTCCTTCTCTCACATCCGGGATGTTCTGCTTTAAAATGCTCCAGCACGCATTAATGGAGGATCCAAGCAGTGCTGAAGTGAGGCGCTTCAGTGAGACAGACAGCCGGATTGTCCAATAGTTGCTTTCGGTCCGAAAGGTATGATTGGCTCAAGTTTTTAGAGAACTGTGAGGGAACCACTTTATTGATTTCTTTCCGTTTTTTTTTTTTTTTTTTTTTAAATCGCCACAATATATTTATAGCTATACTATGTTAGAATGTTAAGAGGCATGAAAAAAAAAAAGTTTTACGCTACATTGTTTACCAAATTCCCTATGGTACCTTTAAATTTTGCTTTGTGTTAACATATGTTGTGCTTTTAAGGTGTCCTGTAAAGAGCTTTGTGATGTTCATCTTGAAAGTCTTACTTACTAATAATATGAAGTGTAAGTTTTAAGTTCATATGTAAAGTACCAGTACTTTAATTTTACAAAAGGAAATGGTTTCTTTCCTCTGATACAAAACATAACACCGGTTTGACGTGTTGTGCATTCAGAGATGCTCTTCTGCATACCTTGGTTGTAACAAGAGGTTATCTGAGTTACTGTTGCCTTTATCAGCTCTAACCAGTCTGGCCAGTCTCCTCTGACCTCTGGCATCAACAAGGCATTTTAGCCCACAGAACTGCCGCTCACTGGATGTTTTCCCTTTTTCAGACCATTCTCTAAACCCTAGAGATGGTTGTGTATGGAGAGAAAACAGTCTCAATATATCTGTGCGTGTGTACTATTTGATTTGTAACTTGTGTTAACCTGTTTGTGTGTAACTTTGGGTAGTTGTAGCTGTACAACATGATTTGTAACCCGTAAATTACATTTTGTGTGTAACTTTGTGTACTTGTAAATGTGTCTTTAAATGCACACACAAATATCAACAAATCATAATTACAAAAAATATTTAAATACACACAAATAAAAATTACACAAACATTTAAATTCCACACAGATTTTTTACCTTCAACCTCACAAATCTAATAATTACACCTACAAATAGTTAAATACGTGTGTACAAATCACCTGTTACACACAGACAAAACTACATTTACACACAAATCAGTTTACAAGTGCACAAAGGGTTTTGAGACTCCTTTCACGCTTCGGGAGCTCCACAGATTCGTGCGTAAGTGGTGCGTTTAAATGCTGGTGGAAAGCTGGGTCATTTGAATTTTCTTCAGAGTCTAGTGTCTTCCTTCAATACCTTTTGCCAGAGGGGCATAGACGTTTTTCTGTGTAATAAATAATATCTCAGCACACCTTAGTTCTAACACATATATCTTTATTTCCTTGTTATTATTCACATCAGTACAATATAATGTAAAGGACTTTTCTGTGTAGGCTTTTATTTTGAAGGTCTTCCGGTTATTAGCAAAGTCGCGCAGAGAGAGGCAGAGAGAGAGAGAGAGAGAGAGAGAGAGAGAGAGAGAGAGAGAGAGAGAGAGAGAGAGAGAGAGAGAGAGAGAGAGCGAGCACACGCGCGCACATACGCACGCGCGAGCGAGAGAGCACACGCGCGCAGG
>SSNR01000389.1:448760-510014 GCA_006937965.1 Callopanchax toddi
CAGGACCTGCCTGATCCCCCACAGATTTTTAAAAGTCTCCAGATTGGAAGTGAGTTTATAAAAAGCGTGTTCCACTTTTAGACGGGCCTCCACCAGGCCCTTCAGGCTCCTCTCCACATCAGTCCAGCTCTGTCCCAGCATCTGGTTTTTCCTGGTTTTCCAGATTGCCAGTTTCGCGTTAGCAAAAAGAAAATTGATTAACAGTGATACTCGTTTCTTTTTGACGCTGTATTTGTGACCAAAAACAAAGGAGGGTACATTAAAAGTTTCTCCCAAGGCACTGACCCAACGGTCTAATACCTTGAACATCCCTCCCAGTCTAGAACACGCCACCACCAGGTGCTCTAGGGTCTCCTGTTGGCCACAGAAAGGACATCCCTCCCCAGTGCTCGGATCAAAGCGGGCTCTGTGTCTGTTCGTAGCTAGCGCTCCATGTATGATCCTCCACTGGAGGTCAGCCATCCGTTTTTCAACTGGAGGCTTATACAGGATCCTCCACCTGCCTTTAGGGGTCGAGTCTGAATCAAAAACCTGGGTCCACCTCGACTCCTTGACTCCCATCAAGAAGCGCCTGTTCAGAACCTTCACACAAGTGAGATAGATCTGCTTCTTCCCACAGGAGTGGAAGGAGCCCAACACCGGAGTATCTAGTGA
Organism: Callopanchax toddi; assembly: GCA_006937965.1. Lineage (NCBI taxonomy): Eukaryota > Metazoa > Chordata > Actinopteri > Cyprinodontiformes > Nothobranchiidae > Callopanchax > Callopanchax toddi. The sequence goes on from SSNR01000389.1 coordinate 449,415, forward strand.
GAAAAGAGAACCACTCTCCTCCTGCCAACCCACAACAGCTGGTCTGACATCCAGAGAGGGAAACATGTACTCACACTCATCATCCCAGTGGTCAGATAGAGCACAGTTCTCTCCAAAGGCTCTCAGTGGCACAGACAGAGACTTCCAGACCTCCTCCACCACCTTCTCCAACACTCTAGAGGACCTGATGTCAGTCAGCTCACTCAGGGCTTCAGAGGAGAAGGTCCTTAGATGTCCCAGTTTGACGATCCCCGCCTCAATAAACCTGTTCTTTAATGTAGCAGATGTTAAGATCCCAAAATTCAAATGACCCAGCTTTCCACCAGCATTTAAACGCACCACTTACGCACGAATCTGTGGAGCTCCCGAAGCGTGAAAGGAGTCTCAAAACCCTTTGTGCACTTGTAAACTGATTTGTGTGTAAATGTAGTTTTGTCTGTGTGTAACCGGTGATTTGTACACACGTATTTAACTATTTGTAGGTGTAATTATTAGATTTGTGAGGTTGAAGGTAAAAAATCTGTGTGTGGAATTTAAATGTTTGTGTAATTTTTATTTGTGCGTATTTAAATATTTTTTGTAATTATGATTTGTTGATATTTGTGTGTGCATTTAAAGACACATTTACAAGTACACAAAGTTACACACAAAATGTAATTTACAGGTTACAAATCATGTTGTACAGCTACAACTACCCAAAGTTACACACAAACAGGTTAACACAAGTTACAAATCAAATAGTACACACACACACAGATATATTGAGACTGTTTTCTCTCCATAGTAGTGTGAGACAATCCCAGAAGATCAGCAGTTTCTGAAATACTCAGACCAGCCCGTCTGACACCAACAACCATGCCACTTTCTTCTCCATCCTGAAGCTCGGTTTGAACTGCAGCCAATCGTCTCTACCATGTCTACATGCCTAAATGCATTGAGTTGCCACCATGTGTTTAGCTGATTAGTCATTACATTAACGAGCAGTTGGACAGGTGTACCTAATAAAGTGGCCAGTGAGTGTACATACTGTAGGTGAACTGCAATTATATTTTTCAAAACAATCATTTCACTTTCTTGTCTTATAAATGTTGTTGCTCTACAACCTGTTACAGTTTCAAGCACTTTGTTAAAAACTCAAGGACTTTAAAAACCTTGAAAATACATCAAAACTCAAGCATTTCCAAGCACATAAAAAGAACCTTGACTAGACGAGAAAAGATCCCAACAGACCGAGAATTAAACTGGACCAACAGCTTAAAACCAGCATAGAGAAGATCCAGAAACCAGCAGCTGCGTCCGGAGGAGGACTTTTAAAGCTGTCAAAGCAGCGTCCGTCAGAGGAGACGTCAAGTCACGACAGCCTGGAGCTGGAGTGCTAAAGACAGTTACTAAAATGACTTGACCCTGCACCGCATTACCAGCCAGACTGAGAGCTCACAGCAGCTTTATAACAGTACCAGTAGCCCAGCCAATATATGTGCGAACTACTTCAGATAAACACCAATTCGCGGTTGTGAATCAAATAAAGCTCAGGGTAGCAGCTAGCTAAAGCGACAAACTTTATAATGAGCAGGTAGTAGTCCAAGCCCACAGTAGCAAACCGGTTAGGGTGACTGAGCTAACTCGACATTTAGTCGGTACCGGACCGGACACTCGGAAACACTTACATGTTCGGATGCCTTTTAAACGCGTTACTTATGTCTTTAACAACTCTCTGGACCAGGACGTTCACCTCCTCCTCCGACTCCGCCATTTTATGTCACTAGATGAGATCACGTGGTCCCAGAACTATTTCCGGTGTCGCGCTCCACAAACGTGACCTCATTCAACAAACCAAAACCAAAACAAATAAATAAAAAGACACCGTGCCCATGCAGGCTGAAGGAATGTATCAATAACAAATAATAAAAAAAATCAACACATAGTTTGATGTTTTATGATCTTGGTTTTATCATGTTCTTATCAAGTTTTTATCCTTTGTGTTTTTTCATTGTTTTACTGTGAAGCACTTTGTGGTCTTTGACCTGAGAAAGAAGCTATACAAATAAAGTTATTATTACCATTATTCTGATTTCCTGTGAAGATAAATATGACGTGGTACTGTTAAATTTGATGCATATTTTGTCCCAAGATGTAACTTTGTTATTCACAAACTTTTAACCAGAAAGTACAGCACGAGGCAGCAGAGACATTTATCTGTTCACTTTATGTTCTCTCCATGCATTGTGGAGAAAGGAGGATGTAGAGGATAAGGTTAGATAGAGCCAGATGATTTGATGTGGGGACCTCTGAAGAGAAATGACAAAAGGAAGAGAAGAAGAAGTCTGACACAGAACCAGGTGTGAACCTGATGCAGATCCAGGTGTGAGCCCTACACAGATCCAGGTGTGAGCCCTACACAGATCCAGGTGTGAGCCCTACACAGATCCAGGTGTGAGCCCTACACAGATCCAGGTGTGAGCCCTACACAGATCCAGGTGTGAGCCTGACACAGATCCAGGTGTGAGCCTGACACAGATTCAGGTGTGAGTTTGACACAGATCCAGGTGTGAGCCTGACACAGATCCAGGTGTGAGCCTGACACAGATCCAGGCGTGAGTTTGACACAGATCCAGGCGTGAGCCTGACACAGATCCAGGTGTGAGCCTGACACAGATCCAGGTGTGAGCCTGACACAGATCCAGGTGTGAGCCTGACACAGATCCAGGTGTGAGCCTGACACAGATTCAGGTGTGAGCCTGACACAGATTCAGGTGTGAGCCTGACACAGATTCAGGTGTGAGTTTGACACAGATTCAGGTGTGAGCCTGACACAGATCCAGGTGTGAGCCTGACACAGATCCAGGTGTGAGCCTGACACAGATTCAGGTGTGAGCCTGACACAGATTCAGGTGTGAGCCCTACACATTGAGACATTGTAATCTAGATTCCATTGTATTAATTTGCAGATTACGCATTTAGCAGACCACAGTAAAGCCTGCGACATTTAATTCAACAGGGTTTTCCGTGAGCAGCAGAATCAACTGATGTTTACTGTTGTTGCTTCCCTCTTGTGGTCATCAAAGGAAGTGCATCACCAGCAGACACCAATTAGATATTAAAAAAAGATGTTTTAACTTAATTTGGTTTATTGTATTTTGTAATACAATACCAACGTTAGTAAAGAAAGTAAATGTTTTGGGTTACTTGTGAAGAACGTGTGAAACAAGTCGGGATTTCATTCTATTTTGGTATCCATGTGTCCGTTTTTTTCGGAGAGGTCTTTGAAGGCAGCATGGGAGTATTGTCAGTGAGCTGCCTACAGCACACTCCAGCTGGTGACGTTTGTTTTGTGTTGCTCTTTTAAAGTCAGTGTTATTATTTTTTGGGCTATTGTGTTCCTATACTGGTTTTGATAACGTGTGTTGAAGATGAGGAGACTTCCGAAGTTATTCCGTTCACTTTCAGCTGTTTGCTACTGAAACAAACAACAGGTTTCCTTCCTCCTAGTGGATTTCCAGGTTTACTATTGGAGGTAAGTCAGGATAACACACGTCTTTAGTCTTTAGCCGACCTTTAACCCCTCACCGGTAATCATGTTATTTAATAATGTTTGTTTTGTACTTTTAATATATTTTACTTGTCTTTATTGTGGAGGCCTCGGGACATTCCTCGGTCCACATTTAGGAAGGAATCCAGTAAAACCTCAGTCCGAGTTTAAGGGGGGGAAAAACAGAACGCAAAACAGACTTTAGTAATTACGTAAAAGAGCTAAAATGAGTCCCATACATGAGTCCCAAACCTCAGTAAAAGGTTCGACTAAACAGATCCGTGTTTACCCGGAGTCAACCCCGGCAGGTTGTAATGATATGTACATAGCTAGTCGTGCTAATGCTAACCACCGCTGCATTGAATGTGTCAAAGATAAACATCAGTGGGTTTGCTCTTGAATGAGCTCTTGATGATGTTTGCTTTCATGTCACAGCCGCCCAGACAGTCTCACTTATGCTAATGCTAGCTGATTATTATTTCTGACACACTTCCGCCCATCTCTCCTCTAACATTCAGGGCTTGTTCCAGACATGCACCCGCCATCCCGAAAGGACTTTGTCTCCATAAACTTTACTGGACAACAAAGTGGAAGTTACAACAACAATAAGCAGTGGAGGAGGCAGTCCTGCTGGAGGGTAAGACCATAATGTGTCCAATAAGAGGCCCGCGGGCCACTCGTGGCCCTCAGAGTGATTCAGTGCGGCCCTCAGCTGCATTTCAGTAATAGTCCCCCAGCTGGCTGCTGATGCAGAGGTGCTTTTTAACTGTTTTATGTTCAGAGTTTTCTTAATGAGGCCAAAATTACACAAAATTATCCAAACTTGAAAAATTTGAATATTGAGCAAAAGTTAATTTATTTCAATAATTCCACTTAAAAGGTGAGGGTTAGCCATGTGTGGACGTATTGGACAAGATACAGAACCCCCAACTGCCTCTCAGGTGTTATGAAACTGGCTGTCCTCTGCTCCTCAGGAATGGGTCAGATGAGAACAAATTCCACTACGTTGTACTGTGATGTATATGTATGTGGTCACAAATCACCTCCCCTTTTCCCCTTTAATAGTGTTAACATGATCCAACCTCCATCAGACACAGCCACCACAAAGATGCTACTAGTTGAGGAATTTAGTAAACAATGTAGCTTAAAAATGTTTTTTTCATGCCTCTTAACAACGTTCTAACATTGTATAGCTATAACTCTAACCCTAACCCGAAAGCAACTATTGGACAATCCGGCTGTCTGTCTCGCTGAAGCGCCTCACTTCCACACTGCTTGGACCTCCATTAATGTGTACTGGAGTATTTTAAAGCAGAACATCCCGGAAGTGAGAGAAGGACAGAAATGGCTGGCTGTTAGCGCTTCAATTTTAGGAAAAAATACCAGAGTCCTGAAAAGAAAAACACCTTCAGAAGATTCCTCAGTGAACCTTTAAGCCAAACACTCTCCTGTAGCCAGGTTTGAGTTGCATTCTGGGATGCAGGAAGGCACACACACATCAGTAGCTACTGAGTAGCTCCTAGCTATCCAAAAATGAACTGAGGGTTCACGTGAATGATCAACATAGTCTGTTACTTCACTGATATTTGAGCAGATGACTAGATTTATCAGCATTGACTCATCAAATCACTGAAGAGTTCAAGAAGTTCATGAAGGCCTCAGATAACACAGTATAGTATCATAGTATCTGTGTTTGATGGATATTGACAATTCATCACAGAGTCTGACTTTTATCATGTCATTGTTGTTATTATCAGGACAGCTGCAGCTTATTGGATTTTGTTGTGTAAATCCTGTGTAGCAGCACTTTGCATCAGAAACGTTTGCTCTGTTTTATCATCTCGCACTAAAAGCAGTCCTCAACACCACAGTTCTCGTAAACTTCCAAAGATTTTCACCTTAAAACTGACATGTGGAGCATTTTTCTATATATCAAAGTTTTCTAAATGTTTTAAATGATATTTCGGGTCTAAACTATGATATATGCGTTGAGTTCCAATGTTATTCTTCTGCAGACCCTCCTTCCTCCTATAGACCCCTTTGAATTCTCTCTGACTGGTGAACTTTTTCTGCCAAAAGAATTGTGACAATCAGCTCTCAGAGCATCTAGTGTGAGAACATGATTTATGAGCTGTGAGTGATTGAACCTGTGATGCAGTCGTACAGTTTGACATGGAGCTGAGAGCCACAACACACAGTTTATGACTGGCTTTACTGGAGCAGGGGTCACCAACCTTTGTGACGCTGAGAGCTACTTCATGGGTATTGAGCCATACAAAGGGCTATCAGGTTGATATAATATTTATCTTCAAAACTAGAAAGGATCAGAGTTAAACTAACTTTGTGAAACTTACTGTAAAATTGTAGTTTTAAAATCTATATTAATGCATTTGTGATTAAAAAAGATGGCAGCAGTTTTTTTATTTTATTTTATTTTAATATAGACTTGTGCTATTTGGAGCTATTTGTATGGTTCCTAAGGGAGTGATGCGCCGTGTGCACACGCGTGTAGAGGTGGGGCTGTAGGAAGCGGGACGGATGGATGTTTTGGGAGGGGCCGTGGTACCTTGGATTAAAAAAATACTCTCTTGCTGAAATGCTCCACATATCACCTTTGACATGATGTTGTGCTTCATCTCCCTTCAGAAATGGAAGCAGCTCTCCAGGCTGCAGCGGAGCCTCATTCTTTTCATGCTTGTCCTCCTCTTTTTTTGTGGAATTGCTTCTTATCCAGCTGTTACAGAACACCTCAGAGGTAATCTTCCTGAGTTCTTACTGAACCAACTGGAACTGTTGGATTTATAAAGAAGATTTTTGGTCACTCTTGAATTGTTTTACTAAAATTATTCCAGATAATACTGCATCTGTTTTTCTGCTTTAAGGCCTTACAGAAAGAGATCAAGACACAAACAGGAACAGCATCCTGAGACCCTTTAAAGCACAAGTGCTGCCTGAACCTATCAAACAGCTACTGCCAGAACAGACCTCTCAGGTTTGGATTTATAGTTTTAATAAACCAGTCTGCATTATTTAGCACTGTATTGGATGGCTTTCATTTAGTAAAAGTGTGTAATTTAAAGGTGTAGAGAATTTGTTTTTGGGCGACTGTTGCTCAGTGGAGGAGAGGATGTTCACTGATTTAGAGATCAGGGTTCAATCCCAGACCCAAGCCAGGTGTTGAAGTGTCCTTGGACCCCCAGCTGCCTCTCGTCCGGCATACACTGGACCTTGTTTTTACCTTAGGTTTGAATATTAACTGCTGATAAATTCTCTGCTGCCTCTAATCCTCCATTATCTCCTGTAGAGGACATTGATTAAGTGATCACTGCCTCTGTTCTGGACGTCTGTCCTGTTAGAACCAGATCAGTCCCTGACTGTGTTAAATTCCACTCCTTAGATTAAAGCGGCTCTCTGGATTATTTTTCTCTGTATCAAAGTTTTCTAAATGTTTTAAATGATATTTCAGGTCTAAACTATGATCTATGGGTTGAGTTCCACAACATCTGTCATTCTGATGAAGACCCTCCTTCCTCCTAGAGACCCCTTTCAATTATTTCTTGCCGCCGACATTTTTCAGCCAATGAAATTCAAATTTTTGCATTCTCTCAATATGCACGCGCATCGACCAAACCTGTACCAGTAGGGGGCGCTGTCGTACAGGACGCTCCGTGTGTTTCTCTGCCGTCTCAGCCGTTCACCGACTCACAGCTCATTTCTACTAAAAACCTACCCATTCTCCAGCTAAAGACGGGTTTATTTTTATTTTTAAACCTTTCACCTCACAGAATGGCAAGGCTTGACAGGATTATGCGTTTATTTTGGTCAGAAAGTTCATCCAGGGCCGAGTCAAGTTCAGCTTCAGAGTCCAGCAGCAGCTCTCTGCTAACAGAGCTAATATCAGAAGCAGCAGGGACAGAGAGGGCTCATCAGACCCTCGTAGTATTGTTGGAATAAGAGTTGTGAACTATGAGTGATTAAACCCTACACATTGAGCTGTACAGTTCATGTCCGAAGTATATGCGTCGCGTGCACGCGCGCACACGCGACCGGACGCGCGTGTCGAGATGTTTTGAGGAGGAGCCTTTGGACGCTAGATTCAAAAACTGCTCTCCTGATGAAATCCTCCGGAGTGCCGCTTTAATGACGATATGCACAGCTTGAAGCGTTACTGCAGAAAAGTTGAGCGTTTGTGGAAGAAAACTCATCTCTATGTTTATCTGCTCCATTTAAAGCAGTACTTCTCAAATAGTGGGGTGCACCCCCCCTAGGGGGGCTGATGAGGTGTGGGGGTGTGAGAGACATGCTTGTTCAGGTTTTTGTGCAGATCTACACACTAAAAGCTACATGCTATCCTGGTTTGAATGGAGTAATAGATTATCTCTTTTGTAATTGTAATGTTTTTTGTGATTTTTATTAGGGATGCACATTTCCCATGATTTTGTTTAACCGGCTATTGAAGCTTTTAACGGTCAATAACCGGTTAACCATAAAGTCATGCCACCGACCGTAACCCAATAATAAATAATTTATTAAAAATAATAATAAAATTCTAAAATGCACTGGTAGCCAATGCAGGCATCTTAAAACTGGAGTAATGTGCTGACTCTTTCGTGTGTTGGTTAAAAGCCTTGCAGCAGCGTTCTGAACTGACTGGAGGCGAGACAGATCTTTCTTGTTCAGACATGTAAAAAGGCTGTTACCGTAATCAAGGCGACATGAAATCTGCTTTTGACACAAGCGTTCTGATCTTAGAGATATTTCTCAGTTGAAAAAAGCAGTTACGGATTAAACCTTGTGAATGTCTAATGACATGGCAGAATCTAGAATGATACCAAGGTTTCTGACGTTTGGTTTGACAGAAGAAGCCAACATACCAAGGTGCTGCTTAATTTGACTCATTTGGTTCTCTGGAGCAAAAATTAGTGATTGAGTCTTATCTGAGTTCACCTGCAAATACTGTAGTTGTCACAGAGCCACTGTTTGACGTCGTTAAAACATTTTAACAGTGAGGACAACTTAAAATATTCAGAAGGTTTAAATGAGCAGTACAGCTGAATATCATCAGCATAAAAATGATAAGACACATCAGAAAACTGTCTGATCATTCGGCCTAGGGCGAAAATATACAAAAGAACAGGATAGGACCCAGCACTGAGCCCCGTGGGACCCCACAGATCAGGTTCTGGGAGTCTGACATGATCTGGTTTGCATAAACACTGAAAGTTCTACCTGAAAGGTAGAACTTGAACCACTCTAGGGCTACACCAGATACACCAACAGTATCACGAAGCCTTTTTATCAGAACACTGTGGTCTACGGTGTCAAATGCTGAAGAAAGATCCAGGAGAACCATGACAGTGGATTCTCCAGAGAAGTGACTCATTAATACGGACTCCCTCAACAGTAAACTGTTGTTACCTCTGTAAGAAATTACTATATTTCTAAAAATATTTTAGAAGTAAATGTGTAGATTTAAAAAAATAATTATTACCCAAGAAACTTTGAGTTTTCAAGCTCCTCCTCCGTTTGAAGACTGTTGTGTTTCTGTGGCTCCAGCCCAGAGCAGGAGTTCATAAATTTGATCTTCATGGTGAAATCCTGCTTTCTGACCTGCACAAGCTTCACCCTCATTCCCTAAATAGACCTACAGGTTTTTTCCTAGAAGAAAACCGATGAACCTGGTGTTCAGACAAACTGGAGTTTGAGCACCCTCCACAGACACTCACCATAATTAACTGAGATATATTCTATTGTGTGCAGCTTGATGTCTGCTGTCTCCCTCAGATGACATCACTAGAAATGGGTGGATTTTTAGAAGCAGCCACACATTCAGCACAGATGTTCAAACTGGTGGTAGTGAAGGAAGCACTAGTGTGGAGTGGATTTACCTGTAATGTTTCTGCTTTTTTAACAGCTAGGTTTTAAAAGTGAAAATGTAAGATATTGAACTTTCTTCCTTGTCGTTTAGAGGAAATTATCCAATAAGAGAGGACCTCCCGTCCTTCAGAATCGTCTCCAAAAGAAGGGAAACTCCTCGGATCCTGTGAACAAAAACAAAGCAGTGGACGGCAGGATGGAAGTAGAGGAGGGCAGGGTTATCAGGTAAGAGCAAAGCAACATGGGAAGGGCAGCATCATCTGGTAGGAGTGGGGCTCATCAGCTATAGGAGCAAAGAGTCATGGGGAGGGTGGGGTTCATCAGGTGGAAGCAGAGACTTGGAGAAAGCAGGGCTGTCAGACAGACTCCTTCACTCATTAGTTGGTCCTGTTTTAGGGCCCTTTAGAAAGCTTTTATTACGACTTTGCGCCATACAAAATTGAGATCAAATAAAACAAAACACTAATTAAACTGCTTCCATACTGCAAGGCCATGGAGAAAGACTCAATCAGCTCCAAAGAGGTTCAGGAAAACCATCCGGCACCTTAGGGGAAGAAGGCAGCAACTCCTTCACACTACTGTTTACAGTGGGGAGGGGGAGCTGCTGTAAACAACTGGGGATTTAGTCGGGTGGTGGAAGGAATATTTTGACGGGCTCCTAAATATCACAATACGTATTCTGATGAGGAACCAGAGCTGAGAGACCTGAGGATGGATCGTTCAATCTCTGAAGCAGAAGTTGATTAGGTAGTTAAAGGTACTGGCCAGAGGGAATTTTCCTTTTAATGACATGTGTAAAAAGTATACTCTTGGCGATATTAGCAGTTAACATAGCGACTCCTACATGCTACAGACAGCTTTCAGCTCGGTTCGGCTGGAACAGCAGAACGATCTGAGCTTTTAGGAGAAAACGTAAGTTCACATGTATTACCCTTCTGAAACATTCATTGACAAATACTGAGAAAGCGGTTTTTCTAATTTTTCCTTCGACCTTAGCTTAGAGAACAGCACCGTCCGTTTATCCACATGTCTGTCTGGCTGCCAGGTTATTTTGCCGTCGCATCCAGGATCAAATACCTAGAGCCAATCAGAAGCGAGGGTTGTGCATATCATATCATTAATAATAATGAGGAAACCTGCTGTTTCAAGCAGACCTCTAAATCAGCAAACTTCTGCATCGTAGAATAGAAGCTTCATAGCTTTTTTCTTTATAAAAATGACTCATAAGGCATTGATTTACACTAGAGAACACTGCAAAAGTAAAGTAAACCACACCTTTAAACTGCTACCCAGCTGCAGGTTGAGGAGGAGGAATGTGGTTTTCATCATCGCTGTGGACCTGTAATCCAGCTCTTTACCCTTGCTAGGGTGCTGGAGGGGGCATGGGAGTGATGTTATGATATAAACGAAGTAGGGCCTAATAAGTGCTTTCTTCTGCCAACTCCTTTTCAAACAGCTAAATGAATCTGTGTGGTGATATTACGATGACTGCTGATGTTTGAGATGAGCACAAATGAATAATGCTTGACTGTTTAACCTGACTGTATACACATTGATGTCTTGTTTTAATGTCCCGGCTACCTTTAGCTGGCGGGGGGCAGTGATTGATATGGATCAGGCCACTGAAGGAGCCAAGAATGAGGAAAACCAAGGAGATTCACCTGCCAACCAGGAAGTCAGAAGTTCAAAAGATTTAGGTATTTCTTCTTGTATTGATGAACCTGTTTGATATAGATTCGTTTTGATATTTAATAAAATACAAAAGCATGCATCATAGTTTTTTACTTTTATAACTGTGCATTTTCAGGTGATGTTTTTTGACAAAGTATTTTTAAAACAAGCAAGTGTTATATTTCCATCCTCCTAAGTCAGTTTGTGTTCCAGGAACTAGCCGGATGGAGGCGGTGCGGGAAGCCTTCAGACATGCTTGGAGAGGTTACAAAGACTATGCTTGGGGTCATGATGAGCTGAGGCCGGTCTCCAAGTCCTACAGCGAGTGGTTTGGTCTGGGTCTGACGCTGATCGATGCTCTGGATACCATGTGGATCCTTGAGCTTAAGCAAGGTGTACTGATACTTATATCTTTAAACAGCTCCAGGCCAATCTGCCTCTTGGCTCAGTTAGCTCCTTTATAAATTTGTGTTTGCTTGCTACTTTTTTACTTGTTGGAAATTGTACACATTGTTTCCTGGCAACACCAGGCGTGTCCTTCAGTGTTGAACCACGATTCTCCAGGTTTTAATTTGGCTGCAGTTTGTCTATTATAGAGTTAAAGTCACTGCTTTTTAGCTGTCTCGTCCCCTCTCAGCTCCAAAATAAACATGCAGCAAAAAGTGTGATTTCTTGATTTTTGCTGTTGTAGGACTTTTAACAACACTTGAAAAACAAACAGTCTCTAATTGCAAAATGTTAAATGTTTCAGAGTTTGAAGAAGCAAAGGTCTGGGTTGCTACAGAGCTCACGTTCAACAAAAATGTAGACGTGAATCTGTTTGAAAGCACCATACGCATCCTGGGGGGCCTGCTGAGCACCTACCATCTGACTGGAGACGTCCTGTTCCTGGACAAAGCTGTGAGTCGACACATTTTTGTTTTGAGCGTCTCCGTGGTTTTAGGCCTGGATCTTTGAATGAGATCTTGAATTCAAGTGGTTAAAATGAACTTCCTCAGAGTGGCTGGATAGGGTGAGGACCTCATAATAGTCAGGTTAGCTCTGTTGAAGTCCTCCAGCACAAAGAGCAGAGACTCCAGGTGTTTAGCCAGTTTTTACAGGATCACATTTATACAGCAACAAAATTAAAGGCTTGTATAAAAACAAATTTTTTTTAAAACGTCACTGTAAATAAGCTAAGTTTGCATTAGATTGTTGACATGTAAACATGGCTAAGCATCTTATGTTGAACTTGTCTCAGCTGTTTTGGGGTAACTGAGATCAGAGTTGAAGTCCACTCTTTGACCTCTATCAGATCAGTTAGCAGATGTTTGTCTCTTTGCATCCTGGTTCAGTCTCACCTGCTGTGATCAGTGTTTTCAGCTGCAGAATTCATCATGTGATGTCCATTTTTCTTCCATAGAAAGACATCGGATCAAGGCTGATGCCAGCCTTCAACACACAGTCCAAGATTCCTTACTCTGATGTTAATATTGGTAAAGGTACAGCCCACCCCCCTCGATGGACCTCAGACAGCACTGTGGCTGAAGTCACAAGTATCCAGCTAGAGTTCAGGGAGCTCAGCCGCCTGACCGAAGAGCCCCAGTACCAGGTGACTGATCCCGCTTATTCACATGCCAATCATTTGTTTTAGAAACACAATAAATGGTAACTCTTGGTTAGGATTAATAATAATAATAATGCATACATTTTATATAGCGCTTTTTTAGGTCACTCAAAGACGCTTTACAGAGTTGCATTATTCATTCACACAGTCATTCTCACCGGTGGTGGTAAACTACGACAGACGTCTGTAGCCACAGCTGCCCTGGGGCAGACTGACAGAAGCGAGGCTGCCATTCTGCGCCATCGGCCCTTCTGACCACCACCAACATTCACACACAGTCACATTCACATTCACACAGGCAAGTTGGGTGAAGTGTCTTGCCCAAGGACACAACGACAATCTAACCCAGCCAGAGCTGGGGATCGAACCGGTGACCCTCCGGTTACCAGACCGGCCACTCTCCCAACTGAGCTAGTGCCGCCCCCAAGTACCCAGCCTGGAGGGTTACCGGGGTCCCATCCTGGACTCAGGTCTGGTGGCTGGGCTTTTGCCCATAGGGTCCAGCTGAGCCCAGCCTGAATCAGTCATGTAGACTTCTCATCCTGTGGACCCACCACCTGCAGGAATGCAGTAAAGGGTCTGTTTTATTGTGGATTGGTAGCAGACCAAGGTGGTTGCCTTGGCGGATTGAGCTACAGTCCCAAAAACCGGCAACTGGGACATGAAACATCACCACTCTGGCAGGGAAGGATCTGGAGCTAATGGAAGAGGTTGACCCAAAGTGTTGGCTCTGGAACTAAAGCGCTTCCTTTCTCCTTTCACATGGAGAAGACGTATGGCTTTTAGACCAACACACTATCTGCCTGCATGTTAATGTTTACTCAGGGGAAGAAAGGCAAGCTTCCATGTGCCTTTGTATTTGGGAATGGGTCCTAACTGTCCTCTGCGTTTATGCATCCAATAGCAGTTCAGAGTACCCGCCCTTTTTGGAGTCCCTGGGATGAGTGCTGGATGGCGCTCTGACTGGGGACTTCAACACTCATGTGGACAGTGACAGCATGACCTGGAGGGGTGTGATTGGGAGGAACAGCCCGCCCAATCTGAACCCAGGGGGTGTTTTATTATTGGATTTCTGTGCAAGTCACACTTTGTTTGTGTTTGAACATAAGGATGCCCATCAGTATACCTGGTACAGGGCAGCCTAGGTCACAGGCCAATGATTGACTTTGTAGTTGTATCATCTGACCTGCAGCTGCATGTTTTGGACACTGGTAAAGAGAGGAGTGGAGCTGTCAACTGATCACCTGATTGTTAAGATGGTCTTCAACTCCCACCTCTGGCAGAGCTTTGACCACCTCCTGAGAGCAGTAGGGGACATCAGGTTTGAATGGGCCTTGTTCTGTTCTGTGTGTGATTATTGAGGTGACTGTTGCTAGCGGTAGTCACACATTGGCTGGTTCCAGCTGTAGTGGTAACCCCCGTACCCGCCGGTGGACACCAGAGGTTAAGGGAGCTGTCAGGCTGAAGAAGGAGGCCTACAGGTCATGGCTGGGCTGTGGGTCTCCAGAAGCAAACATGTACTAGAGGGGCAGTGTCAGTTGCTGAGGCAAAATCTCGGGCTGTGGGAGGAATTTGGTGAGTCCATAGAGGAAGACTATTGATCGGCTCCAAAGAGGTTCTGGAAAATCATCCGGTGCCTCAGGGGAGGAAGGCAGCAACTCGCTTTCTGTTTACAGTGCAGATGAGGATAGTAGGTTTAGTTTAGTTATCTTTGTTCCAATCAAGTTAGAAAAATAGGTGGCCTTTGATTCTTTGAATGTAAGATTAAAAGAAACTTAAAGATCCTTGAAGTACAGTAGATGTACCTGAAAAGTGTTTGATTTTTCTACAAGTTGTTGTTGCCAGTGTCTGCTGTGGTGAGTTAATTTGATTTCACTACAGAGTATCTTCACTTTTTGTTTATTTGATATTCCAAACATTTGATTTTCTTCTAGCTATTTTGCTAGTGTAATCGTGTGAGACCATCATAACTTTATCTCTGAAATCCTGACCAATCAGCAGTGTGCAATTACACAAATTAAATGAAGCATTAAAGATGACTGTATGCATTTTTTTGCAGTTAGCTTATTTGAATTTCTTGATTAAAAAATATTTAGAAATATTTTAAAATACCTGTAAAATCAATCTGTTAGTATTAGAGAATCCTAAACTTCCTGACTGTGTCCAGGCTGCAGTGGCTGAGGTCATGAATCAGGTCCACAAGCTGGACGGCAAACTGGATGGCCTTGTGCCGATGTTCATCAACACAAACAGCGGACAGTTCACCCATCAAGGTATCTACACACTGGGAGCAAGAGCAGACAGCTACTATGAATACCTGCTGAAGCAGTGGATCCAAGGAGGAAAGAAGGAGAGCCAGTGAGTTCCTCTGATGGTTCTTCACCATCTGCTTTCACACGACCCAAACACCTGCATGAATTTACCCTCTAACTTCACACCAAGAAAAAAGCTAAATGTTTTTCTCTGTGCGTTTTTACTTATTTGGAGCAATAAGGTGGAAATAATGTCAAAATAAAAATATGAATATTAATGCAAGGTAATAATGTCTAACATTTTATTCATATAGTCCCATATTTAATTGGATTGAGCATTTTAAGGCCAAGTCAATGTCTTCTACTCTTCATATTTGGATGATTTTAGAGTCCATTTTTACTGCGTGGCAGGATGTGTTACCCTGATGATAAGCTCCTCATCCGTATCACTCAGATTCTATAATAGTCTATATTTCAACATCAGAGGCAGAATGTTGACTAACGTTTAGCATGTTTCTTTGCTTGGTGCCATCAAGAGAATCAGCACTGCTTTGTGCCTGATGATGTCACGTTATGGCTGACTGGACATGCTGTATGTGGAGAGCTTTTACAGCTGACTGCATTAAGTGTTGGTCCGTGTTTGAAACACTCCTTCAGAGTTTATGAGGGGCTTCTTGCCTGAAATGTGTGGATTCATCAAATTTGTGATCCTCCTCACAGACACTGAGTTAACATTTCTTCACTCCGCTTCCTGTTTTCACATCGCTGTTTCTAAAATCTTTTTTTCTTTTAATCTTTTAGATTTTTGAACGACTATCTGCAGGCAGTTGAAGGTGTAAAGAAGAACCTTTTGCAGAAATCTTCACCAAATGATCTCACTTTTGTTGGGGAACTCTCACATGGACAGTTCAGCCCTAAAATGGTGAGTTGTGTTTCAGACTTATTTCTATAAAGTATAGTATGACATAAATACTCAGGTTGTTTTATTGCTTGGTGATTAAAGGAGTGCCGTGCTAAACTAAATCCTAACATATGAGTTCTTTTCCACTAATGGAAAACTTTTTATGGGTTTAAATGAATCAGTTTGACATTGTTCCCATTATCCTGAGAAACTTGCAGACCTATGCAATAAGACAACAACTAAACCTAGAAGATGTCATTAGTTTTGGGGGGTCTGTTATTTATTTATTTATTTATTAACTTATATTTATTAAGGAGGATAAAAAACACTTGAGATGAAACATCTCGTTTTCAAGTGGATCCTCCTGAGAACAAAGATGCAAATATAAAAAAAACCAAGATAACAGAGCAATATTTTGAATACAAAACAAAATGGCAATGTGACAAAAATAGCCCTAACACAAAATATTAATAAATAAACAAAAACAAAGCAAAAGTGAGATAATAAAAAATGAAGCTAATTAAAATAAAATAACTTGTGTGAACATATATACAAATACACATTCACATACAGTAGATATACAATAACAATCAACAGAAAACAAACGGCGCAACTAAATGGTACAGAGACAACTAATACACTATACGCAAAGAAGTTTAGGGTAAAATGATTTTAAATATGAAAAGACTAAGTGATGATACAATAATAAATTCAAAAACAGCTGCAGGTGGGTAATATATGATCATAAACCAGGGTTTTGAACTGCCTATAAGAAGTGGTGGATCTTAGAACATCAGGTAAATTGTTCCAGTCAGATGGAGCTTTGACAGAAAAGGCCAGCTTCCCTGACTCAGTTCTACAACGCGGAACCACAAATGAAATATGATGAGTTCTACGGATGTCATAATGAGACCAGAATGGAATTAACAAAGTGGTTAAATAAGAACTGTTACTTTACCTGTGGACCAGCTGAGACCAGATGTGCTGTTTCAGGACCATCTGGTGTGTTTTCTACCTGGAACCCTGGCCCTTGGGGCTCATAACGGACTGCCTGCTGATCACATGGACCTGGCCAAAGAGCTGATGGAGACTTGTTACCAGATGTACGTCCAGATGGAGACAGGCCTCAGCCCGGAGATCGTTCACTTCAATATGCATCAAGGCAGCAGCAGAGACATCGATGTAAAGGTAACTGGTGTCTGTCGAACAATTAGCCTTCATGTTAGCCTCTAGCTCAGTCTGTGAGTTTCTAAATTAAACAAATGGACAAGAGGGATGGGCAATATCATCCCGTTTACGATATGTCGTGATAAATCTTACCATGATAGTAATGATTGATGAATCAACGATCAATTCTAATCCACACGTCCAGGTGATTATTTTTATTTATATTATGTTGAACATTTCTTGGTGTTTCGTCGTGTCTGTTTTCTAATTCTCGTGCTTTTCATTCCAAGCTTGCAGACAGACACAACCTCCTGCGACCAGAAACTGTGGAGAGCCTCTTCTACTTGTACAGGTTCACAAAGGATCAAAAGTACCAGGACTGGGGCTGGGAGATCCTCCAGAACTTTAACAAATACACCAAGGTTAGTAAAATGAAAAATGACTTACAGGGGCGGATTGTAGTCAGCCTGCTCTTGTTTCACCTCTGAACCCTCAAGGAAGGAAGTGACAGAGCAGAACTGAGTAGATATGAAGTGGGCGGAGCTTGTTAGCTCACCTCTTTATGGGATGTAGCCAGCTGGAGTGGTTTCGTCATGAGGACTTATTGATTTAATAAACACTGGCTTCAGCATCAGTCTGTACTTTCAACTAGCTTTAGAGGTTTTTGAAATAGTGTTCTATAGTGGAGGCCATTTTTATGAAGGTGCTGTAGAAATAAACTGAACTTATTGGCAATTTCCAACTAGTAAAAACAATCTGACGTTCTCATGTGAGAACTGTGTGCGATCCATCATGGCCGCTCCCATCTGACTGAAAACAAACCAACATCAGGACAAAGCCCATTCAAACCAGCTGGTAGGTTAAATTAAGACCTGAATAACGTTTTGGTGCTCATGTGCACTGCTTATGTGAACCGCTGTTTATAGCAGTTTGAAGTTCAAAAGGCAAAGTGTGTAGTTAACAAGTTCAACATAACTTTTTGTAGCAAGACATCAGTAATAAATGTGAAGTCAGATTCTGAACGGCATCGTGTGAATGTCTTCCCTCAGGTTTCCTCCGGGGGCTACACTTCCATCAACAACGTGCGTGACCCGGAGTACCCGAGCCCGAGAGATAAGATGGAGAGCTTCTTCTTAGGAGAGACCCTGAAATATTTCTACCTGCTCTTCTCCAACAACTCAGACCTCATCAGCCTTGACCATTATGTCTTCAACACTGAAGCTCATCCCCTGCCTATCTGGCCTTCCACTGTGTGAAAACACCTACAACTTCACAAACCTCTCAGGGTTGGTGCAACACCAAAATAACTCCTCCTTCTGTGTGAGCAAAAGGTCACCATGGAAACGGTGACCCAGAACCCAGATGAAACTGCCGAGTCATCGTTTGTGCTGAGAACCATTCAGATAGATGTGCCCTGTTTATTTGACTCCTGATTAATGACAGCATTGATGGGTGAGAGAGGCAGCCAGTTACAGGTTCAGTTTCCTGCCTAAGGATACTTCGACTCATGGCTTGGGCCGGGGATTGAACCCCGATCTCCCTGAGCCACGATCGCCCCACAAGCGCCCTGACTATGACTTTAGGAGACATCAGGAAGCTGCTCGGCTGCAGGTTTCATCTCACTTCATTTCCATTTACACTGCAGGCTTTTTTTCTCCACAGCCACCTGACCAGAATCCAACAACCCAACCGGACTCACCAAGACCAGAGAGTGTGCCGTTCAGTTAGTGAGTCTATGGCTGGAACTGTTCTGTGTGTGGAGCAGGAACCCTGAGCTTCATACAGGCAGTACGACTGTTCTGCATCACTTCAGGTATCCAGGCCGACCAATCGGGAGCAGCGAGGGGTTTCGATGAGGAGACTTTCTCCAGCCTCCAAAAGCTGTAATCCTACAGGCTTCCTCTGACTAGACAGGATGTCTGACATGAGCCACAGATGTCAGTGCCATAAACACAGTAAAGCTCAGGCTTTATTTTCCACAGAGCTCTCTGAAATCAGCAGAGCAGCTTTCAATCACATGAAGGTTCTATAAGCTCCTCACTTTTCTTCTGTTTTTATCCCTCGTCTTGACGAGAAGGCAGCAGAAGACTAGTCACATGACCTTGGTGTGATTTCCAGCTGATGTTCTGAGACCTGCTTGAGGGTTGAGGCTGATGCTTGTTAGTTTCTGTATATTTTTGTGGATTTTGCTCTCAGATGAAAGCGAGTATCGTTTACATTATGAGGATAATGGTCTGTAGTGAAATGGTAGAACAGCTTACTGCGTGTTTTCTTTAGTCGTTTTAGAAGCAGCTTGTAGTTTTTTCTGTGTTTGGTTTAAAGACGGTGTGTTGGGAACAGACTGATGTATAGCTTTCTCCTACCAAGCCTTTAATGTCTCCTCAGACAACATTCACCCTGTTAGTCGTGTGATCACAGATGGGTTTATTTCAGAGGACAGTGAAGGACTGATGTTTTTAACCAGGTTTACATGGTGACATGTACTGCTGTGTTTTATTTCTGACTAATCGAGAACCTGAGAATATCCAGGACCTTTGTATTTGATGTTTTTATCAGATTGTTTTTACT
Source organism: Callopanchax toddi (assembly GCA_006937965.1). NCBI lineage: Eukaryota > Metazoa > Chordata > Actinopteri > Cyprinodontiformes > Nothobranchiidae > Callopanchax > Callopanchax toddi. The sequence goes on from SSNR01000389.1 coordinate 468,986, forward strand.
TGTTTGGGGTTTAAATGATGAAAAGCCATTCCTTGACAGGTGCCAGGTGACAAGCTATTTTTATCCTTTTTGATAAAGTTTCACTGATGTGGGTTTGAAGTATTTTTAGACTGAATTGTTTCTTCTGTTAAAATAGAAGAAAGTCAGACTACTGAGTGTCACCATGTACCTCTACTGCAGATTAGAGGTTCTGCTTTAGCCATCCAAACCTCTGGGACCAGAGTCACGCCCCACATCCCAGCTCCAACTTCAGAGTACAGGGCTGTGTCAAAGTCTCCTAACTCCACTGTCTATGATCCACAGTAAGGAGTAAGTGTAGAGATAAATAAAAAAAAAACCAGAGACTTGGAGATAAGACCAGAACAGTTTGTAAACACACAGATTTAATCTTTTAGATGAGCTTTTCCCTTCCGGTTGTTTCTGTGAGTCCTCTTCAGGAAGGCTTCTCTGGACGTTGGATTCTTTTCATTCTGTTTCTGTTGAGATAATCCCTAATCCTTAGTCCTGTCCAGGTCCAGGCTCTGTATGACCTTTTATTTATGTTTTTCCTTGTCCAGTTCTGACATTTTAGGCAGGTCGACGGTGGGTCTGAGTGCCTTGCTCTGTCAGAGCAGATGTTCTACGACAGGTTAGGTTTATTGGATCTGTGACCTGACAGAGTGGATTGTTCTGTTTAACCCTTTGAGGGGAGCTCACTGAAATACTTTGAAAGTTTGAACATTTGAATGTGACTAAAGGCCATTTTAAACTCCTGCTTTTGAATGTTTAAAAAATGTTTTTCTTACTTGTTAAATTTGTTGTTTTACTTGTTCTTTTTTGTTTCTTAGAGTTTCAAGTTTAGACAACAAGCTCTAAAGTGCACAAACATTTAAACATCATCACTTACTTAATAAAGGGTTAAAGATAAAGCTGTTGTCGATCAGCTGCTTTTAACGTGATAAATGAACCTCTGATTATCTTGTTCTGTATCCATAACCCTGTTGATCTGGAGGATATTCCACCATCGTTTTACAGGAGTCTCCTCCCCTCTCGTTAGTTTGATCCCACAGCTTTCACAACAGATGAATCATTTTATAAAACTTATCTCCTCTGATTTTCAGTTCATTTATGTAATTTAGTTTACTTTTATTTGCTGAATTAGTTCATCTGTCCTCCACTCGTCCACATTCCTTGGCTTGAATCGCTTCACAACCCATCATGTTCAGAACAAGAACTTAACTGGATACTTTTTCACAAATTCTCTGTAAAATAAGTAAATAGATGTCCTCACTGTGCTTTAAGTTTTCAGATTAAATCACCTTGTGGCTTTACAAACACCATTTTTATGGCTGTTTAAATCATTTTATTAGTATTAAAATTATTTCTGTTTTTTTTTGTGGGGAAAACAAGAAATTATTTTAGAGTCTGTATCTCATCTGTACAGAAATGGTGTCTATAGCAGGCCACTGTTAACAAAGTGCCTAAAGGAAAAAAAAAAATTGATCTGAGAAGTTGTCTGTGATCAGAATAATCAGTCTCTCCATGATGCAACCAAGCTACCAGAACAGAGGCATTCCTGTCTGAAGACCCAGCTCTTCAGAGAACATCTAGACTAGCTCCTCTCCTCCCTACTCCTCTGTACTCTCTTTATGCACTTCACTCTATGCTGGTATTCTTTTTTCCCTCACTGTCACCTTAGAGACTGACTAGTGTTTGTCCTCTAAGTAGTTTGTTGTTAGCCTCAATGGTAACTTCTTGGTTACATTTTCATTTGTAGGTCGCTTTGGATAAAAGTGTCTGATAAAGACATCAACAATCATCCAGTAGATTGTTTAGTGGTTTTTAGGTGTCTAAATCTATTCCTTTGTAAAATGGTCAGACAATGAAAAATAATTATTGATAAGTTCACTTTTAAATGATGAGAAAACGAATGACAGGTGACTTTTGCACATTTAGATATTTAAAACTCTAAAGCATTTAGTGCAAAAAATTCAGCCACAATAAAAAAAAAAAAAAGAACTAATGATTGAATGTTATTGAAACTGAAGTTGGAGGAAACCAAACACATTTCTGGACTAGAAGAAGCCAAACCAGCTGGTAGTTTAGAGTCCAGGGACGCCGTTTGGATGCTTCAAACATTCTTCCTGTTCAGGAACTGATTCCAGAGGTTCATCAGGTCACAGAACTCCTCTGGAGAGCTGGTAACCTTTGTATTCTCACACACTGCCTCATGCTGTTTTCAATGATGTCATATTCACTGGAACGTTTTTTATTCTTGTACAAAATGTTTATGAAAGATTTTTACAGAAAATATTGGCTGAAACAATAAATGGTTGGTCAGAACATCATCGTGTCCGTAGCTTTAATGTGAAATCATTTGGTCACGTGTGTGTGTGTGTGTGTGTGTTTTAATGCCTTGTTGCTGCTGTGGCTTCTGGAGTAATGAGCTAAATATTGATGAAATTATTTGAAACTAAAGTTTACATCTGCTGATAGAAGAGATGCAGCCTGCAGTAGGCGGGATGCTGTTACTGATATAAACTCCACAGAACACAATGTGAAAAAAACACGATTCTTTTAATTTGAGTGCATTCATTTCAAGTGATACATTATGTATACATGTTACATTAACTCACTGAATCATAGTGCAGGTTATCCTCCACATTAATGACCTTCTGCTTCACTTTGTTCTTTAATGTCTAAGCAGAGTTCTGTAATCTGGTCCTTTCCAGCTTCACCCACTGTGCAATGATCTCTGCTTCTGTCTTCCTGGCCTTGATGACTGACACTGGATCAGCCTCGTTAGATCCTCTGTAAAACAAACAAATCAGAGTTTGTTTCAAGAAAAATACAAAGTGATGTGTGAGGTCCCAGCAGTTTGTCCTACCTCAGGTCCAGATGATGGGCTCCTCCAGAAATGTTGAGCGCTATCAGTGATGAGCTCAAAGACTGTCGCACCTGGGCACAGAAAACACACATTCACACACAAGAACATTAGAGCTGCAGGACTCGTGCAGTTTGTTATAAAAGATAAAAACCCACCAAATAAAGTGAATAAATAAGAAATGTGTGAGCTGTAGGGAATGTCTACAGTGTTAATGGTAACGTTTACTGGGCTGAAACCCTCACCCCTCCGTTGGCCCAAGGGTCCAGGTCTCCATTGGAGAAAACGATGTTGGAGGCTGCAGAGAGAGCTGAACACAAACAGCTGATTAGAGCTGCAGGCAGGGCTTCAAACCAAACAAGACTGCGTGTTTGTGCTTCTTACTTCAATAAATCATTTTTAGTGCTCCTGACAAACTTTAGAAATTGAAACCAATCGTTCTTATTTTACCACTAAATTGATTTCAGAGAACACTTTGCTTCACCCAGTAATTCAGACCAGAACCAGACTCACCATCCCCCCAGAACTGGAGCCTGAGCCAGCCTGGCCTTGGGACCACAGCCCAGCGTTTGGAGCAGTAAACCTCTCTGTCAGTCTCTGTGAAGGCCATGGGGGGGAACATGTCGGTTAGGTTGTTGCTCTCGTAACACAAATCAATCTCTGTGCAAGCCTGAAAACACAGAAACAACCATTAGGGCCTGGGAGGGATACAGACAGACATGGATTAATATTCTATCAGGAAAAAATGAATCATTTAGTACTTAGTGTCTGTGTGAGTGGATGCTTTAGTACCTGGTAGTCCCAGGCCAGGCTGTTAGAGCCCAGTCCACACCCAGTAGGATCAGCACACTGTATGTACAGACTGTACAGGTCGAAACAAGGCAGCTCCCCGGTTGAGTTGTAGACGATGCCTGAAGGTTCAAAAGATCAGAGGTCAGCATAGAAAAGGCTGGTTTTTATAGTGTTGACCTGTCTGTGCTCAGTTTAGTGGTGATGGCTCCACTCAGCTGTCAGATTTATATTAAAGGAAGTTGATAAATGAAACCATCCAGCAGCACACATAGGAGGTTACCTCCTAACACTTGGAGCTTGGTTTGGTTTGTGAATCCATCACTTTGTGATGAGCGACGTTTACTGGAGAGGCGCCAGTGGCTCACATCAATAAATGTCTCATCATTTATAATGTACTCTGCAGAAACTCATCCTGAACCCTTGATTAAGGAAATAATAAAAACTGAACATTAACAGTTTGGTTAACTGAGCTATTCTTGATTTTTTTCCTCAACATTTCAACTTTTGATATTTTTAGTTTAATCTCAACATGTCCATCTTACTCATGAGTCAAAATTATTTCTTAAAACAAAACACACAAACAAGAGTTGGGAGTGAAAAGGCTGATTTGGGTTTGAGTACCTGCACTGTCCCGTAGGTTAGCCAGCAGGTCTGATCCCCTCAGCATCGTCTTACAGGCGACCTGGTCAGCAACGTCAAAGAATCACAGCAACTTCAGCTTTTAAGTGAACAAAGTCAGGTTCAGGTTTTCCCACTATCAAGGTGTGAAGAGGTAATAATAATAATAATTCATTTTATTTATAGGCGCCTTTCATGACACTCAAGGTCACCTTACAGTAAAACAAGACAAGATAAAACACAGCAAGGTAAAACAAAATAAAAACTAAACAAATGTCTGTAATTGTCATCATAGGAACACCTCAACTGTGAGAGACAGAATCTAAAATAAATTACAGAAAATCACATGACCTTTTTAAATGATTAGCATTTTATTGCAGAAATTTGATACAGTAGAAACCTTTGTTTCCACTTCCAGAGGTCAGAGGTTTCTTGTAGTTCTTGATCAGGTTACCATCACCGCAGCAGGGATTCTGACTAACTCCTCCATTCAGATCTTCTCCAGATCTTTCAGGTTTCAGGGCTGTTGCTAGGCAACACAGTTTCAGCTCCTCCGAATGTTTTTGATATTGTTCTCATCTTTCTTCTTCTTGCTCCAAACATGGTGAATGGAATTTCTACCAGCAGGGGGACCTACTGCAGGATTTTAATCCATGATGTAGTAGTGTGTTACTATGGTAACCTTTGACCCTGTGGTCGCTTCAGGGCCAGGTCCTCTCCTGTAGTTCTGGACTGACCCCTCACCGTTCTCCGGATCATTGATTCTCCACCAGACCAGGTCTTCATGGAGCTCCAGCCTGAGGAGACCAACAGTCATCTGGAGGTTCTTCCATTTTCTAATGAAGCTGTTAGCCTGCTGTCCTGTAGCCCATCCACGCCTTGTGTAGATCTACAGTTTAGTCCCTGGTGTCCTCAGACAGCTCTTTGGTCTCCATGGTGGAGACTAGAGGGTGGAGTCTGATTGGTTGAGTGTGGACAGGTGTGTTTATACAGGTGACCAGTTCAAACAGGTGTAATGAGTGGAGGATAGGAGGACTTCTAAAGACCAGCTAACAGGTCTGAGAGAGACCGGATTCTGATGGTTGGTAGGGGGTCACATTCTTATTTCATGCAATAAAATACAAATGAATTATAACCAGCTGCTTCCTGTCTCTAACCAGGTCTAAAGGTACTAAACTAGCTGCTTCCTGTCTCTAACCAGGTTTAAAGGTACTAAACTAGCTGCTTCCTGTCTCTAACCAGGTCTAAAGGTACTAAACTAGCTGCTTCCTGTCTCTAACCAGGTCTAAAGGTACTAAACTAGCTGCTTCCTGTCTCTAACCAGGTCTAAAGGTACTAAACTAGCTGCTTCCTGTCTCTAACCAGGTCTAAAGGTACTAAACTAGCAGCTTCCTGTCTCTAACCAGGTCTAAAGGTACTAAACTAGCAGCTTCCTGTCTCTAACCAGGTCTAAAGGTACTAAACTAGCTGCTTCCTGTCTCTAACCAGGTCTAAAGGTACTAAGCTAGCTGCTTCCTGTCTCTAACCAGGTTTAAAGGTACTAAACTAGCTGCTTCCTGTCTCTAACCAGGTTTAAAGGTACTAAACTAGCTGCTTCCTGTCTCTAACCAGGTCTAAAGGTACTAAACTAGCTGCTTCCTGTCTCTAACCAGGTCTAAAGGTACTAAAATAGCTGCTTCCTGTCTCTAACCAGGTCTGAAGGTACTAAACTAGCAGCTTCCTGTCTCTAACCAGGTCTAAAGGTACTAAACTAGCTGCTTCCTGTCTCTAACCAGGTCTAAAGGTACTAAGCTAGCTGCTTCCTGTCTCTAACCAGGTTTAAAGGTACTAAACTAGCTGCTTCCTGTCTCTAACCAGGTTTAAAGGTACTAAACTAGCTGCTTCCTGTCTCTAACCAGGTCTAAAGGTACTAAACTAGCTGCTTCCTGTCTCTAACCAGGTCTAAAGGTACAGATGACATTAATGCTAAGAGGTAAATGAAGTCTTTGTTACACTTTTAGACAAAACAACGAGCTGAATTTTCACAGTAATTACAGGACGATACCAGCATCTGTTACACCAGGATAATATCTTGTTTCTCATCGTAAAACTTTCATGGTGATTTAAGGCAATGAGAAGTAAAACTTCAGTTGACCTCACATATATGATTAAATCTGTGCAGTGAATGTTTTGATTTGCCGTTTTTATTCCATTCGACTGTGGACTAAACAAAATGCTGCAGTGAGCTCAGACTGCTGCATCTGAATAAAGATTTTACTCATGAATCCACAGTTTTGTCTTTGATTTCCTCTGAAAACAATGCCTGATTTCCATCAGTGTGCATCAGGACGCTCACCTTGACGGGGTTAGCAGGCATGTTGCCCATGAAGTGCGTGCTGTAGGGGTAGTCCATCATGGCCATCTGGGTGAAGGCGTTCCTCAGCAGGCCGTTCAGCTGCTGGATGTCCCGCTCAGATGAAGGCAGCTGACAGAGACCAAACTCTGACTGGATCCGACTGTAATCTGGAACCAGCAGAACAGTTTCAGCTCTTTATTCGAACATGAACATCTACAAGAACAATCCACTGATCATTTGTGTGTGGAAACATATTCTAAATATGAATTTTAGTTTTCAGAAAGGCCTCCATCTGAGAGGCTTACCTTGGCGTTCAGCTAATCCCTTCAGCTGAAGAAACGCTCCTCTCACTGCGTCTCTGCATTCAGGGGCGACGTTCTCAAAATCCTGTCACAGAGAGACACACACATGAGGTATTTTCAGATACTAATAGAGATTTTTAACATTATTTTTAAATGTACAGCCACTTGTGTAGTAATGAATGTAGGAACTCACAGCTGTAACGTCTCTGAAAAACTGCCTGGAGTCTCCGAGGCCGGCAGTAGACAGGACGGGGGCGCTGGCGGCCAGAGCTCCCGCCACAACGTTTGGATACTTGAATCTCATATAGGCCGACAACATTCCACCATAGCTGGAAGAAAACCAGAAAGAAAAGAGTCATTTTTCTGAACAATGACCTCTGACCTGCTGGTACGCTCACTCCTGGAAAGATTAGGAGCTGTCCTAAAAGCTTTCCACTTATGGAAATGATGTTCAGATAACCAAACTGATACAGAGCTGCTTCAATCCAGGCTTGAGTCAGCATTTCCCTGACTATGAGCTGAAGCAAAGTGATGGGCCAGTTGAACAGAATCAGCTGGAGGCTTGTTTTGTCTCTTAGTGGTCATGTGATCAATGACAAACGAGGCTTCATTCTCAGGACACGCCCCCTACTGGTTCATCTGGAGATTTAGACCCAGAATTTCACTAGAAACACTCCAAGTAACGAGTGGAATAATTAATAAATGTGATTCAGGGACAATTAATGTCGGCCATTTTTCTCATTAGAGGTTTGGTGTTCGATATAAACAAACACAGCTGTGGGTTTGTGTGGATTATATTGGGTTCTATTAGGTTCTGTTGGTTTCTTTGCTGATGACAGGAGATTCAGCTATGAGCAGTGAGAAAATACTCACAGTACTTTGGATTATTTTCTTGATCAGCTTCAGAACCAGTTAATTGACTCTGTTTGCCTTCAGACTGGAAAACTCTCTTAAATATTGTAAATCAGCTGAAGAGGTTTTGTGTTTAACTCAGCAGTTTGGGAACCACCTTTTGCTAAACGTGTGTTTTTTGTGTTCTTTAATCCATTTCTCTTCTGTTTTGTATGTCATATGAAGAAAAATAACATTCATTTATCATTTAGGTTTACATAAAGGCCTGCATGCTGGTGCAGCTGCTAGCTCTGCTGCCTCGCAGTATGAAGGTTGTAGGTTCTATTCCCAGCTGCACACAGCTCTCTGTGTGGAGTTAGTGTTATCCCCAGGCATGCATGGGTTTCCTGAAGGTACTTCTGACAAAAAACATGTATGTTAGGTTAACTGGTAACTCTAATTGTCTTGTTGTGTCCCTGTATTGGACTGGTGACCTGTCCAGCATGTCCCCCACCTACTGCTTTAGACACCAGTTCCCTTTGACCCTGATGAAGTGGTTAAGAAAATGAATGGTTGGCTGGAGTTAATACTCTGGATTTTGTTGAGCAAAGTAAATTGTGTGCATTTCTGGTTATTTAAATATAATTAAACATCCAATCCAGGTTAATGTACTCAGTCAGTTTTTACAGTATCAATCACATCACTTACTTATAAACTATAAAATTATTGGAAAAATGCAAACATTGGTTTGGTTTGTTCAAGTTTTTCAGAAAAATGCTAATGACCAATTAAAACATTTTCATTCTATGCCACAAACTTATTGACCAGCAGGGGGTGCTGCTGAGCATTGTATCAGATTTTCTACCTGGAAAACTTCAGAGCTTATAGGGTCTTCAACTAAGCTGTTCATGCAAACATTAAGATTTTTTTTTTACATCTTGATTTGAAAGAGGATGGACTCAGAGATCATCAGCAGCTGCATACGACTTTATCAAAAAGCAGTTAAAGCACACAAGTGTTCAGGTAAATCCTACCTGCCTCCAAAGACGATGACAGGACAGTCTGTGGCTGCCAGCTGTTGTTTCAGCTCGGTGATCATGACGGCGTAGTCAGCGAGGGCCTGCTCCACCGTCAGCAGGCCCACCTGAGGGATGTTAAAGGAGTCTTCACCAAACGGCAGGGATTGTCCATAGTACCGCTATCAAACACAGGAGCAGGACATATTTAAAACATGAGAGTCTGAGCTTCTCCTGTCAGCCAGAGGAATCTGATTAAAAATCATAAACATGGTTACCGTAATTTCCGGACTATAAGCCGCTACTTTTTTCACTTGCCATGGACCCTGCGGCTTTTACAATGGTGCGGCTTATCTGTGGGTTTTTTAACGGCCAGCAGGGGCGCACTATCAAGGAAACACCAGAGAAGAGGCGGGACAGTTCGTGCCAAATAAATAGAGCAACACAAAGCAACGAGAGCATAACAGAGTAGGAGAGCGAGACAGAGGAAGTATGGAAAACAAACGGAGAACTGCATATGATGCTGCTTTTAAGTTAAAGGCAATTGATCTGGCTGTGAAAGATGGAAATAGAGCTGCTGCGCGTACCCTTGGCATCAATGAGTCAATGGTGAGACGTTGGAGACGACAGCGTGAAGAACTGGGTCAATGCAAAAAGACCAAAAAATCCTTTAGAGGTAAGAAAAGCAGATGGCCAGAGCTTGAAAACTTTCTTGAAGACTGGGTGAACACGCAGAGAGCAGACGGCCGGGGTGTTTCCACCGTGCAGATCCGACTGAAAGCCAAAACAACCGCCAATGAAATGAATATTGAAGATTTTATTGGTGGACCATCATGGTGTCTCAGATTTATGAGACGAAAAGGACTGTCCATCAGGGCACGGACGACTCTGTGTCAGCAACTCCCTCCAGACCACGAGGAGAAAATAGCGAACTTCCGCGAATTTACACAGAAAAAGATGAATGAACATTCCATCGGACCGGACGAGATCATCAACATGGATGAAGTGCCTCTGTCCTTTGACCTGCCTCTTACAAGGACTGTAAACAAGAAAGGTGAATCGTCCATCACACTGAGAACAACCGGCCACGAGAACAAATTTCACTTGTGTTCTGGGCTGCACCGCATCCGGAGTAAAGCTTCCACCGATGGTGATTTTTAAAAGGATCACTATGCCAAAAGAAAAATTCCCAAAAGACATCTTGGTAAAAGTCAACCAGAAAGGGTGGATGATGGAAAACATAATGAAGGAATGGCTAAATGAGTGCTACGTCAAGCGACCTGGCGGATTTTTTCACCAAAAAAAAGCGTTGCTCGTTCTGGACAGCATGAGGGCTCATATAACGGATTCGGTGAAAGCAGCCATCAAGAGCACAAACTCTATTCCAGCTGTGATTCCTGGGGGCACAACGAAGCATTTGCAGCCACTGGACATTAGTGTGAATCGTGCTTTTAAAGTGGCACTCCGAGTTCAGTGGGAGGCATGGATGACCAGCGGCGAGAAATCGTTCACCAAAACTGGTCGCATGCGAAGAGCAACCTTAGCTCAAGTCTGCCAGTGGATCCTGACAGCATGGAAAAGTGTGAAAACATCCACGATCACCAACGGGTTTCGGAAAGCTGGACTGTTGCGTGACGGTGATGAAGAGGATGGCGCGACAGCTGAAGCCGTTCTTCTGAGGCTGTTCGATTCAGACACCGAGGAAGAGGAGTTCGTTGGTTTTGAAGGAGAAAGAGTGGCTGACGAGTCCATTCTGGGTCTGTTTGTTTCAGACACTGACGACGAGGACTTTGGGGGTTTTAGTACAGACTAAAACGATGACACGGGACTGATCTTTCTGGTTATTTTGATAAAATAAACGGCAGCGTTACTGCACATTTAGAGCTGTGTTGGCAGTTTTCAGAAAAGATGCTGGTTATTTTGTTAAAAAGAAAACTAATTTAGCCCTTTAACGTTATTGCCTTTTCAAGCGTTGCTTTGTTTTGTTATATACTGCGCTACTACGGTAGGCCGACTGCAGGACCTGCGCTGGGAGCGCATTGTTTTATTTTTACACGCATAAATGTGTTTCATCAGGTCAAAGATGTGAAAGTTTGTTTGATTGATTGATTAAAAGATTTTTTGTTGTTTTTTAAATGTTAATAAACGGGACGCTTTGCGTTCCCAAACAGTCATCTCTGTCCCGAGTGGTTGACTTTTTTCCCTCCTGTCATTTTGACTGACAGGATTTTAAAAAATCCGGTCATAATCTATTTTTATCCATCACTTATTAATTAAAAAATTATAATAATTACATTTTCAGTAGCATTATTTCATTACTTTTGTATATTATTCTAATTGTTTCTAATCTTTTCATCCTCCACTGACTGTCGCGGTTTGGAGAACCTGTTTAGAAGCTGCAGATCGCTCTGTTCCAATTATTTGATTGATCTAACACTGGGCCCATGAGCACATAAATCCATAGGATTACGGTAGACACTAAATTAGTCGATCAGCCAGTCATCATATAGAAATTTCTAAAAACTTCGTTCGGAGTTGAGCGCAGCAGCAGGTGCAGCTCTGTGCGCTCCGCGGGACTCTGATTACAGAATATTAACGTTCCTTATGAGATCATGAGAGAGATGAGGGTTTCACATATTTTTCATTAAAATACTCAGGGGAAAACCTGGCGCTGCTGTTTAATGCGGACCTCCTCGCGGGTTAGTGTTTGGAGTCCAGTTCTATGTGCGCGCGGCTCGCGGAGCAGATTTTGCGTGTCAACAAGCCTCCACAGCCGCAGACCTGATCCGCTCAAATGCCCCTTTGCAATCCGGTGCTCAGCGTGCGATCAGATGCAGACTAACTACACTTTCTGTTGTAATGCGCTCTCGGACTAGCGTTCATAGGCTGTGGACGCTTGTTGACACGCAAAATCTGCTCTGCGAGCTGCGCGCACATAGAACTGGACTCCAAACACCCACTGACCTACGAGGAGGTCCGCATTAAACATCAGCACCAGGTTTCCCCTGAGTATCTCAATGAAAATATGTGAACCCCTCATCTCTCTCATGATCTCATAATGAACGTTAATATTACACGGTAATCAGAGTCCCGCGGAGCGCACAGAGGATCACCTCACCTGCTGCTGCGCTGAGCTCGACTCCAAACGGAGTTTTTGGGAATTTCTATATGATGACTGGCTGATCGACTAATTTAGAGTCTAATTTTATGGATTTGTGTGCTAAATGGGCCCAGTGTTAGAGTAATAATGCTATTGAAAATGTAATAAGTGTAAAATTAATGTGACGGATAAAAATAGATTATGACTGGATTTTTTTTAACCCTGTGAGTCAAATAATAATAATAATAATAATAATAATAATAAATTTAACTTATATTGCACTTAATATTTTGCAATCTCAAAGTGCTACAGCGGAGAAGGTTAAAATAGCTGAGTCAACACTCATAAAACAAGTTTAAAAAAGTAAAAGGGGCGGCTACAGAATAAAACTAACAAAAAGCTTTTCTAAAAAGGTAGGTTTTCAGGTTCTGTTTAAAAGCATCCACAGTTTGTGGAGACCTTAAGTGGACAGGGAGGGAGTTCCACAACCTCGGAGCAGCAGAGGAAAAAGCCCGATCTCCCATGCTGCAGAGCTTGGTTCTGGGGGTTTGAAGCGTGTTAGCTTTTAGAGAGCGAAGGATGCGTGTGGTCGGGGAAGTGAGGAGTTCCTTTAGGTAGTGGGGGGCTTGACCGTAAATGCACTGGTGGGAGAGGAGGCAGAGTTTGTATTCTATTCTAAGTGGGACAGGGAGCCAGTGAAGTGCTTTCAGAATGGGGGTGATGTGCTCATGCTTGCGCACCCTCATCAGGATCCTGGCAGCGCTGTTCTGGATGTACTGTAGTCTCTGGAGGTTCTTGCCAGAGATCCCGATGAGATGACTAAAAACTAAAAAGTCTAGCGCTACCTCTGGTTGCGCAATCATGTGCTTTTCACGAAAGATTACCCAATGGCGGTATAAGGGGGGTATGGGGGTGGTGGTCGCGCTGTTGACTACGTGCAGGATTACACAGACGTGAGTCGGGAGTAGTGATGGGACTAATGGTTCTTTGATGGGAGCCATTCATTGGTGAGCCGTTTTCCTACGTGTTTTCTTTGTTTTTGCAACATTCTGCAACTAATTAACACTGACAAGTGGTCTGTTCGAAACTGATGGCCCCACCCTTTTGCACAGCTGCACCTTTGACAATGAAGGCAGTTTGACTTCTTTTGTTATCTTTAATGTTTCAACTCATCCTATTGAAAAACAGCCATTCACACCTCCAACGGATTCCTCACCCAAGTGGCAGCCAGACAACTGCTCTCCACACCTCTCCCTCCCCCCTCAGCCCCCCTGCTGCATTAGCATTAAAACACCCGCGGCTTATATTCCGGTGCGGCTTATGTGTGGACAAATCTGCAATTTCCCCCAAATTTAGCTGCTGCGGCTTATAATTAGGTGCGCTTTATAGTCCGGAAATTACGGTAGTTTTTCACTGAAGTGGATCATTTTATGTTGTAGGGCTGCATCAACCTGATCACGAATAAGATAAACATCTGGTTTAGAAATCCAGCAGAGGAACCAGAAACTGAAGGACCTACATCTAAACACCATCACATTTATAGCTGTAACATCAAAACCACATCAAGATATCAAGAAAAAATTATTTAAATTTTGATAAGAGCCTCTCTCTCTCTCTCTCTGTGTGTGTGTGTGTGTTTCGCATAATAAGGCATGTTTTAGGTGAAAAAAAAAGATAGAAATTCAAAATTAAATTATAAAATAATAATTAAACACCATAATTCAGTAATAACCTAACTGACTTCAGTGTCCTAGTGGTCTAAGTGATGCAGTTTGTTCGGTCAGTTTCTATTAAAACACGTTAGCATTAATATGAAACCATATGATAATTATGGAACCTGTTCAATGCAGAAACTAGTACTGTGATTTTCCCACATTGACCAGCTGTGATAGAACCGTTTCAACATTTTGAGGAAACATTGGAACAAACAGATCAGCTGACAGATGAGGATTAAAACAGAAACGGAGTCAAACTTGAACCACATTTCCTCTTTTCCATTTGTCACCTGACCCAGATTCCTCTGAGCCAGCAGGTTAAAACAACCAGACTTTTCTTACATGTTCACCGAATATGAGCAGAGCCTGCTGCTGGGCTGCCAGCTCCACCAGAAACCCAGAGTTCTCTGCGAACTCCCAGATGTCCCCCTCGTTTCCAGTGTAGAAGAAGACTGGACCATAGCCTTTCTTCCAGTATTTGTCTGAAGGACAGAAGCAGAAGTCAGAGTGGTTCTGGCCCGTTTGGGTCACTGATGACAGTCTGTCTCACCTGTGATCAGGTACCGCTGGCTGAACGTCCCGTTCCCCTGGCTGTTGAAGTTAAAGTGGTCCACCGTCTGACTGAAGTACTTCTCTGTAAACTGGGGGTCTGATGCGCCATCTTGTTTTCCTAACTGGGAAATCAAAGTTATTACTGGGTGAATCCAGACTCCATCATCTTTATGGAACATGTCAAACTTTATTCAACAACATCAAACAAACCTCTCAGTTTCTGCTCCGAGGAGGAGCTTAATGGTTACATTTAGTAGAGAAACGTTACCTGATAGCGAGAGTTGGGTCGTCCGTTCAAAGCGACGGTAAACAGAGTGACTGTCAGCGGGAAAACGTTTAATATCGCTCTCATCTTCCACGGATAGCTAACATGTCAACAAAACTCTCACTTCATCTGCACTGCGCCTGCGCAGACCGCTCCGTCACATGACTGTGCTGTGACTCAAGCTGCCTTTAAGTGCATCTCGTAAAACTTGGAACTCCTCAGTGAGACGCAAAAAACAAGTAAAACACCTGGAATTATTCACTCAAACGGTCTTTAAGTAGCTTCACGTTTTGCTGAGACTCAACCCAGAAGCAGGATATAGAATATTATAAGTAAAAACTCATTTTAAAAAAGGAAAGCTGAGAACTGGCAGCTGTTTTCATATTTTGTTAGATTCTCAGTTTCTGGTGTCTTTTATGGTTCAAAGACTTGAGTTTGGAGATAAAAATGTATTTGTTGGCGAGAGAAACATCAGATTGGATGTTTATCTTTGAGGGTGGCAGTAGCTCAGCAGGTCTGGTAACCAAAGGGTTGTTGGTTTGGTCCCAGCTGGGTCACTCTGCCATTGTGTCCTTGAGCAAACACTTCACCCACTTGGTGGTGGTCAGGAGAGTCTGGTGGTGTCTGGTGTATGGCCGCTCTGCTTCTGTGGCTACAATGTAGCTCACTGCCATGTGAATGTGTGTCTGAATGACTGACTGTAGAGCAGGATGTCCAGCTTGTGGTCCAGGGGCCAATGTGGCCCTCAGAGTGATTAATTTACTGTAGTCCTCCATCAGGCTGCTGATGCAGTGTTTATAACAGTTTTATGTTCAGATTTTTACTAATGTGAGTCAAAACAGCAAAAGCTACAGATAAACTAAAATCTATTAAAATTTAAGTCCATTTTAAAGAATTAGTCTTTTATTAAACAGGCGTTTCCTTTAATTTCATTGCATAGAAATAGAAGCACAAACCCTCATTGACTGTTCTGTTCATAAAGCATGACTAAACCCAGCAGCATCACTGAAGAAAGACCCAGATCCTGTTCTTGTGGTTGGAATCAGACTAAAATCTATTTTCAAGCCCAACTATCTGGATAAGCATCATCAACCCGTTAAATCCATGCAGTGAATTTGATGCTTTTAAAAATGTCTCCTACCCACGCAGATTACACAGATTTACACATCCTTCTCTACAGAAAAAATAATACAAATAGACCAAAAATTTAATAATTTTTGCATTTATTTTAAAATAAGAAAATATAAGTTTTGTGGACAGTGAACATTTTAACCTGGTGATTTGGACCCTAACCCTGTTGTGGAGTAAAATACTTTGAAGTCCATGACTTAGAAAAGCACTTATGGACCATTTACAGTATGTATTCACTTAAAAATAAACCAGGACTCCTTTAATCCCTCACAGTTTATGTTCTACTATTTAATAAACAAACAATATCCTGATGATTTTTTTTCTGATTGAAGGTCAGTTTTCTGCTGTTTTGCAAATGTCAGATTTATTTCTGTTCCAAAGATCATTTTGTACTTTTTATTGTATTTATATAGCGTCTCTAAAGACATCACAAGGTGCTTTAGAATCAAATGAAGTTAGACAGAAATACTCAGGGGGACAGAGGTCCAGAGTCTGGGGGCAGCAGAGTCTCTTTTAGTCTTTATCCTGCACAACCAATAGGCTCTGATCACTGGACCTCAGGGACCTGCTGGGGTAGAAGATCACTGATGGAAGCATGGTACTGGTCCATGTAGAACCCCTAAAAACCAGAACCAGGATCTGGAAATGAACTCTGGGATTTCCAGGCAGCCAGTGAAGCTGGTAGAGCAGCGGGGTGACGTGGGTGTGTCTGGAGGATGCTCTGAAGAACCAGGAAACCCAGTCATCCTAAATTTCAAATACTGTAGAGTGTGTTCCAACCATTAGGAGATCACACTGCTCAGCCTCCCTGGGATGATCTGCTTTGGGATGTTGGAAGGACGACTCAGACTGACTGTCAAAGTCTGGCTTCAGGGGAGCAGCGTAGCTTTTAGCTGAGTCACGGAGCAGCAGATGGATGTCTGGGTGTCCCTGCTGGACATGTTACCTTTGTGACCCAACCTTGATAAGTGAAAGAATGGAATAAGGAATCAAGAGCTGTGTCTTAAACAATCACAGCACCTACTTTTGATAGATTTTGACTTGTTTGTTCCATCAAATCTGAATTCTTTTGTTGCACTGCCACTGCTGTTCAAGATAAGACAATAAATGCTATATCACGCTGTGTCGCATTGTTCAGTGGAGTCCGGGTGGCAGGCGGGGCAATGGAGTGCACCTGTGTATTGTGTATGAAGAACAAAACACAACCTGTGCAGCAGGTTGATCAGGCACAATGAGCTCATATCTAATCGTCTTCCTTGTTTCGTCAGCAGGGACATTTTTCTTATGACTTCATTTTCAGATACAATCCCTTTCAAGTGGGGTCAAAAGTCACTCTGAGTCAAACTAATCTTTGGTTTTCTTTCACAATGATGCATTTCTAGGACATTAACTATAAACCAACTACAAAAAAAGTTTGATAAAAAGTGGATAAAAGATAAAAATGCCACAAAGACACACGGTGAGTGTTCTAACCAAATACCCTGTGATCCTGGCACAGAAACGCCACTGTCAGATTCCACCTGTTACTCATAAATGGGCCTTTTGTCACACATTCCCAGGTGAATTCCACACCTGTGCCTCTGTAGGTCACGTACTGGGAATGTATTGTGGAGGACTTCCTTGTAGCAGCTGGGTGGAGCCTCCTCATGAAACCAGTCCCTTTCCCTCACAGCTCCCTGTTAGCACAGCATTACAGAGAGAACAACACTCATCAGGAGCAAACGGTGAGTGTATGAACAACACGGCTTGTTTGGGATATTTAGTGTGAACTGAGCTGAAAGGAATGGATGAGGAAGAATTCAGGAGATTTATTTTACACTCATTAACATGTCTGTTGACTTCATTATAGACATTCTAAGTTAGGATGTTTAGTTCAAGGTTGGATATTTTATCTGTGCTTCACATCCTTCAGTCTCTCTCCATCGATCCATCTTTCTACATTTCTGTCCACAGGTTTAACAGTTTAATATACGTTAACATTCTGTTACTATTAAAACACTGACATTAGCTTTAAAAATACCCATGTTAACAGGGTTAGGGTTAGTCTTAGTCTTAGTGCAGGGGGTTCCAAACTTTAACATGAGGGCCGAGATCACCAAGTGTAAAATCCCCATTAAGTCTCCTGTTTAAAGTCAGTGGGTTTGAGGTTCTTTTAACCAGAAAATTTAAATCTGATCAATTAGAATCAAATACTTTGATGGGATGGAAAATGTTGCATTTTAAAAAGATTTGAATTTATGTCACCAGTTTTTTTTTTTTTTTGCTTGTTAGGTCTCATGTTGGTAAAAATCTAAACATAAAAATGTCAGAAAGTGTCTCTGAATCAACATCCTGCAGGAGGACTAAATTATATAATTCTTAAAAAGCAGCTGAGGGCCACACAAAATCCCTCTGAGGGATGCAAGTGGCCCCCCGGGCCACGCTTTGTCCTACTGTGTGTCACACACACCTTCTACCTGACAAGGTTAAATGTCTGCCTCAGTTTCAGAGGAAGCAACTCCAGACTTCACCTACTGTTTATTGTTTTATTAAATCTGACGTTATCTTCACTACAACAGATCATAAATCCTATCTCTCTCTCTCATCATGTTAGAAAAAAGAATGAAAAATGGACAAAACGTTGAGAGAAAAGTCAGAAAACAGTTGAAAGTAGGCTATTTCAAGAATAGCCTGAGGAAGCAAACTTCACTGTTTTCGTTCCATCTATTCTTCACCTGCCATGACTTTTTTTTCTCTGACATGGCCTCATTTTGTGTAGATTGTACAGGTGTGTTTATCTCAGAAAAAGACCTCAAACTGACTCGTTCTCAGCTGTTCTGCAGTAATTAACATCTGCCCTGCTAACACAGTTTGAGGCCACTTCAGAACTTTGATTGCTTGGTTTGTAAGTTAGAGTAAAATGAGGACTAGTGATGTTTTATCTCTTCTTGCTCTCAGTGCCTGCATCCAGAATGCTTTACACTGAGTTACTACAGTTGTGGAACGAGTCGGTGCAGCTGGTGGATGCCAGGGACTGGCTGGGTTCTCTGAAAAAACTCCAGCAGATCACTGAACCGACGTCTCGCACACACTTTAACACAGCCTCAGCTCACCTGGCCCTGGGACAGCTGGAGATGGCTCTGAAGGTTGGTTCATAAAGCAAAAGTGTCTAATCCTATTTGAATGAATGAATGAATGAATGAATGAATGAATGAATGAATGAATGAAGAACTTTATTGCCAGTAGATGCACATTTTTATCATACAACTCCAGAAATTCTTTGGTGTAAACAAATTATTAAATCAAAACAAATAAAAAAGTGTAAAGAAGACAAACAAAAACTGAAACAGCAGCAAATCAAATCTACACAATGTGAAGGTTTATGTACAGGAAATGTAAGTTGTTAGAGATTTTACTCTTAGAAACCCCGAGATCTAAAGAACAGAATCAGACCAGACAGTTAGTTTAAGTTTTTTGAGCATTGTGGATGAGAGACCACCCGTCTGCTGGTTAGGCATCGGAGTGGAACTCTCCGGGATCTTTTCTCAGCTCAGTATTTATTAGAATACAGGTTGCACAACATCACATGATTGCATTCATGACAAAAAGATAAGAATCTGCTGCTGTTGGTTTATTACTGTTCACAGGTAGCTAACTAATAACTTTTTCCGTTGATGTTGCTGATTCAAAACAAAGTTCTGCTGATTCCTCACAAGAACGGAATGTGTTTTGATTGTTCAAAACCTTTAGTCCGTGCATCGAAAGCTGATGCTGAAAATTAAAAGGTTACAAGCAGGATACATTTGTAAGCAGACATGAATCAGAATCATTAAAAACTCCTTCAAATTAATCCTATTTGAATGAATGAATGAATGAATGAATGAAGAACTTTATTGCCAGTAGATGCACATTTTTATCATACAACTCCAGAAATTCTTTGTTGTAAACAAATTATTAAATCAAAACAAATAAAAAAGTGTAAAGAAGACAAACAAAAACTGAAACAGCAGCAAATCAAATCTACACAATGTGAAGGTTTATGTACAGGAAATGTAAGTGACCATAGCAGTGCATCATCAGTCTATGACCCGCTGTGTTAATGCACTAGTCAGGTCCCAAGGCTTTGAGAAGGACGGAGGGGTTTTTGTTGATGCGTCCAGGTAGCAGAGGACAAAAACTGTCTTGAGGCTTTGATCCTGATGAACTTCAACCTCCTGCCAGAAGGTATCATCTTAGCTGCTTCCTGGTCCTGGAGGTGTGAAGGTCCTGGAGTGAGGGCAGATTACAGCCAATCACCATCTCAGCTGAGCCGATGATACTCTGCAGTCTGCTCCTGTCCTATAGAGGAGGCAGCGTACCACGTGGTGATGGAGGCGGTCAGGATGGACTCAATAACAGCTGAGTAGAATCTCACAAGGCATGTTGAACATCCTCAGCTGTCACAGGATGCTCATCCTCTGCTGGGCTGTGGATCTGAGGGAGATTCAGGTCCTGAGTGAGGGAGGTTCCCATAAATAAACGGACTCCACAATATTCACGGTGGAGCTGGAGAGTGTGGTGAGTGCAGGTGGGGCTGAGTTTCTCCTGAAGTCCACGACCATCTGCATTGAGCTCTAGATGGTTCTGGCTGCTCCAGTCCACCAGGTGGTCAACCATTCACCAGTACGTGGATTCATCCCCACCAGAGGTGATGCCGATGAGAGTGGAGTCATCCACGTATTTCAGGAGCTTAACAGACTGATGGGTGGAGGTGCAGCTGTTTGAGTAGAGAGAGAAAAGTAGTGGAGCAAGAACACAGCCTTGGGTGGATCTGGTCAGGGGATCAGAGACAAACCTCCCCAGCCTCACCTGCTGCTTCCTGTTGGTCAGGAAGTTGGTGATCCATCTGCAGGTGGAGTGGAGGACGCCCAGCTGGAGAAGCTCGTCATGAAGCAGAGCTGGAACCACTGCACTGAACGCAGTGCTAAAATCCACCAACTAGCATACGTTCAGTCCAGATGCTGCAGGATGTGGAGGGCCATATTGATATCAGATGGCATCACATAAACCCAATCTGGACTCCAAGTTGTGTCAGGGCCAATCTGCTGCTGTTTGAGAGTGTGAATGTCTGCGAATTAAAACAAAAGATATGAAAACTCAACAAGTTAACTGTTAAAAACTCTCTGTGCTGCAATTCCTGCATCTGCTTTCCTCCACTAAAACCACAAAGGCAGATTTTAAACCTGCATTCTGATCCAGGCCTTAGACTTCACCATCGTCAAAGATGAACGTCTTGCTGTTGGCTTCTTCCAGAGAGCAGCAGTTATGATGCAGAACAACAGGTAAGACTCCTCAAACTGATGCTACAAAAATACCACAGAAGAAGATCAGAGTGGTCCTGAGGTCCTTCCAAGATTAGAGCACACTTCAAACAAGACAGGAATATCTGATAGAGTTATAACTTTAGAGCATTACTGTAATTTAGGGTGCCCTTAAGATTGTCAAAAACATACAAAAACTAAGAAAGAGGCAGTGATGGAAACAAGGGTGTGACCATAGACCTGAGACAAACTACCAGGTAGAGAACAGAACTGGGAGGGTTTTAAGGACTGGGACATGATCAGTGTAGTGTGAGAAATCAGCAACCACAAGAGGGTGACTGTTTGTCAGCAGCAGCAGAAGGATCAAGAAGTCACACGATGTTCACTGATTTGTACATCCTTGCTAAATACACCTCATTTCATTAGCTAGTTGATTTCAAACATTACTGCCTTGATTTATAATGAGCTTCTTTAAATCACGGTATTTTTTTAAAACATATCCTATGGTTGAATAATGGTGTTACATTAGAGAATTGGTGTTCTTTGATTTACTGTTTATTTTACAAGTTTTTTTAAAACTAGAAACCGTAAATAATGTTTGCTGTAATTTCACTTTATTGCCACAAGAGGGTGACAGCAGCCTTGTTTTGTCATCAGTGCTAAAATCACCTATCTCTCCAAATATCTACAACTTTATGAAGAACTTTTCCAGTTTGAAGTAATTTAATATAATAAATTGATGGATTACATCTGTTTAATATAAATTGATTTAAATATGGAGCCATGGGCCCTTTAAAAACCTTAAAAAATAAACATTAAATTAAAGAGCAAAACCATTATTCAGCAGTACTTAGGGTATGTTATACTGTAAATTTGAAAGAAACTCATAAATCAGGGGAGTAATGTTTGAAAACAGCTAGCTAATGGAGTGAGATGTATTCAGCAGGAATGGTAGTACAAAGCAGTGAACCATCTTGTGACTTTTTGGTCTTTGGTTTCTGTTTTCGCTGACAAACACTCGCCCTCTTGTGGTGGTTCTGTGACATTACAACAAGTATTATTTACAGTGTTGAAAAACCTTGGTATCTGTCACCCTCTTGTGGCAATGAGGTGAAACTACAACAAACATTATTCAGTGCTTTTATTTGAAAATCCTTGGTATCTGTCATCCTCTTGTGGCAATAAGGTGAAACTACAACAAGCATTATTCACAGTGCTTTTATTTGAAAAACCTTGGTATCTGTCACCCTCTTGTGGCAATAAGGTGAAACTACAACAAGCATTATTCACAGTGCTTTTAGTTGAAAAACCTTGATATCTGTCACCCTCTTGTGGCAATAGAGTGTAACTACAACAAACATTATTCACAGTGCTTTTAGTTGAAAAACCTTGGTATCTGTCGCCCTCTTGTGGTAATAACGTGAAACTACAACAAGCATTATTCACAGTGCTTTTAGTTGAAAAACCTTGGTATCTGTCACCCTCTTGTGGCAATAGAGTGTAACTACAACAAACATTATTCACAGTGCTTTAAAAACCTTGAAAATTAAACAGTAAATTAAAAATAACCATCTCTAACATAAAACCATTTTCAACCATACTTAGGATATGTTAAAATACTGTATTTTTAAAGAAGCTCATTATAAATCAAAGCAGTAATGTTTGAAAATAGCTAGCTAATGGAGTGAGATGTATTCAGCAGGAATGGTAGTACAAAGCAGTGAACTATCTTGTGACTTTTTGGTCTTTGGTTTCTGTTTCTGTTGACAAACACTCGCCCTCTTGTGGTGGTTCTGTGACATTACAACAACATTACTTACAGTTCTTTTAGTTGAAAAAACCTTGGTATCTGTTACCCTCTTGTGGCAATAAGGTGAAACTACAACAAGCATTATTTACAGTGCTTTAAAAACCTGTAAAAATAAACAGTAACCATTATTCTACCTATATTGAACAATACATATATGTTAAAATACTGTAATTTCTAAAGAAGCTCATTATAAATCAAGGCAGTTTTGTTTGAAAACAGCTAGCTAGTGAAGTGAAGTGTATTCAGCAGGATGGTAAGCACATCAGTCCGCTGGGCTGTACATAATATTTGTGGGGAATGGGGATACAGCGCTACTTCTGCATCCTTGGATTGAATTCTTGGTGGGGACATTTCAGTGATAGCTTGGTATTGGTGGGGACACGTCACCTCCGTCCATGCCAAATCTACGCCCATGGAACGTCCAGTAAGTTATTCATGTTGTAATGTCACAAAACCGCCACAAGAGGGCGACTGTTTGTCAGCCAAAGCAGTAACCAAAGACCAAAAAGTCACAAGATAGTTCACTGCTTTGTACTACCATTTTTGCTAAATACATCATGTCTTTTGTTGTTTTGTATCCATTTAAAAAACAAATAAGATTTTAAATTACTTTTTCATTTTTTTATTTTTGGTTTACAATTGAAAATGGAAAGAACAAATCATACACGAACTGACAAATTTCAAGATAAGAATCAGACAGGAACAAAATCAAACAGCAAACCTCTGTTCAAAGATTATATCTGTGATGGTCACCTGTCCAGGGTCACCTGCTCTCCTGCACAGGAGCAAGAGGGTAAAGAGAATGAAGGATTTATGGGGTGGCAGCACCATGAACATTTTGTAAAGTGTAGCTCCTCCATTGAGTTTAGACCTGTTGAGTTCTCCTGTCTCTGTCCAGGCTGGAGGAGGCGCTGTCAGACTGCATCTGGGCCCAGAAGCACATGAGAGGGAATGTTGTGATTGACTACAGACAGCTGGGACTGAGATTTAAACTCTTCAGCTGGCAGGTCTGAGATTCAACAACAACAGTACACATGCACACATGCACACACACACACCTGGGAACAAATAATGTCCTGATAGAAGGAGAGGTTATGTAACTTGACCTACATCTGATGATGAGGTCCTGATGCCTTCTGAAGTGACTTGAATAGCACTTCATAAAACTCTGTGAGAAGCTACAACTGTAATTTACCAAAAATAACATTTCAAAACTATCCAGCAACAACAGTACTATTATTATTGTTGTTAAATGTTGGTAATATGTCCTGTAGGTGTTGTATAATGCAGCAGCTGTGTACTGCCGGATGGCTCAGTGGGATCAGGCCCGTGATGTTCTGCTGTCAGCCTCCCAGGAGAGAGGAGCAGGACGTGGGGGGAACATTGACTTGGCTTTGGACAGCATTGAAGTGAGTGTCAAAACCAAACTAAAGACTGGAGAGGAACAGGAACCAGTCCCAGTCCCACTGTCTTATTCTTTCCTTATTTGCAACTTTTGTGTTTTGTGTCTGAACCAAGAGGGAAAACAAGGTTGTTTTTTAAATGTGACGTAATTTTAAAGCAACACTTCCTAGAAAAGCAATGACTTGATTCAGCCACGCTGACATGTCACTTGTCAACAAACAACACAACAAACATTGCAAAAACTTACAAACAAAATGGAGAAATGGTAGCATCGGTGTCACAACCATTATGTCAGAAGAAAACGTGTCCCCCCACTTAGTAAAAGTACTCATTTGGACCCCCCTCCAGTATTAGTCCGCCTTGCTCTTTCGGCTGTTCTCAAAGAAATCTATTCCACTTGATTCACTAAAAATTACTCAGACCACTGAAGTCCACTCCATGTTTTCCTGGTTATGCTGCTCTGCTACATAAACAATCAAAGTGATCGACAGGATTGCCAATAAAGTAAAAAAAAACCCACCCTGAAATGATCCATCAGTTCAGAGCTGTAAGAGCTCAGAGCCATAGGGTGGCCATACGTCAGTTCAACAATGTAGCAGATATCATCAGAGCTCCGGTGCAGTGCAGCATGAGCTACAGCTCAGGGGTGCAGCTGTAACCACCCAGCGCTGCACCCCAGAAATGCTTCCTCTCTCCTGGACCGGACACGCTGCACCCCGAACCACGAAGCAGGTCAACCAGAATGTTAGTCTGCACAGCGTACCTGATGTTAGCTGTTAACATGCGTGAGCCAAATCATTTTGGATGTACACCATCTCGCCCAAAAAAAGGAAAAACGCTCCCTAAACAGATTAAAGTTATCAACAAAACCAAAACTGAGGGACCTGCATGCAGACTGAAGCCAGGAGTGGAGAGAGAGCTGACAGCTAAAACTTCCATATCCATGAGAAACTGTGAGAATTGGGCCAGAGATGAAAACAGACCTTACACTGCTCTTCAGAATATCAAAGAGCTGGTTAGAATGCTGTATTATGATGACAGACTGCTGACTGGTAACATCATTTGATCCCACATCGCTAACTGAGATTAAAGAAATGAGAGGAAATCTAATCTAGAAGACACATAGAGTCAGAACAGGGCGACCATGGCTCAGGGGAAGAGAGGCCGTGTGGGGGAGCAGTGTTCAACCCCAGGCCATGTGTTGATGGGCAAGCTGCTCCTGGTCACCATCACACTGGCTGTTCTCTGCTCATCAGGGACGGCTCAAAATCAGAGAAGACTGTCTTCACTATGATCACTAGTCAAAAGATGTTTACTATAATTCCCATTCATATCACATTTCATAAATACATGTAATGTCTGTGACCGTAAGCAGAGTTTTAGTCTACTGTTATAAATAGAGCTACAATACCGGACACCAGGAAGTTCCTTCTACTCTTTTATTACTATTATTTCACTAAATTAAACATATTGTTCTACATTCAGAGCTACAGTCTTCAAGTCGTTATACTGATGGTGCCAGGTGCAGCTGATCACATGAGTTGTTTGTCTGACCACCTTAAACTGCTGATAGGCCCCGGGGCTAAGAAGCTTTGTAGGGCCCCCACCCCCTCAACAACCGCCTCCCACTTCACTTTACCTGATAAACACTGTCAATACATACAAACACAGAGCAGTCCGTTCAGCACCACGGATAGCGACATGGACAGTATGGCTGCCAGTGATTACTTTTCTTGACATTTCCCCCAAGTTTCACTAATGGGACTTCACATGAAAGCTGTATCTTCATCCAAAGTTCAACAATTCAAAGGTTTTTGTTCCAGCTTTGTTTCAGTTTTTCCCCAAAACGTTCCAATCAGATTTGGGCGTTTTCCTGACTGAACTGATCACCAGGTTAGCTTTGCTGTTAAAACCAGCATACTACCTGTCTCATGTTCTGCTGAAACATGAGACGTTTGGTCAGATTTAACTTGTCTGTGTCTTTTTATTGGCTGTGTGTGAACTCCTGGTTTCAGCTGTAATTGCCTCATAGATCTGATTGGCTCCTTGTGTGTTCTGACTGGTTCCTTTTATGTGATTCTGAACCAGAGAAGGGAGGTTCTGGCTCCTCTCCTGGTACCTGAAGGTGTGGTGTTTCGACCCAGAAAACAGGAAATTGAACAGCTGCAGCAAAGAGACTTCTTGGGGAAAGCAAAGGTAGGAGGGAGGATAAAAAGTTTACTTAAATACCACTTTAATCTACAGCTGATTTAATGTTAGTCATTTATCTATTGATGCTTTCACACTGCAGGTCATTTCTTCTATGATTCCTAATGATGATTTTGGAGGCTTTGAACCTTTAAGGCAGCAGGTGAGTGAATAAAGTGTTCTGATTAAAACAATTAGATATGGAAAACAATCACACCGTTTCTTTCTTTCTTGAACATTTTTGACAGTTATCCAGTTTCACATTACCATTCCAATTTCTAAGCTATAATCTAATTCAAACTGACTGCTGTCTCATCACATGACCACCACAACACAAGATCAGCGATCTTGATCTTTTGATCATTACTCAAAGCTCGTGATCGTAGGTGAGAACTGGGACGTAGATCGACTGATAAATCTAGAGCTTGCTTTCTGGCTCAGCATCTTCACAACTGAACCCAGAGATATTTAAACTCCTCCAACTGAGGTAGAACCTTTCCCCCAACCCAGAGTTGACAAGCCACCCTTTTCCAGTTGAGAACCATGGTCTCAGATTTGGAAGTGCTGATCCTCATCCCAGCCGCTTCACACTCAGCTGTGAACCTCCCCATTAAGAGCTGAAGGTCAGAGCCTGATGAAGCTAGGAGGACCACATCATCTGCAACACTCTGAAAATACTTCTTGAAGAATTTGTCCTCTGAAATTCTAGATGGAATATAAAATTTGTTCTGCTGCGTGTTAAATGTATTGAGGACAGAGAACCTGAAGCGTTAGTTCTCTGTAATGTGTCCTCCTGTCTCCGCTCTGCTTCACAGAAACCTGGTTTCTATGAGCCGAAGTCAGAAGAAGCTCAGTGAGTATCCCTACAGCTCACATCACCACTAGACAAGCAGCGGTGTGTGACTGTGTGAAGATTTTTGTTATTTTGACTCTTGTTCAGGGACTCCCGCTACATGCGTGTGAGGGGCCCTTACATGGCTCGGGGCCCGGGGCAGCTGACTGTGCCCGGGGGAGCCATGGTGTTTTTATATGGAGAGGAGGACAGAGACGGAATGATAAATGTCATCTATGATGGACAGGTAAGAAAAGTCTGTAGAACGAAGCATTTATTCTGTAATGAAAGAGAAAATGTGATGCTGCGCTGAGACTTTTTTGTTGGTTTGATCCCAGCTGGGTCACTTTGTCGTTGTGTCCTCGGAGACACAGTGCTCCAGAGCAGCTGTGGCTACAGTGTAGCTCACTGCCATCACTGTGTGAATGTGTGTGTCGGGGTAAATGTAGTGTTAAGCGCTTTGGGAGTCCTTGGATTTGATGAAAGCTCTAAACAAGTACAGTACCATTTTATTGGGAAACATTTGGCACCTTTCATGACTTCTGTCAGTTTTTTACATCATGTCGTTTCTACATTGTGTGTGAAATGGATTCTGAGCTTAAATATTAATAAAATGATTTCAGATGGTCATAAAAAACTCAGTTCAGTCAAAATAAAAGTTTCTTGACTGTCAAACTTTTCATGTTTTAGACAAAATGACAACATCCAGATGACCTTGGTGACACTGGGCTGAACTGGTTTGTTTTTATTTTTCTCAGAGAGGACTCCTGCCAGTGTCCCTGCTTGACCCTGCAGACATCAGAACATTCAAAGGCAAAAGGGAGAATGTAATGCATTTATCCATCTTTTAAAAATGTATTACTGTTTGAAAAGTATTGACCAGTAAAATGTCTGGTTTGGTTTATACTAGAGCTGTCAATCAAATAAACCTTTTAATCATCATTAATAGCAAACTGCCCAAAGTAAAGTCACAATTAATCATAATCACAAATTAATTTCAAATTATTTACAGGTTCTAAATGTACCTTAACAGGAAGTTTCTAATGTTCTTATAAACATATAGGAGCAGACAGATATACTTCATTTATGCTAATGTATTCATAATATAATTGAAATAATCTAAACAATTACAAATACTTTTAAAAACTTTATGCAAAACATCTCTCTCGCTCTCGCTCTCTCGCTCTTTCTCTCGCTCTCGCGGCGCTCTCGCTCTCTCGCTCTCTCACTCTCGCTAGCTAATAACTTGGATGCACTGAAACTGCTCCCATGAGTGTCCAGTTATCCTCATGTCCTGCTAATCTTCATAAATAGGTATACATATACTCTATATATAAATAAATTAGCAGCATTCAAATTAATTCATGTTAACCTTAACAGATTCTGTTAAAATCTAAAACTATAAATTCAACAATAAAATCAGATTTTCTAATGAGTAATACTGTAGTGCTTTAGACCATCCTGAAGCTGTTTCCTGGTCTTGGTCTCTTCCACAGGTGGTTCCCAGTGGTATCCCTCTCCCACCAGAACTGAAGCCTCCTGCTCGTCCTCAGGCCCGGCGCAGCTTGGCAGCTCCTCCTCGAGGTGAAACTATGAAGCCCTGACTGACCTCTCAGTCCATATCACTATTCTGAATTTGACTTGGATTCTTAGTTTATTGCATTCACTGTGAAGCCTGATCATGTCACATTATGTGGTTTATATGGTCAGAAATCCAAGATGGCGCTCCAGACGGCAGCCTCGGTTCTTGGCTCCCTTGTCTTGTTTCCCTGTTTATAACAGTGGTTGTAACACATCTTCAGTTTCTTTCTCACAGGAGGAGAATCCATTAGACAAACTCAGGGAACCTGTCCTCATAGTTTAGATAGAAGATATAGTAAGACCTGTCATTGGACTGTTTAAAACATCTGGACCTGTTTAACTCATCAGTTTGAGAACCTCTTCTGAAACCCTGGAAGACTCAGGGTTTGAGCCTGATCATCAGACTAGACCTAAATAAATGGTACCATTCCTCAGGGCTACCCAGGGCAGGATCCTACCATTAAGTTGTTGATTTTTTGGTGACCTGCCTTCCTAGACCCACCTATCAGTTCTCAGGAAGGACTACCCGTAGGATTTTCTGGGTGACAGGACATTGTATTGCAGTCTCAATCCAAAATAGGAGCCTATTTTCTGGTTTCTTGGTGGCAGAACTGAGTGAAAATATTCTCTGTGGCTAATGCTGAATTGATAAGTTTTATTTACCCGCATGAGTTTGTTCTCATGTCAGTTTGATTTGGCTCAGATTCTAAATTAAACTTCTTTAAGACTAAACATTCTGTAGGACTAAATTCATGCCATTCTATATTTTGGCTGTGTTAATAAATCCTTATGTTTGATATGATTCGTCAAATCATCTTTATGTCTAGACTGAAATTAAGCTCTCTGACCAGGTGACCCCTTCCCCAAGTTTAGCAATATTGATCTTTGTTACTACCAGGTTTAATCAGTCATAAAGGTAAATGTCAGAAGTTCTAGTTCTTAGTGGAACATCCTCATGTTGAGTGTGCTGACTGTTTTTTCCTGCTGTACATTTGATCACAGATACTCCACCTTCATCCAACACCACAGCTACACACGCACCACCTCCAGCCTCAGAGGCTCCAAAGTACGCAGCAAACAAACAGGTAAGGGAACCCCCCCCCCCCCCCCACCCCCCCCACCCCACCCCATACAACCAGTCTGTCTGGGACCTGCTTTGGTCACATCATGAACTCACACATACACACATGCACATCAATATTTTATCACTATTCTATCACTTCTCATTCTGCCTGATCTATATACTATAGATGGAGTTTTGCTGACTTGTGAAGAAGTAGCTTTCTCTGATAAATCTTAGTGAGGAGGATGTGTCCCAGTTTCCTCTCTTTCCTTTTCTCTCTATGTGTCAACTAATGTGTCACGATGGGCAGACCCAAACATAGCTTTAATCTTGGACTTAATTCCACTGCTAAGGCTAAAAAAGGCTAACAACATACTATGTTCCGCATCTCTCGCTATGGTTTTCAAATCTGCACCCACTGAAGGGTTTGAACTAAAAGCCAAGGAGGCTGTATACCACCCATACCCAGCATCATGCAAGGCCTCCATCTTGGGTATAGATCCTCATCTGATGTGCATAGCATATATGTCAAACACCCACCCAAACATTGCTGGCTAACTTGTAGGCATGTCTTCATGGTCCTCAATGCCTGAGAAAATCCTGGAAATAAGGTTGAGAATGGCAGTTGAGAACATCAGGGAGCCTTGCCTCTCCACGGCCATGCCTGTGGTTACAGGTGACAGCCATCACTTGCATGTCACCATGACATTTTCAAAGGTCTTCCATAATTTTCTATGTAATTTTTGACTTAGTTTTTGTGAATAACATCACCATAGTCATTTGAAATGCTAAAATAATTTCAAGCCAACGTCACACGAACGAACCTATCAATTTGATATATAATTTGTGTGGGTGCATTCTCACATTTGTGTCTGAAATGTGCAAAAATTAAATTATATGCTAGCATGTTGGAATTGACCTGTTGGCATGCTAAAAGTGTGAAAATGTTATCATTAGCATGCTAACACATTAAAGTTAGATTTAGCATGTGAGCATGCTAATGCTAATGTTAATGTTAGCAATAGTGTATAAACATGCTAACATGCCAATACTATGGCAAGCCTGTTGGCACACGAATGATATTTTCCTTCAAGGATGAGCTTTCTGCTCCATTCATTTGAACATGCTTTTTGGTTGGACTGGATCCTGGTTCAGGTTCTGATTCTGGTCCTGGTTCTGATCAGGTAATGGTCTTGTTCACTGCCCGGTATGCCAGATGACCAGTCAATGCCTGGTGGAAAATGAAGGGTTAACAGAGCGGTTGCAAACTGCGTCCAATGACCAAAGTAAAGTACTTGTATACATACAGGCTTACTGTATGTATATATGTGCTGACAGCTGCTTTACAAAATACTGTATCCATTATATAGTAAACTGGCTGTATTAAAAAACCCCACATCTGACAGGTAATCTGACTCGTTTTCAGATTTCCAGAATATTAATTCAGATAAACGTAACGATACTTGTTGTGTACCTCTAAGACATCCCCTCTAGATCTGAAATGTTTGATTTTAGGTTTTGTGACTCAGATGAACTACATGATTCAGGCCAATAAACGTCCAAACATTCATTTAAAGTGCCTGTGACTCCATATTTAAATCACTTTATATTAAACAGGTGTAATCTTTGATGCCTCTAGATCAGCGTTGCACCATTATAACTCAAAATACGCTGTAATTATTTCCTAACGAGCAACTCAGAGATCAGAAGAAAGCGCCGCCTTCCGGTTCTGCTGGGTTTCTCCTTATTTGGCAGCCTGACACTTCTGCTGCAGTAGGGGGCAGTGTTGTCACGTGAAAGAGAAACGAAACTGAAACTAAACACTACACGGTCTATGGGCAATGGCGGCGGCACTGCCTCGCTCCAGGTGTCGTGAACGTGCATGTGGGAGGAGAATTGACCATATAAGCAAGTCCGGATCACTATGACCTCATAGCGGGCTGGAGTGAAAAAAACTGTTTGAAACCTGGGTCTGAAATCTGGAAGAGCTTCTCACTGGCTGTACTAGGAGACAGATGGACGCCGTTTTTTGCTCTTTCTGGCAGGTTTAAGGTGAGAACTCAACGTTGCAACATGATAGATAAGTCAGAAAACATGGAAAACCATGTCATGGGCACTTTAAACATTTTGAAGATTTTCAGCTTTTACAGTATCTAAGATATCTGAACCATCTACATCAGCCTACATAGTAAAATAAAGACAATATAAGGAAGTGGAGGGCCCTGTGTCTGTTTTGCCTTTGGCTCCAAAATGACTAAACCCTCCTCTGTCTTCTATTTCTTGCTCTTGACAGGCTGACCTACCTCAGGGAGCAGATCCAGGCTCGGTGGTGGTGAAGGTCCACTACACCTACAACATCGCTCTGTCTGTCCCTCTGGACACGCCGTATCATCAACTGAAGGAACTAATTGCAGAGAAACTGGGACAACCAGAATCTCAGCTTCGTCTCAGGTAAACACACTCATCCTGAGGACTGCTGGGATGGCGACAGATAACAGTAGTGGTGTGTGTGTGTGTGTGTGTGTGTGTGTGTGTGTGTGTGTGTGTGTGTGTGTGTGTGTGTGTGTGTGTGTGTGTGTGTGTGTGTTGTTTTGCCTCTAATACAGTTAATTGTCACTTCTGACCTTTCTTTAACAACCTGTGTGTGTCACAGTGGAAATTTGTGAATTAGTTAATTCTGATTTGAACAGTTTTTAGTTTGTCTGCATGCTTTTTGTTTCTCATCTTGATTTATTTATTCATTGCATGTTTTTGTTTGTATTTTTAAATGGTATTTTGACACACTGTACACTGGTTGAACATGATTATTAACGATAGTCACCTGATGGGTGCTCATTTATAAAGCTTTGCGTAGAATCCTTACTAAAACTTGCTTAAGCTCAGCCAAAAAATTTCAGGTACGCAAATTCCATTTCCGATTTATAAAACCCTGCGGACGCACAGATCCACGCAATTCTGCTTTATAAATCGCTCTCAGACCTAGAACTGTGCTCAGCTGTTTTTGGGTCAGAACCCTCCTCCTACACACCCACATTCTGCCATATACGGTCAATGCTAAGTACCTCATGAATAATTACATATGCATAAGCCGGTGGGTTTCTGGCTTTTAACAGTAAATCGTGACAACAGAGAGGTTTAGAAAACGTGATTTTACAGAGGCTGAAACTCGAGGTGCTTGTGGTGAAGTGGATGGACGGGAAAATGTTTTATTAGGTGGTGAAATGTGACGAATTACGAACACGGAAGTGCTCCGAGAGACGTCTCGCTGCAGCGCGTCTGCTGTCAGACTGACAGAGAGATCGTGAAGATCTAAGAGAAACGTTTAATGACAACATTTAATTGAATCCAAAGGGGAAGACACGTCATGCTGTTCATCCTATTAAACAGTCAACCTGCTGGATAGAATAATCGCTGGTTGAAACCTGAGAACGGCCGGTGACACCGGGTTTTACTGGTTCCGATGGTTCTGTTGATTTAATACTGGACCCAGTTGATCCATAGGATGCTCTAATGAATCTATCAGCTGATCGATCGTCCAGTCATTATCTAGAAATCTCTAAAAACTCTCTCCCATTCATTCGGAGTCTGCCTGCTGGCTGAGCTGCAGCGCATCCAGCGCATTACGCACAAGTGTCACTGCAGGATTCATAAGTCTCAGAAATCACAATTAATGCACCAATAAGTGCAGTTTGTTATATAATCTGAAGACGACTGGATGAACATAATGGGATATTATTCTAAAATGCGACATATTTTCATTCAGATTTAAATTTTTATTCTTTTTAGAGACGGATTGTTGGTTCTGTGTGCGCGAGGGTCTACAAGTCTTTAATTGTGTCATAAATTCAACATTTTCCATCTCACCAGCTGCTCTGACTGGTTTCACGTCTCCAACATGTGCTTACGCAAGGTCTAAAGTTTGCTTAGAGTTGCGCACATTTTTCCGTTACGTTTTCTTTTATAAATCCCAAATTTTGCGTAAAAAGTGACCTACGCAACTTTTTGGCCCATTTTGTGCGTAAGCAAGTTTTATAAATGAGCACCCTGATGAGGTGTGGGCGTGCCCTGAGGTGGCCTGTAAGGTGTCAACCAGGTCAGCATTAGGAGAGTTTCTTTCAAACTGCAAGTCTGAAAATGTCTCGGTTATTGTTCCTGTCCCTAAGGGACAAACTGCTCAGCCATCAAATGACATCAGGCCTGTTGCCCTGACCTCACTATAGTGATGAAGTCATTTAAAACGTAGTGAAGGGAGTTATTTTATCCAGGGTCAAGGGTCATCCAGATCCACTTCAGTTTGCCTAGTTCAGGTAGGGGGTCAACAGGAACTCTTCTAAATATGATTTTAAGGCATCTTGAGGGAACTAGAACTCTCACACGACTACTTTTCATTGACTTTCCATCTGTTTTTAACTGGATTCAACCCCTTTTTAACAGTCCGGTCTCAGTGGGTGAGGGTCAACGGGGTTCTCTCTGTCCTCTACTGGGTCTCCACAGGGCTGGGTTCTTCCACCACTTTTATTTATTTTATATACTAACGACTGTCACAGCTAGTAATCACATCGTCACATTTTAAAGTTTGCTGATGACTCTGTGATCCTGTCCCTCCTCAGCAGTGATGGTCCTGATCCTGGACCAGTGGTCAGGGTCTGATCCTGGACCAGTGGTCAGGGTCTGATCCTGGACCAGTGGTCAGGGTCTGATCCTGGACCAGTGGTCAGGGTCTGATCCTGGACCAGTGGTCAGGGTCTGATCCTGGACCAGTGGTCAGGGATTTCACTGACTGGTGTGAAGCTAACGTTTTACAAATGAGTGTTTCTAACTGGTTAATGATTTTAGTAAAAACAGCTCAGCCCCCAGCCTGTGCTCATTCCCTTCAGTTTCTCATCCATGTAATAGATCCCACTTCCTTCATTTTTTCCTTTCTATCTTTAGACATAAACAGCATGGATCTCGAGTGCTGGCCCCCCTGAACGAGGAGGAGGAACCGGGCTGCACTGTGCAGGAAGTGTCTGAGGCTGGCAGAGTCACCCTGTGGTGCCAGGTGAGCGTTTTAACTCCTCACATCGTAAACATTCCACAGGATAAAAATCGCAAAGTGCTTCACAATAAAAACAGAAATCAAACTGACATAAAACACCAAAGATAAAACAGAAGGGCATGTAAGCAAAAATAATACAGATAAAAACATTTAAAAAGTTCAGCTCAAATCTAAAATCTGTCTATAAACGCTGCTTTATAAAGAATCAAAGCAACATGAAGATGGAGGCAAAGCTTTCCACACTCAGGGGGCCACTGCTCTAAAAGACCTGCCTCCTCTTAGTGAGTCAGAAGAACGACTACCAGACCAGACTAGATGATCTCAGACTGAGAGGAGGAGTTCTAAAAGATCAGAGATGCAGGAGCATCATGATACAGAGATTTAAAAGTCAGGATTAACATTTTAAAATGGATTCTAAAATATACTGGAAGCCAGTAAAAAGGAACTAAACAGGAGTGTATATCAGATATTTGATCTGGACAAACAAATATTCATAAAAGATCCAAAT
This sequence comes from Callopanchax toddi, assembly GCA_006937965.1. Classification (NCBI taxonomy): domain Eukaryota; kingdom Metazoa; phylum Chordata; class Actinopteri; order Cyprinodontiformes; family Nothobranchiidae; genus Callopanchax; species Callopanchax toddi. The sequence continues at coordinate 504,208 of SSNR01000389.1, forward strand.
GTTCTGTTGTTTGTGGACATTAAATGTGATTGAATGTGACTGAGGTTATTGATTGAGCTCTTACCAATTCACCAAAACGTTAATAATTTGACAGAGGCAAACTTTACTTCATGCAAATCAATGTTAGTACTACTATTCTGAACATATAACCATTAATACTGAATAAAATTTGAAATAACACAAAAGACATTTATCAGATCTAAGGTGATGACTCAGGATTTGAATGAGTTTATTGAGAAACAGATGTTTAATAAAACAAATCAGGCTTGATCTTATTGCTTCTAATGGTTAATTATTTATAAATAATAAACAAGTCTAGCACCAGAGTGTAAAGCACAGGTGAATGCTCAACCAAAGGTACGGCTTCTTGTGATGGAGACGCCGGGTGGGAGCTGCACTCAGACCCTCAGAGGGAGGTGGATCCCTGGATGCTGACGTGGACCTGAGTGGAGATCGTGTCTCTAGCTTGGCTGATCTCGTCATTAACCGTCTAATAGAAGTCTAATTGATTTAACAGTTCACTGATAAAAGCTGAGCTGGATCAAAAATACTTATTTTGTCTTGGATACCAAACAGCTTTTGAGGTGAGACTGAAGAATTACCTCCATACTGGAACTTATATCCTGACCAGGTTGAACCTATCAGAAGCCTGAAAAGTCAAATGATTCTCCAACCTACCATCTGAATTCTTTTAGACTCCAGAATAAGATTTTAAACAAAACTTATGGTTCAAAATCAATTAAATCATTATTAACACGAAACACATATGAGCTGTACAGCTAAAAGTATTGTATCAAAGTCTTCTGACAATGTGAGAAGGAGAGTCTGTTCTTCCTGTCTGAGACCAGAACTTGGACCAGAGCCTGACTCAGAACTTGACCTTTGGTTCAGAGACAGTGACCTTATGGTCACTATACAGAAATAAAGAGCTCTCATTTTCATGTTTGTTAAAAGCCTTGCAGCAGCATTCTGTATCTTTTTATTCAAACAGATTAAAAGGCTGTTACCTTCATCTTAACCAGATGAGATTACAGTGTGAATGACCATCTCCAGATCAGATTTAGACACCAAGGTTTGCAGGTTGGAGATATTTCTAAGCTGTCATAAGCAGTTTGTAATTAGGTGGTGATAGTGGTGCTGTAAGGACACATCAACACCGAGGGGTCAGAGGAACCCAGAGGACCAAGGTGCTGCTTGACTTTAGGTACAGGAATGATCGCTTAACTCACAGATTAGTAATGTCAAGAGAAAAGATCCAAGGTGTGGCTTTGTGTGTGTGTGTGTGTGTGTGTGTGTGTGTGTGTGTGTGTGTGTGTGTGTGTGTGTGTGTGTGTGTGTGTGTGTGTCCAGAGACATTCTGAATAAAACAAAAAGTTTTATTAGTCAGAATCGGAGACCAAAGATCGTCCACGTGCAGGTTGAAGTCCCCCATCATTAAAACTCTCTCCAGTTTAATAATAACAGAGGATAAAATGTGTTTAGATCAGAAATAAAAACAGATCAGGGGACAGAGGGGTGGTAAGTTAAAGCGGCTCTCTGGAGCATTTTTCTCTGTATCAAAGTTTTCTAAATGTTTTAAATGATATTTCAGGTCTAAACTATGATCTATGGGTTGAGTTCCACAACATCTGTCATTCTGATGAAGACCCTCCTTCCTCCTAGAGACCCCTTTCCATTATTTCTTGCTGCCGACATTTTTCAGCCAATGAAATTCAAATTTCTGCATTCTCTCAACATGCACGCGCATCGACCAAACCTGTACCAGTAGGGGGCGCTGTCGTACAGGACGCTCCGTGTGTTTCTCTGCCGTCTCAGCCGTTCACTGAGGACTCACGGCTCATTTCTACTAAAAACCTACCCATTCTCCAGCTAAAGATGGATTTATTTTTATTTTTAAACCTTTCACCTCACAGAATGGCAAGGCTTGACAGGATTACGCGTTTATTTTGGTCAGAAAGTTCATCCAGGGCCGAGTCAAGTTCAGCTTCAGAGTCCAGCAGCAGCTCTCTAACAGAGCTAATATCAGAAGCAGCAGGGACAGAGAGGGCTCATCAGACCCTCGTAGTATTGTTGGAATAAGAGTTGTGAACTGTGAGTGATTAAACCCTACACATTGAGCGGTACAGTTCATGTCCGAAGTATATGCGTCGCGTGCACGCGCGCACACGCGACCGGACGCGCGTGTCGAGATGTTTTGAGGAGGAGCCTTTGGACGCTAGATTCAAAAACTGCTCTCCTGATGAAATCCTCCGGAGTGCCGCTTTAATACACAGTAAAATATATTCGATGAATTGACCTTCATTACTTGTGAAGGAGGGAAAAGTCTCAGTCCATTGCTCTGCATGAGAAACTGTCCTGGTGCCCAGTGGACAGTCCACAGCGCACAAACCACAGTGGTTTTTGTCTCGTTTGATCCACTTCTCATTCACGCTTATGCCTGATTTATTTCACATAATGATATATTTTGCAGCTTTACCCATTCTCCTTTTCTGTGTTTTGTTTCCTTCAGAGAGAAGACCCCCTGGCAAACCGTTCCATCCTCTACCAGATGGTGGCGCTGTATGACTATGCTGCTCAGGGCCCAGAGGACCTGGAGTTCAGTGAAGGCGACACCATCGACATCCTGGGTGAAGGTGAGGCCCTGAGACCTCTCTGGACTTGTTTTATTCCTGTGCTCTGCTCAGATGGAGGGAGAAGTCACTGTCCTCTGTTCTGATTCTGTTTCAGTTAATGAGGAATGGCTAGAGGGACACTGTGCAGGAAGTATTGGTATCTTCCCCAGCTGCTTTGCCTACAGGGAGAACGTCTGCGTCGTTCAGGGCCCAGAGTGTTAAATCAGAAGTGATCCTCTGCAGCCGTTTTGAAACCTGTGGACACAAAACCATTACTTCATCGCCATTTAGTCAACTTAGACTTGTTTGATTGTGCTTTATTTGTATCTAATACTGCAGGCATGTCCAAAGTGCGGCCCTGGGGCCACTTGTGGCCCTCGGAGTGTTTTTGTGTGGCCCTCGCTTGGATTGCAAGAATGGTAGAAATTAGTCTTCCAGCAGGCTGATGGTGCACTTTTTAACATTTTTAGGTTCACATTTTTACTAACGTGAGGCAGAACAACAAAAGATACAGTTGCACTATAAAAATCCTTTTTCTTTTATTATTCAACTTTAATATTTTCAATTAAATTTNGCCTGGTATATAAATGTCATGAAGAGGAAATACGAGCACGCCGTCAGACTGCAGGTCAGCAACACCGTGATGCGTTTTAACACGGGGTGTCAGAAGCATCAAAAATGTGTGTAGATGCCATTTCCTGCATTCTGGCACATTTAACAAGTTGTTAAACACCTGTTTTACCTACAGTAGTAAAACTGCTGTATGGAATTACTTTATAGTGATAATATGCAACTTTTTCATATTTTTAAATCTTTTCCTTGAGCCAGTCTGTGCTAATATGACCCTTTACAGGGTTAATGGAAAGTCACTTAGCCTCATCTGGTGATTACAGCCGGAAAACCACGATTGCAAGATCTCCGTCGCCGTCACGGTACCCAGGAAGTCACGTGTCTCACGAGGGTTAGGCTAACCCAATGTGGCTAGCTTTTATGCTAACGCTGGAGTGTTTTTAACTCATGATTCCTGATTTTTTTCAATCTCTCCCTGCTTGAACACAGCTGATTTCTTTGAAGGAGTAAATAACCGCTCCTGTAGAAAGCTATGAAGGCTGAGGAGACATTTCAACACTTAGATTTAGCAGTTTAGAAGCAAGAACTATGGCCTACTTTATTTAATGCAGTGATTTAAAACAGACACCAGAGGGCGCCCAAAACAAGCAAAACTGCATATTATCACTTTAAGATTCTATACTACTGTATGTTTGGTGTTATGGTGATTTTCTAAGCTAAAGGGGTAGGTGACCATTATAAGCTTTGCTTCTGCCTACACCCTTTCAGACACAGAAATCAACTGGATTAAGTTTGTTTATATTGTTTAATTGCTCTGTTTATAGTATTGCACTGTGCTGAATAAACTTACTACTGACTGACTGACTGACTGCAGCATCTTCCACTGAAGTGACAGGAATTTTTAAAATTTCTATCAAAGTGACACAGTCTGGTTGCTCCTGAACTACTGAAGTAAAGAACTGGTACTACTACTACAAAAAGTACCCACTACTGAAGAACTGATTCAACAGTATTTCTAACTTCTAATCAAATGTTGAATGTGTGTTTCTTTTATTCTTGTATTCTTCTGCGGCGTTCCTCACTCCGGTTATACCGCGACGCTTCGGGATGGAGCAGCAAGGAACTGTGGGAGCAGCTGGAGCGTTAGATCACCTCGGTCACCACTTCCTGTCCGGACCAGCCAATCAGAAGCTGAGTAAAAACGCTCACATCAAAAGGACTAAATAAATCATTGTTATTATTAAAATACAATCAAATACTGTAATATAATAATAAAATAAAGTCAAATAAGTAAAAATATTAAATACAGTCAAATAAATGATAATAATAAAAAATAATAATACAATACAGGAAAATAAATAAACAAATAACATCAACAACAATAAAAATAACATTTAAAAACGGTGGTAAATAAATTATAATGTAACAATAATAAAGGTTAAAAATACAGTCAAATAATAATAAAATACTGTCAAAACAATGATAACAATTACAATGAAATGAAGGCAAATAATAAATTATAGTCAAATAAAATAATATTAATTAAAATATTAGGTCAAATAAGTAGTGATATTAAAGTACAGTCAAATAAACACATAATTAATATAAATATGATCAATATTCCAGTCAAAATAATAATGACAATTAAATATAGTCAAATAGGTAGTGATATTAAAATCCTGTCAAATGAACAAATCATTATTAAATGCGTTCAATCAAATCTATAAATTAAAATATTAATAAAATAAAATATTAAAAATACAGTCAAATAAATAATATTAAAATAAGTTAAATAAATATTACTGTAAATTGAATGAAACTTCAAGTGAAAACAAAGTGTTAATTTGTGTTATTAGTGCACTGCTAATGGATGCAGCTGTTTGTATTATTAATACTTCTTCTTCTACAGTTTCATTCCAGTTGGGAGCAGAAATGTAATCCTGACTCTTTGGTGAAAACAGTTGTACTTATGATTAGTTTTGGTATCAGGCACCATTACAAGACCATAACAACTGGGTCATATGGAGCAGACGTCCCCAGACCAGTACCGGTCCGTGGGTCATTTAGTACCGGGCTGTCAGAAGAAATGTGATTGATGCATTGCTTACAGAACCAGACCCACAACCTGAACCAGAACCACACCAGAAGCAGAACCATACCAGAACCAGTTTACAAACAGAACCAGACTGAATTCAGATCAGAACCTGAAACTGAACCAAACCAGGCCAGAACCGGGTCGAGGACCAGAAGTTCATACAAGGCAGGAATTCCAGCTCACTGATTGGCTGAAGCTACTTTTGGCTCTGCTGTGTTTTTCTGACCGGTCCTCTCAAAGTTTCTTCAGGACCTTGTTTCCAGTTTGTATCTTTTTATTCAAACATCTCCATGTTTTTTACATTTCCTTTGAGCTCAGCAGTTTATTTCAGTGAAGATCAGAGCATGACTTAATAAGACGATGGAACTAAAGTGAGCTCTACCTGCTGGTTAAAGGGTTAATGCTGCGTTTTGTGTAGTGATCAGACTCGTTATCAAGGTGAGGTCACAGATTGATCAGAGTTTCTGAGGTGGTGCTTGGTCTAAAACCTTTCATAATCACATCTGAACACTAGAGGGAGCCATAATCAA
>SSNR01000389.1:510024-555179 GCA_006937965.1 Callopanchax toddi
CATTATTTCTTGCTGCCGACATTTTTCAGCCAATGAAATTCAAATTTCTGCATTCTCTCAACATGCACGCGCATCGACCAAACCTGTACCAGTAGGGGGCGCTGTCGTACAGGACGCTCCGTGTGTTTCTCTGCCGTCTCAGCCGTTCACTGAGGACTCACGGCTCATTTCTACTAAAAACCTACCCATTCTCCAGCTAAAGATGGATTTATTTTTATTTTTAAACCTTTCACCTCACAGAATGGCAAGGCTTGACAGGATTACGCGTTTATTTTGGTCAGAAAGTTCATCCAGGGCCGAGTCAAGTTCAGCTTCAGAGTCCAGCAGCAGCTCTCTAACAGAGCTAATATCAGAAGCAGCAGGGACAGAGAGGGCTCATCAGACCCTCGTAGTATTGTTGGAATAAGAGTTGTGAACTGTGAGTGATTAAACCCTACACATTGAGCGGTACAGTTCATGTCCGAAGTATATGCGTCGCGTGCACGCGCGCACACGCGACCGGACGCGCGTGTCGAGATGTTTTGAGGAGGAGCCTTTGGACGCTAGATTCAAAAACTGCTCTCCTGATGAAATCCTCCGGAGTGCCGCTTTAATACACAGTAAAATATATTCGATGAATTGACCTTCATTACTTGTGAAGGAGGGAAAAGTCTCAGTCCATTGCTCTGCATGAGAAACTGTCCTGGTGCCCAGTGGACAGTCCACAGCGCACAAACCACAGTGGTTTTTGTCTCGTTTGATCCACTTCTCATTCACGCTTATGCCTGATTTATTTCACATAATGATATATTTTGCAGCTTTACCCATTCTCCTTTTCTGTGTTTTGTTTCCTTCAGAGAGAAGACCCCCTGGCAAACCGTTCCATCCTCTACCAGATGGTGGCGCTGTATGACTATGCTGCTCAGGGCCCAGAGGACCTGGAGTTCAGTGAAGGCGACACCATCGACATCCTGGGTGAAGGTGAGGCCCTGAGACCTCTCTGGACTTGTTTTATTCCTGTGCTCTGCTCAGATGGAGGGAGAAGTCACTGTCCTCTGTTCTGATTCTGTTTCAGTTAATGAGGAATGGCTAGAGGGACACTGTGCAGGAAGTATTGGTATCTTCCCCAGCTGCTTTGCCTACAGGGAGAACGTCTGCGTCGTTCAGGGCCCAGAGTGTTAAATCAGAAGTGATCCTCTGCAGCCGTTTTGAAACCTGTGGACACAAAACCATTACTTCATCGCCATTTAGTCAACTTAGACTTGTTTGATTGTGCTTTATTTGTATCTAATACTGCAGGCATGTCCAAAGTGCGGCCCTGGGGCCACTTGTGGCCCTCGGAGTGTTTTTGTGTGGCCCTCGCTTGGATTGCAAGAATGGTAGAAATTAGTCTTCCAGCAGGCTGATGGTGCACTTTTTAACATTTTTAGGTTCACATTTTTACTAACGTGAGGCAGAACAACAAAAGATACAGTTGCACTATAAAAATCCTTTTTCTTTTATTATTCAACTTTAATATTTTCAATTAAATTTCCTGATAAATAAAACCTCCAACCCTCATCGACTTATATTACAAAGAACACTTGTGAGCACCGTGCAAGAAACTTGGAATGAATACGGACTCAAATTATTTCTCAGGACCAAGACACTACGTAGATAACAATCGACCAATCAAATCCAAGAAATCTGATGCTGAGGAAAACCTTGACTTTACAAAATACTTTTCTATAAGAAAGCAAATATTGTGTCCTTTTCATTAAAATGTTGCATTCAGTACAAATTAACAAAATTCACAAACATGTTTTGCATTTCTTTAATTCCATCCATCCATCCATTTTCTGTAGCCGCTTAATCCTCCACAGAGGGTCGCGGGGCAGCTGGTGCCTATCTCCAGCGGTCAAGGGGCGAGAGGCGGGGGACACCCTGGACGGGTCGCCAGTCCACCGCAGGGCATTTCTTTAATTAAAAAAAAAAAAAAATCTAAATTTTGTGCCCCCCGAGGACTTTTAACTTGACAATTTTGGCCCTTGCCTTGAAAAGTTTGGACACCTCTGTAATACTGGGTCACTGTCTGTAATGGCTCAGATTGGTGCTGGATGCCAAAGGCAACTCTTCTCTACCCAGAAGCATTAGAGCCATTAAAAACAACATAAGGAGATAAGAGTTGAGCTTAAAGTAAAACATCATGATGCTGTTTACAGAAAAAGTCTAAAGTAAGATCATCATATGAACACCCAGGTTATAATTTAAAGCCTACTTTAGACTTTTCTCTAAAAATCAAATTGTCACTTTTTAAGTTTAATCTCAGCATGTCCTCCTTTTTCTTACTTTGGACTGAGTCCTCTGCTGTTTTCTAACAGACGGTTGGCCCTGCTCACCAACATGAACATAGTTCCAGTCCCTGTCTGTGAACATGAATATATTTATAAAATAAACTTGCTGAATTTTTCTGTTCGTCTTATTGAAGTCTGTGGTTTAATCTGGACCAGTCGTGTCACAGCGCTGGAAGAAAAACTCTGCTGGGATTGGTTGAAAAGGAGGATTTTATCACAATAAGCCGTTTTATGAATGTTGATCTGGAGGAATGAATAATCAGGGTCAAACTCTCCTTTTATAAACACAGAAGAAGAAATGTATGCCTTCTTTAGATCTGGTCTTCCTCTCTCGGTGTACAGCGCCACAATTTAAGGTGTTTTCACAAAGAATCCTGTACAGTAACCACAGGGGAAAATCCAGTGCTTTAAAAAACAGGACTCTCTTTAATGTCACACAAATATGAGACAGAAATCTGTCATTAGTAAGACAATGAAGAGAACTAGATGAGGTCCAACATCTGGCTGAAGGGGGTTGGAACAAAAACCTGGTCCTGAACAGCAGAAGAGCCAACCAGGTTGTTGGAGATCCAGATGAATCACAGGCAGCACCGTCACCAGTGACCAGACCCTGTAAACTGGTTTAATAATCACTACTACTTTACTAGATATTCATCATTATCTCAGTGTGAATGTGGGTTTTCATGACAGGATTATTTCGTCTAAGCACAATAACAGCATTTATTGTTGCAGAATTAGTTCTTACAAATGTACAATGAAAGTATTATCCACAACTTGGAAATACTTTGATTATTTCATGGTAAATAAAACCTTACATAATGTAAATGACTGTATTTGATCACTTGTGTCCACTGTAAATTAGAATTTGCAGCATAAACCTGAAAATTCTACTAACACGTTTTTTTAAAAGTAAGAAAAGAGTGACAAGGTTTATAAATATTCCTAAAAGTACACGTTTCTATGGGAACCAAAGCCTAAACCATGTGGTTATCTTGAGATAATGAGTTATTTATGCCTTTATCTCTAGATAATGTGGCTCGGTTTTGTTAAAATAATGAGATAAATAACGTGCCACCTTGAAAATATGTTGTTTTCTAAATCTAATCAAACGACTGAATTCACATTTAATCAGAATGAGTTCATCAGGACATGCTGGCAACTGATTGCTGAGAATAAAAGGAACATCAATCACTGATCAATGCATCAGACATCACTAAAGGTCTAGCTGGAATGGCGATTATCTGTCAGAGACAATATTCAGATCAGTCATCGTTATTTAAGAGGGTCCCAGCTTCAGCTGCACAGGTGATTGCACCTCAGTGATCCTGCTGATATCTTTAACTTCATCAGAGACCAGATCAGGGCTGAGTCCTGGTTACTGACTGATGCATTAGAGATGCAGGACTTTGTGTCAGTTGAGACCTAATTTATGAGGCTATGAGTTTATGAGATTCAGCCCTGTCTCGACTTGGAGTGAAGCACAACACTCCATAGGAGAACCGGTATTCCTGGGCCTACAGTAACTATATGTGTCACATAGATTCTTATGACAAACTAATCTCTTTTGGAAATGGGATAAATGGATGCATGGGTGGACTTTTGCTTTATATGATCTGGATGCCATCAAACTCTTCTTATAATAATCTTTATATAAAGAGGTCTGGGTCAAGTTCTGGACCTGTGGGTTACTGGCACACACAGGCTGAAGAATAAAAAGATCTCCAGTCTGTACAGACTCCGTTCCACCTCTGACCATAGGTTCCATGCCAGGTCTTCACCAAAACAACCCTGGCCCTCCATCTCCTCACGTCACAAGACTGTCATATTTATTCTTACTGAACTATAAAATGCTCATGTGTTCTTGTGTTAATGGAAACTCAGCAGATAACCATCTTTACTTGCTGCTGCCCATACATTACGTTATACAATCACTGGACCTTAGCTTCCTCAGAATAGTGGGAAGTTTGCTGCTTTGTCTTTAATTGTCAGCGAGGGAAATGCCAGGAGCTTTTAGCTGTCACCACAAATGATAGATATAAAAAAAATCTGCCGGCTGGAGCTGCTGAGAGCTCCGTTAAAAGGCTTATGAAACAGAGGCTTCTAATTACTGCACTGCTCCCTTGAGGCATGGACTCAGTGCCCACGTTCTCCCTCTGCAGCTGTAGGCATATCAGCTTCATACACCAAGTGAAAGCAGCCGGTCGTCAGCTGATCATTTAATGAGCTAAGTGGGTTTGGGCTTGTATGAAGATGTGTTGATGTGAGGCTGTGACAGCTTACACATGCTCAGAGTGGAAAAGAAGATTTAAAAGAATATAAAAAGTGTCAATATTTCAGTTATTCTTAAGTCATTCTAAACCAATCATGCTTAGAAAGCAGTGGTTGTAAAGGACTAAGATACTGGTTTGGCTCAGAGCTGTGAGGTAGATCTCAGCAGAAAACATCTCTTCAAAGCTTTTTCTATGACCGGGTCCTAGAAGCAGCCTGGAGTAGCGAAGCATGCTACAGATTTTTATGGATGAATGTGAAGCTCTGCAGAGGTGAATGCGTTTCAAGACCCTCGTGTCTGATGTTGATGTGTACTGATATGTTGCACTGCCCGACTTCCTGTAATGTGAGCTGTGCTCTACACTGTGTGCAAACGTGTACACCTGTACTACAGGTATTGGTCCACTGGCAACACTTAGTGGGCATGCTGGGAAACTGGGAGATACAATGAACAATTAAAACATCCACATGAGTACAATTACATGTGCAAAGTCATTCAGAAACATCCTCAAAAAGGCATTTAGGTAGTTTTTAAATGTTTTTAAGGTTTTAGGTTCAGTGTTGTTTACATCAAGAAGACAAAAATATTTTGTTGACGTCCCTTTTATTCATGACGATAACGAGCTGATGAGCTACACACGGCTCTATGATGGCTAAAACATGATATGTGTGTGACTTTTTGTTGAGAAGGGATGAAAACGTTAGCATGTCATCAGTGTTTAGGTGGACTGTATGCTGGGACACGTGTGTGTGTGTGTCGCTGTTTAGCGTCTGCCAGAAAACATGAGCAGTCAGTAGAATTTTCTCTGCCGTTAAATCAATAAAGTGCTGTTCTGTTTCAACCAGTGACTGAACCCAACAGGTGGTCTGACAGATGTTTCAAATGCACAACGTTTCTGCCTATTGTTTGTAAAATCTGTCAAAAGCTATGAGCAGTAGAGCATGCATTGAGAGCTGTGTAGAAAAACAACACTGTTCAGGTTAAACAAATTGAGTCAGGTATGATGGAGCAGGAAACATGTAAAACCTGCAGGATGGTGACCACTGAGGACTGGAGTTACTGATCCTTGGTCTAATGTTTGGAAAGGACAATGTGTCTGAGAAGGTACAACAGCCATGATGGTGTGGAGGTTTTATCATTAAATATTCATCATTCTGCTGTGCTTTTAGTTACTGAACAAATGTTTTCTTGTCCTGACCTGATTACAGCCCATCACAAAGTTACTATAGACCCCCTAAAGCCTTCTGTCAGCTTCTACATGACAGACCACTTATTCACTCCCCCTGTCAGGTTTAGGAGCTCAGCACTAAATAGTTTTAAATTCTCACCTCCCACAATTAGCTGTCATTAATTTACTTGGAGGTTAGGTAATAATGATTAGAAAGTTCCTGAAGAAACTTGGACTGGCCTGTCACCAGTCTTCTCTCAGATTATGTTGTTTTTGTACAAAAATGATAAAACCCTTGATGAGGTTCTGAACTGTTGTCATCTCCAAACAGAGACAATTTCAGAAGAACTGGATGAATAGGACACAGGTTCTGGTCATGATCTGTGGATCTGGTACTGATTCTAGTCCTGGACCTGTTCTAGGTCATGATCCTGGATCTGGTGGCTCTGGGTCAGGTTCTGATCTGGTTCTGGTACTGCCTCAGGTCCTGAAACCGGTGCTGGTCTTGGTACTGATTATGGTTGTGATCTGGGTCTGATTTTGGTCATATTTCTGGTTCTGGTCCTGGTCTGGTTCTGGGTTTGGTTCCTGTCATGATCCTGGTGGACACAGTTTTGACAGGATAACAAATTTCAACATAACACCTCGTATTGATGAAGCACTAGAATACGTTTTCACGTGATAATTACGTAAAAAAAACTTAAATAATGAAATCAAAGTAATATTTTAAGATAAATAAATAATCTGTACTAATGGCACACTTTATTTTAAATAATTAATGACAGGTTTAATTAACGATTTGATGCTTTATTTATTTTATGCTTTATTCATTGATTGATTTGTGTCACTTTTTGCTCTCCATACCTGAACAGATTGCCACTGTTCAAAATCTACAAGGTGAATTGTAAAAATTCCCAAACCGTGACAGACCAGAGGCTGTGGTGGTCATGTGGATGACGTTTGGTGTTGCTACATCCATTAATGTGGGACATGTGACTTTAGATAATGATGAAAAATCGACCATTGACAGAATCGCTTTTCCCTGCTTTATAATGGGCGCCAATGACTGGAAATATCTGACCACACCTCATTCTGAGGGAGATTATGGATGATCCATAACACTTAAGGCCATAAAGACGCAACATCTAAAAGAGGACAATAAACACGATGTTTTGATGTATTATTTGTATACATAGTCCACACAGTGTGGCAGAAAGAAGGTTGAGAGGTTGGTCCCAAAACTCCTCATCAAGTCTAAACCCTGGCAGTTACAGAGTAGTGATGACATCATCAGAGTGAGAGCTGTGTGGCAGAAAAAAAAATCTACCAATCTAGTGTATATACTGTACAAATACATGTATACATTTAGACGGATGGACGGACTGTCATATGTCACCTCCCTTGTGTCATATGTCTCCATCTAGTGTCCTGTCTTGTGCTCTGTCTAACCCTCTGCCTTTTGTCTCCCACAGGTGAATCCAATTGTCATCCTGCCACCTGTGTCTCGTCTTGTCATCACCTCCCCAGTATATTAGTGTGCCTGTCTCGTCTGTGTTTGTCGGATCTTCGTCTTCATGTTCCTAGCCCTGCTTTGTGTTCCTCGTCTCCCTACCTTCAATAAAGTCTGTTTTTGAGTCACATCTGCGCCTGGATCCTCTGTAAACCTCCCAAACCTGACAGAAGATCCGACCAATTATGGATCCAGCGGATGTCTACCCGGGGCTCGCTTCACCCTACCAGGGAACCCGGTTGGCGTACAGGACGCCACCAGGTCCAAAGCCGCGACGACGTCTCCCCACGTTGCCTGCGCCGCCTACAACCATCAGGTCAGGAGTCCTGCGGGTCCACGTCGGCCTCTCTGCTCCACTGCAGCAGTCCCGACGGATCTCCCCAGAGCCTCAGTCCCAGCAGCCTCCCGCTGTCTTTGCTCTTCCTGCGGACCATGTCCAGAAGATGGATCGTTTTTTTGAGGACTCCTTAAATGCCCTCAGCTCCAACGACATCTGTCCACACCAGCAGCTACCGGTACTGGAAGCCTTAGTCTCATTTTATGAGACCAACCCGAGCTTCGCCCTCTACCTGGAGCTCCGGGAACATCATGGGCGCGCCTCTGCCTCTCGGCTGGCTCAGCGGTACCTGGTGTGGTCTGGTGAGTTCACCTGCTGTACAGACTCTGCTCCTCCTCCTTCCAGTCCGGCTCCACAAGCCACCAGGACTTCCAGTCCTCCTTCCAGTCCTGAACCTGCAGCCCCTGGACCCTCCTGTGACGCTGCAGCCCCTGGACCCTCCTGTGCCGCTGCAGCCCCGGGACCCGTTCCAGTTCCTGCCGCTGCAGCCCCTGGACTCTCCTGTGCCGCTGCAGCCCCGGGACCCGTTCCAGTTCCTGACGCTGCAGCCCCTGGACCCTCCTGTGCCGCTGCAGCCCCTGGACCCTCCTGTGCCGCTGCAGCCCCGGGACCCGTTCCAGTTCCTGCCGCTGCAGCCCCGGGACCCTCCTGTGCCGCTGCAGCCCCTGGACCCTCCTGTGCCGCTGCAGCCCCTGGACCCTCCTGTGCCGCTGCAGCCCCTGGACCCTCCTGTGCCGCTGCAGCCCCTGGACCCTCCTGTGCCGCTGCAGCCCCGGGACCCGTTCCAGTTCCTGACGCTGCAGCCCCTGGACTCTCCAGTCCTGAGCCCATGGTGGGCCTTTCCAGTCCTGAGCCCATGGTGGGCCTTTCCAGTCCTGAGCCCATGGTGGGCCTTTCCAGTCCTGAGCCCATGGTGGGCCTTTCCAGTCCTGAGCCCATGGTGGGCCTTTCCAGTCCTGAGCCCATGGTGGGCCTTTCCGGTCCTGTTTCCAGTCCTGAGCCCGAGGTGGGCCTTTCCGGTCCTGTTTCCGGTCCTGTTTCCAGTCCTGTTTCCAGTCCTGAGCCCGAGGTGGGCCTTTCCGGTCCTGTTTCCAGTCCTGAGCCCGAGGTGGGCCTTTCCGGTCCTGTTTCCAGTCCTGAGCCCGAGGTGGGCCTTTCCGGTCCTGTTTCCAGTCCTGTCTCCAGTCCTGAGCCCATGGTGGGCCTCCCGGAGCCTGACCCCGACCCGGGCCTCCCGGAGCCTGACCCCGACCCGGGCCTCCCGGAGCCTGACCCTGACCCAGACCTTGACCCGGGTCCTCCTGAACTGTGCCTCCTGGCCGTTCTGTTCATCTGGTCCTCCTTCCTGGTCCCCCGCCCTCCCTCCCTTGTTGGTTCTCCTTGGTCGTCCGGTGTCCGTCCCTAGGGGGGGGGCTCTGTCATATGTCACCTCCCTTGTGTCATATGTCTCCATCTAGTGTCCTGTCTTGTGCTCTGTCTAACCCTCTGCCTTTTGTCTCCCACAGGTGAATCCAATTGTCATCCTGCCACCTGTGTCTCGTCTTGTCATCACCTCCCCAGTATATTAGTGTGCCTGTCTCGTCTGTGTTTGTCGGATCTTCGTCTTCATGTTCCTAGCCCTGCTTTGTGTTCCTCGTCTCCCTACCTTCAATAAAGTCTGTTTTTGAGTCACATCTGCGCCTGGATCCTGTGTAAACCTCCCAAACCTGACACGGACGGACAGAGAGATCTATTTATCTACTCTCAAAAAGTTAGGGATATTTGGCATACTGGTGAAATCCATCACATCCAACACATAAAGAGGGACAACCTCACATCTCAAATATGATCATGTGACCTTGAGCATCAGCTACACTTGGATGATGTCTCATGCTGTTTTCAAGTCCACTGATTATCTGAGTCATGACATCACACTCATCTTGAAGGTCAGCCCTCAGGTCATTCAGATTCTGGGGTTCAGAGTTACCAGTCTCTACGTGGAGACTCGGCTGATCCATAGGATAGGATGGATTCAGGTCTCTCCCTCTGAGGTGATCCAGTCTCCAGCAGCCGTTCTCTGATGATGAACCTGGATGACCTGGAGCATTGTGGTCCATGAAGATGAAATGAGGCCTGTGTTGTTCATAGGATCAATGATGTCATCCAGGTATGGATTTGTCTCAGAGACATTCACAAAGTGTAGGACAGTTCTGTCTAGACACCTATCCACACTGCAACACCTCTACCACCATCATTTCTGTTAATCATGAATCGACTTTCATCAAGCATCAACCTGCAGGTGTTCCACTTGTTGATTGTTCTTTTTCATTTTGAACCTGTGACTATGTCTGAGGTCAGTATCTCACTAAAACAAGTCAAGAATAAAAGATCCAGTGACTTTACTGAAGATGGTGACCCGGATCTGGTTCTTTCTGACTCAAATTTACTTTCAAGATCAAGAAACCAGAAAACAAATCTGACAAAAAAAAAAATTCAATTTTCTTTTATTAAGCCTATAATATCCCTTTTTATGACTCATATCTACAAAGATTGATTGATCCTTTTCTACAAAAAACTAACACTTTGTCCTGTTAATTTAAATTTGTCATCTTTTGGTATTGTTGAGCAGCTAAAAGGAAAAAGTTCATGGTATAATTATTTTTCTGTATGTTTGAATAAAAAAAAACTAATTTTGTGACTAAAAACTTTCAACATGATGATTTTTTGCCCTGTGTCTGAAAAGATTGGACTCCCCTGGTTTACACACTAAATATGGCCCTCAGAGGACTTTATAAAAAATGTGGCCCCCTAGCAAGAAAAGGTTCCCCAGCCCTGGCCCAAAGGAACTGATACTGGTCTTAAATGCTGACAAATGTAAAACAATGCTGTTTTTATCCTTATCCTGCCTTGGAAAACAGGCTTTAGTGTGAGGTTAAGCCAGAGGAAGTTCTTAACTGTCAGGAGGAGGAAGACAACTCAAGAATCCTATTAATAGGTGTATAAAAATAGCTCTACATGACAGGCGGGCAAACCACCTGAATCCAGCTGAAGCAGCCAAAACACTGCAAATGTCCCAAGATATGTCCCAGTACCAGGAGGACTCATGACATGCAAACACACAACAATAAGGATTTGTTGAGATTGAACTTTAAATGTTGATACACATTTTAAATACTGTGAGTTGAAAACCTCAGATAAAGCTGAAACAGAAACCAGTGTTACTGTAATAGGATTCAGATGTTCTATGTTTGAGACTCTAAGAGTAAAATAAGTTATTTGATTTCCTCTGTGGTATTATCCAATAGACAGCAGCTCAAATGAATCAAATGCCTCATTATTGACATTTTAGTTCTGGAGTAACAAACAAGTCAGCTTCAACTTTTTCTCAACATTGTAACCATTTTCTGTTAAACTGCATTTAGACTCATATTCTTAACATTTTGACCTTAATCTTGACACTACATCCTTGTTATTTCTTCCTAAAATTGGCACTAATGCTCTTTGGCAGGGGTTGAGCTACAAGGGACAAGGACGGGGGACTGCCCCCTGCTCTATACCCTTGCTCCCCGAGCTCCCCCCACTTATTTTTATGTCCTTAAAAACTAGTCATTGTAGTGTCTAAAAGCCTCATTCCATTCAAATTAAATATTAATTAATCACAAATATACAATTGTAAAGATAAACTTAGTTCCCTCTAGTGCCCATCAGTCAGGCTGCAGGTGCCTTTCAGGTGCATTTACCAGACAGTCTGTCCACAACCTGTAGGTGGAGCCACTGAGCCCCCAACTTTCTCCAGGTAAAGTCAGTTTCTCCAGGTGATGCTTTAACACAATGTTCAAATCAAATGAAATGTGTGCTGATGGTGGACGGGCATGGTTAATACATCCATTATGACTCACTCCTGTGTGATTGACCACTAGCACCAGCAGGCACTTTACCCTCATTGCCTGTTGGTGGTGGTGGTCAGAGGGCTGTGGTGGCGCCTCTGTGTCTGGTCGCTTCGCCTCTGTAGCTCCAGCAGCATGTGATGACTGACTGATGTAAACAAATGTGAGACATTTACATTTGAGCATTAGCATGTTTCTAGTTTTGCTTACACCATGATGAGATTTCGAAAAGTTTAGATGTAAAAAAAAGTTGATGTCAAATGATTCTGTGTCAAGAGCTGAAGTTTGATGCTCCCTATTTGATCAGTTTCACAGCAATGAGGTTTCATATTGTTATGGTAAGTTCGCAAAGTTTTCAAACATTGATGCTGCAAATTGCAGACCACGATGAAAAATAACATGTGCAGCTGAGGAAAACGATGGTGATGATGAGGATTCCTTCAGATTACACAACAGAAATGATTAAAACTGTATCAGATCATTTTAACTGTCACTTTATATTTTTGGAACGCAAAGATGATGCAGCCCCAATTTAAAGACATTCCTCAAATCACTTCAAGGAGGGATTTTCACACTCCAACCTGCAGGAGGTCCAGCCCCCAAATTCAAAAGTCCAGCTCCACCAGCTCCTTGTATCCAGTCACATGTTTTATGTCCGTTTTGTGCTTTTTGAGTAGGAATGAATGAATCGAGGCAGTTGATTTTAGTGGACATTGTTAACAGTAAACTCTACATGACATCAGCTTCTGTGTTGCCAAAAATACCGATTTAAGTGCTGTTGAGTGTTTGTCAGTTTCTAAGCAACACATGCCGCCGCGGACACACGCACACACACATATATGCGTCATTTCCTACAGTCAGACTGTCTGAGCCAGTCCTCAGCGCGCTGGGAGCAGAGTGCCATGAAGGGACTGCTTCATCCTAAAGGTCAGAGCTGCTGTAGTAAAACCAGCTGAGCGGTTTGTTCTGAGTGGAGCGAACTGAGGACGGGAGGGCTGGACCAGCATCCAGCTGATGATCAGCACATCGCCGGTCACCTGTTGAAGCTGCTCGGTTGATGCTGAACTTTCGCAATGGGAGAAGTCACTGGTAAAGAGTTGTAGCAGATCCTTCTCGACCTGCGCGGCGCACCGTTCCCCCCCCCACTATGCTGTAGGATGAGCGCGGATCTGGAGCGCGTTTCGCTCAGCACATCGGTGAACGCGGCCGGCTCTGGAGGCCGTGCGCTCTCGGCTAATGTCCAGAGGCTCCACGGCGCTTTGACCCTGCTGCTCGGTGACCTGGAGAGGGAGCAGTTCATCCACTGCCTTAACATTTACCACGCAAAGCGCAATGTCTTCGACCTGGTCCAAACTCTGAAGGTGATTCTCAACACCCCTGGAAAGCGACAGCTGCTGCCCATGCTGCGCCTGGTCATCCCGAGGTCCGACCAGCTGCTCTTTGACCAGTACACGTCCGAGGGACTCTACCTGAAGACGGACCTGCTCCCCGGCAGCGACAGCACTCACATCTTTGCAGACGAGGGTGACTCGACTCTGCAAACATATGTCAGCTCCATCCGAGAGCGGGAAGTCACGGCGGGATGTCCTGAACCGGCAGCGTCCACAGAGCCGCTTTTCTTTAAGGGCCTCTTTGGAGAGGTGCGCCAAGTCACCCTGACGCGCTCCAGGAGCCACGAGGGACTGGGCTTCAGCATCCGCGGGGGTTCGGAGCACAACGCGGGGATCTACGTGTCCCTGGTGGAACCAGGTTCATCGGCCGAGAGAGAAGGGCTCCGGGTCGGGGACCAGGTGGTGGCAGCGAACGGCACGGTGTTTGACGGGGTCACCCACATAGAGGCCGTGAAGGTAAGGATTCATGCATGTGTGCGCGTGCGTGCTTTTAGACTGTATGTATGGTGTTTAGTGTGGTTGTAGCAGCCTATGTGATGCTGCAGCCACTGGCTGAGCAGAAAGTTACCCCAGTCCAGAGTAGTCCAGTCCAGAGATGTCCAGTTCAGTCCAGACCAGTCCAGTTCAGTCCAGTTTAGTCCAGTCCAGTCCAGTTCAGTCCAGACCAGTCCAGTTCAGTCCAGACCAGTCCAGACCAGTCCAGTTCAGTCCAGTCCAGTCCAGTCCAGTTCAGTCCAGACCAGTCCAGTTCAGTCCAGACCAGTCCAGTTCAGTCCAGTCCAGTCCAGTCCAGTCCAGTTCAGTTCAGTTCAGTTCAGTCCAGTTCAGTCTAGTCCAGTTCAGTTCAGTTCAGTCCAGACTAGTCCAGTTCAGTTCAGTCCAGACCAGTCCAGTCCAGTCCAGTCCAGACCAGACCAGTCCAGTCCAGTTCAGACCAGACCAGTCCTGTCCAGTTCAGTTCAGTTCAGTCCAGTTCAGTCCAGTCCAGACTAGTCCAGTCCTGTTCAGTCCAGACTAGTCCAGTTCAGTCCAGTTCAGTTCAGACCAGTCCAGTCCAGTCCAGTCCAGACCAGTCTAGTCCAGTTCAGTCCATTCCAGTTCAGTCCAGTTCAGTTCAGTCCAGTTCAGTCCAGTCCAATCCAGACCAGTGCATTGAAGTCCAGTCCAATTTAGTCCTGTCCAATTTAGTCCAGTCCAGACCAGTGCAATGATGTCTAGACCAGTCCAGACCACTCCAGTTCAGTCCAGTCCAGTCCAGTTCAGACTAATTTTGAATTGGGATGTCTTGGCATTGATCATAAGGTCGTCATACTGGTACTCATAAAAGTACTGGTACTCTAATACAATAGATCTGATACTATTCAATGTATGTGATGCTCAGCTCTCAGTGGAGCTGCAGCTCTACCAGCAGCCACCTGGAGCTAACTCTGGAGCAGCTGGAGTCAACTTATAGGTGCTGTAGTAGTAGTACACTAGTAGCTGTTGTATCATGTAATCACACCTCTACAGCAGGTCATTTGTGTATTAATTATAGGAATCTTATTTCCACACTAAGACTCATCTAGCTGAAGGTTTTATATTTTATATTATGTAGTTTTTCCACTTCAATAGATGTTTTTCAGTCTGTTTGACTTTATTGTTGCATCCAGTCCAGATCAGACTAACTGGATCAGTCAGGCCTTTATAGGATATTTTATAACTCAGAGAGAGAAATCTTTCAGGAGTTGATCTAAGTTTCAATTTGACCCCTGACCTTTAGAACTCTGTTTATAGTTTAGATCGGATTGAAAAACTGCTGAATGTGACTTTTTATTTTATAGTGAATCAGTCAGCTGACAGATCCTGTCTTGTTGTCACATGACCTGCTGCTGATGATCAGAGTTACTGTGTTTAAAAAATATGTTAAAACTAGAATTTGACTTATTTTTCCTGTTGAACCAAACCATGATTTAGATCAATGGCATTTATTAGGACTTCTATCAATACTCGGTATTGGTTAGTACTCATATGTAAGTACTAATACTCAGTCTGAAAAAGTCTGTTATCAGTGCATCCCTATATTTGAAGAGAGGGATTTGCTTTGGATTATTGATCCTAAGGCAGTAAGAATACAGGAAGGAAGAATGAAAGGGTCAGAATATAATTTATTAGAACAACAGATTACATTGATATTCACATGAAGTAGAGCTGGGCAATATATACATTATTAAACAAATATGACCATTTTTAATATATATTTTCATATTAAACTGCTAGTACAAGTTAGCCTCTTTTAAATGGAAACTGACAACATGCACTGCTCCATTTTTTAAAATCACAGATGGTCTATTAAGACACGATGAAATCGGAGTTATTTTTCCCAAATTCTCTGAATTTGTTTACTATTGTTTTTTTTAATGATTTTGATGTTTTTTTCACCTAAAAAGTTCCATATTATATGGTGGATTAATAAAACCTACACTATTCAAAAGCAGAAAATCAAACATTTCATGAGTATTCAATATTCAGCAAATAAAGTGTTTTAGCTCAGCAGAATATTCTTTGTTTAATTGTAAAGCACCTTGTGATTCCTATCTAGGAAGGTTGGTGCTATTCAAATAAAACGTCTTCTACTTTAGGAAGAAGCTTCTAATTCTTCCTGTTATTCATTCAATTATAATCATTCCAGCCTTTTTGTAAAAACCTCAAATGTTTCATATGAGAGGAACCTAAAAACCACTCTTTATTACATAAATTAATTTGGACATAAAACTCGGAATGTGAAAATGAACAAGAGTGAACATTAAAGCGTCTCGTCTGTCACAGCTTTGGACTGTTTTTGATGAACCTTCTAGATTCTGAGCAGTGAGTTTCAGTGATCCGCCTCCTGATTGTTTCACTGCATCAGATCAGCTGAGTCACAGCTGAGTTTAATACAGTGCTAATCGACCGGAACCAGGACCAATGTCAGCAGGAAATCCAAGATCATGACCAGAACCAATTAGAACTTTAACCTGACACAAGACCAGAACCAGATCTAGGATCAGAACCAGATCTAGAACCAGAATGTCTCAAAGCTGCTAAAGAGCTGTAGCTGGTTCTGGATCTAATCCAGACCCAGATTAGAACCACACACAGAAACAGAACCTGACCCCGACCAGCATCAGTTCAACTACCAGAACCAGGACCTGACCCGGTATGGGGACTGAACCATTACTGTACCAGATCCATGTAATAAGTGGCCCTCTCAGTTTCTTCAGGAACTTCCTAGCTGTATTCGTTATTCTTCAGCCACATTCTGTTTGAATGTGATATTTAAGAGCAGTGTGCTGGAAGTCTGACTACAGCTGTAGTTATTTTTAAACAATGACATCTTCACTCTGCTTTTGTGTGGAGAAAAAAGATTGCATAAGCAGAGGCAAATGAGACCTCTTACACATCGAGCTCTCAGCGAGTCCTGAAAAAACTCTCCATCAGATGTGTTCCTGTCGTCTAAAGGAGGGTGTTACAGTATTACAGAGGGGAAGTTAGTCTATGCTGTCAGTTAGATTAATTAGCTGTGATGAGACCTGCTTGTTATTAGAACAAACCTCTTTGATGGTTCAGCTCCCTTGGCTTCATTACCTGCCACGACTCACTGCTGGATGTAGCTGCAGTCAAGTGTCCTTGATCACAGCCCTCCATTGTGCAACGTGCACATCCTACATAACAAGCATCAGTGTGTGTGGGAGAGGCAGAGGGGAATCAGCTCCCTGATGTAGAGGAGCAGCCTGATGAGCTTTGGAAAAAGTAGATTAGCTGTCACTGTGTGTTGTGGTATGTCTGTACTAGTCCACGTGTACACCTTTCTGATTCTGTAGTGAAAAGATTTATTCTGATTTTACTCCATACTCATTAATTTGACACATTACCCAGCTCAGCATTTGAGGTCTAATTCAGGGATGCACCTATAGAGTATTGGTTGATTATTGGTCAGGTATTGATTTGATATTGTGTCCTTGTTCAATACAGTATAGTATGTGTGTGTATATACGTATGCATGTAGAAAGTTTAATGTCAAAGGTCAGACATTGTTCTTAAGGATTTCCTAGTAGACAAAGTTCATGGTTCCATCAGTTCCAGCCAGTGGTCCAGGTCCTGAAGCAGCAACGCAACCCCAGACCATCACACTACCACCGTCTGACTGACGGGATGATGATGATAAAGAGTTCGTTTACTTCAGACGGAATGGGACACACACCTTCCAGTGGACACACACCTTCCAGGAGTAACGGGACACACACCTTCCAGAAAGTTACACTGTTGTCTCGTCAGCTGACAGAATATTTTCCCAGAAGTCTCCGGGAGCACCAAGATGTATTTGGTAAATGTGAGACAAGCTGTTGTTTTTGGTCAGGAGAGGTTTTGACCTTTGAACTGTCTGATGGAGGACATTTTTGTCTCATATCTTTCTTATTGCTGAATCATGACCTCTGACCTTAACCAAAACCAAGTGAATCCTGCAGGACTTTAGTGATTTCTTAATTCTACAGGTCTGGTAGTAGGCCTGGGTTTAGTTAGTGCACCTGAACTCAGCTTTACAAAAAATGTGATTAGTCAATAGTCACAATTACTGTAATGATTAAACAAAAGGGGTCATTACTTTTTCAGACAGGGCCAGGTTGGATTGGATAGCTTGTAAAGATTCAAACTGAAGGAGGATTAACTCACGTCTAGGGCTGAAACGATTCTTCGAGTACCTCGAATAATTCGAGTACAAAAAAGCCTCGAGGCAAATTCTCTGCCTCGAGGCTTCGTTTAATTCATATTTAATTAATTCATGGCTTTGCAATCGCCCGCGGTCATGTTTCACCCGGACCGAAATAAGTGGCGCACATACACACTGCACTGAATGCACACGCAAGTAGCGAATGTAACTTAAATTTATCTTAAGCCATGGCGGACAACTAGACCGTACTATTACTACTAGTACTAGACCGGCACAGACTGAAAGATGCCGGTAGGTACCGGTAGCGAAAAAACACGGTGCCGACTTTGGTACTGAGATGCTTCATTTATCCGCCTGCGCAGCTACACGGGTGGAGACACAGGTGAGACGGAGGAGCAGAGAGCCCCTCCCCTCCCTGTCAAAACAGCGTAGCGAGTTGTGGGTTAAAAATTCCGAAAAACTCTAAAGTTTCGCCGCATTTTGGAAAGGTAAACAGGAACAGAGCAAAATGAAACATATGCTATGAGATTTGTGCCGCAAAAAACAGGCATTCCAGCAATTAGTCGAAGCCACGCATTGTGTATGGAATTAACTTGGTGCTGCAGCGCTGTCACTTCAGTCTGACTGAAAAAAAGGTGTGTGAGGGAAGACAGTGACATAACAGAAAGTTCAGAGGTAAGCAATAAATACCAGTAATAATAGTAAATGCACTTATATGCCACAAAACCATGGTTTATATCTATTTTTTATCTAAAAAATGTTTAATACTTTATTTTCTCTCAGATTTATACATTGTACATGTAATTTATACATACATATATATTTATATGTATGTATATTAATGTATATTTATATATACATACATACATGTAATTTATTAGAGTACTCGATTATTCGAAAAAAGATTCGATAGAGTACTCGATTACAAAAATATTCGATAGCTGCAGCCCTACTCACGTCTCTGTTAAAAACTTAGCTGCATTCTGTCTCTAAAGATTTGATCATTGTAAGCCTGGGGACTATTGTTCACATGAGGACTGCATGTTTGTGACACAGTTTAGTTGCTGGCAGAAATAAGACACTAACAGATTAACACAAGCAGTAATATACGAGGTTAGAGTCTTAGTGGAATGGCTCTTTATCAACACAATAATGGTTTATTATTTTATTGTTCTGAATATAAAACGCCACTTTTTATAAGACAACTCCTTGTTTTAAATGGAAAAATGCATTTTACAACAGAAAATGTCTTATTTGAATAAAATTATATATAACATTTCCTTTATAGTAAAATGTACAACCACATTTAAAATTTAAAAGTTAGATTTTTAGCATCTCGTCGTCTCCTGACTGACTCGTAGTTTTTCTGGGCTGGTCGAGAGTTATTTGCTGACTCTTTATAACTTTATAAGTTTACCGTATTCCTTGCTGTATGCGAGCAGCCACAAGGGAATGTCTACAACGTGTTTACAAGAAAATAATACAATCCTACGTATATTCGGAACAATACGGTATATAGACTTAATATAGTCATTATGTGAAGTGACCACCACTGCCGTCTGCTGACATTTTGTCCCACACATTAGCTCATCTGAAACATAAAAATACAACCATCTACCTTTATCATCAAAACAATTCCCTCTCTTCATCCACCCACCTGTCCTGCTCTACACTCCACCCACAGAGAGCTCTTCATCCACCCACTCCCAGCCAGCTCAAGCGCTGTTTGGAAGCAGATACAGCCTGAATCACACCCGAGTGGCCCTTGCTGCTACCAGTTACGACTCTGATCTTTGCCTTTCTGGTTCTGAATGGCTCTGAGTCTGCAGAAACAGTGGACTCAGAATAGAAAGCAGCTACTTTGCCTGTAATAGACAGAGCTGAACAAAGTGAATGGACCCGCCTGCGGAGACTTCCTTTGTGGAGCAGCATCTTCTGTCATCAGTTAGTGAAGCTCTAGTTGCAGACTGCCATCACGCTCTCTGGTTATCTGGGTCACTCTTTTTAATGTCCGTTGAGTAGTTTGATACTTTTACTGGAGCTGGGATTGAGTGGATTTAGCAGTTTTTATGAGTTTATTGTCTGATGGGTCAAATGGATAATTTTGGGATTGGATGAGCAGCTACTGTTAACAGGTTTTTAAGCTGCATTGCTAAATGCAGTAAGTTCATTGTTTCTAAAAGATCATGTTAAATTGCAAAGGCTCTTAGTGACAGTCCAGACCCACAACAAACACATGATGTAGTCATGAAAGCTTTAGAAACTCCTGAAATCAACAGTAATATTTGCTCTGAAAAAGTGAGATGTGTTGTATTTGAAATGGGACCCAACTCATGTGGGTTTGTTCTGTGTGGATTCCAGTCTGGTTCGAGTCTGAACTGAGCAGGTCTGAATGTGTTCTGTAAGTCACTTGTGTTCAGTTCCATCTCCAAAATAAAGGATTATCACCCTCAAATAAGTTGTCCCAGAGTCTGCATGTTGGGCCCTCATGCCGTCATCTGCCTTTACTGTGAGGGCAAGAAAAAAGAAAAAACCCAGTGGACTTCTAGACCCCTGTCCTGATGAGCCTCTCATTTTCTCCAGACTATGAATCACTGCATACTTTCACAATTTCTCCTCAAAAGGTATTAGAGGCTTTTTTATTCTATTTAACTGCTGCAGCTCCTTTTCTTTGCGCTCCTGCTGTCACCTCCTTTAGCTGTGTCATTAAAGCAGAATAGAAAACGAGTCTTTGATGATGACTATGACTCATGCAGGCATTAGTAGTGGCACTCAGGGACACCAGAAAACAGGAAGGAAGTATAACGCCAAGAGTCAGACCTCATATGGTAAGAAATTCATCTCCAATCCTCATTTTCTGTCTAAATACTGGAATAAAACCTATCGTTCACTGACATGTTGCCATGTTGTTGCTGTTACAGGGTTTAAGCCTTTACGACATGATTCCTCTCATTTGGAAAATAAACTAAGTCCAGTTGATTTTGAAATGTGCTTTATGTAAATTATTCCAAGTGTCTGTATTTTAACTCTCAGAGCCTCCATAACGTTTACTAGTGCTGTCATGTGATTTAAAAAAACTGTGCAATTAATTTTGATCTGTAACTAATTAATCTATTTGATCACATTTAATTGCACCTAAAGAAATAGCCGAGTAAAGCCCTCATCTTGAGTTTTTTCATATAAATTCATTAAATGATTGTGTCAGACCAACAGATTAAAACGTCTTTATGAAGTCATGTATTGTGTTGAACAGATGCAGTCCCAGTGCTGCCTGCAGCCAGTGTTGTTTTTATCAGTCACTTTGGGTTTAGTTTTAGTGTTTTGGACTAAATGCTGATTAGTTTTAGTCTCATGTTAGTCATGTCTATATGTGATAGTTTAGTCCACTTTTAGTCGACGAAAACTCCAAAATGGTTTTTGTCAGTTTTAGTTTAAAAAAGTATGAATCCTTTAACAAAGTAATTTAGGTCAATAAGTTGGAAATTAGAATCACATCAATCAATTCTAAAGTACCACAGGCTGTTTTGCATTAAACAGGAAAAGTAACAAAAAACATCCAAAATAGACTACAACAACCAACACAATAAATCAATTAACACTGTAAATATTGGTCTAACTTTCTGCCATAATGACAACAAAGACACGTCACTGTTTAATGAATAAAATCACTAATCAGGACTTAAAGCTTGTTAGCTTAGCTTAAGCTAATCAGGGGTTTGAATGGGCGAATGTAGTGATTTTGAGTAAAACAAATTTAAAACAACCAAACCAAATGACTCACCATGGAGTTGATTAAATCAGGACACAATATGGAATCAATCAGCAGGGTTGTCACAAGCTGTCAAGAAGGATTCTTTGAAAAAAATACCCATTTGATGCATGACGCCACACAGTAACACACTAGGTGATGTCTGGACGTTTTTGAAATGCAAATTTCCTATTAATAGGACAGACGGGCCTCATGCTGCATCATTTTCTTTCTATGATTCACAGTTTCTCACCTCGCCTTCCCACTACAAAAGAAACCCGCAAGCAGAGAAGTTAAAGGTTAAAAATGAGATTGACACGATTAAAAACATGCTAAATATGTGGCTGTAATTAATTAATTGCAATTAACAACAATTTGACACCCGTAACTTTTACACCAATCATTCTGATAGTGTTTTGCTGTATTTACGGTTCAGTTTAACATGTATATAATTGTATGAAGACAAATGTACTTTATTAGTTGGGGGCATGAAAAGTAATGAAGTTATTAAAGTAATGTCTGTTTGCAACACCAAACTGTTCTGCCTGTAGGACTGAAGATGAATCAAGTTTAGCTCCTTGCTAATGTTCCAATTCAACGTACTGTCATCCATCGCAATGAAGATCAGACCAAGATCACCGGATATACCTAAAATCCTACCAAAAGAACAAAATGTTAAAAATTAAACATTTTGTAACTACCTGACTCATGGTCGAGGTAGATGCAGGACCCAAGTGCAGGAGAATGGAAGCAGTGACAGGCAAAATGAAACAAACAAAAAAAAAAAGCTTTATTGCTGACTGAACAGAACTCAGGGAGAGACAGGACAAACACGGCCAGGGATACTGCATGAGGAACAGACAGGGAGTGAGAGGGAGGTGATCAGGCAGACGAGACACACCTGTGGAGGATTAGTGCATGGACACAGGAGGAGGAACATGGAAAACACAGGAAAACAGACAGGCACAAACTGGACACAAAGGAGCAGGACATGATAAAGACAGTACGGTGCTTGTATTGAATTGTGGTCCTTCTGTTAAGACAAAAGGAAGATGGGCACAGTCTATTGATTATTCATTATGAGAGTGAAACACGTCAACACTGAGTGACAACGTGGGAAACAAATGGTCAAAAGCGAGTTGAAAGTAGATGTAGCTGCAGACTGAACAGTCTCCGACTGCAAAAAATAAAATAAAATCAGACCCCGAGCTTCCAGCCTCTGCTGCAGCAGGAGGTGTGTGAGGGGGAAGACAGTGACGTACGTAACAGAAAGTTTCCGAGGTAAGCAGTAAATACCAGTAATAATAATAAAAGCATAAATAAGCCATAAAAAGTTCTTTTTTGTTAAATGTAAAAAATATTTTAGTATTTTATTTTCTCTCAGAATTATACATACAGGTTGTTACGTGTGGCTGTCTTGGGATGAGGAGGAGTTCCCCAGTCTGCCCCGATCTGCTGTCCTTACCTGATCAGAACCAAGGACAGCGACAGAGCAGGCTGGTTCCTGCACTCCCTCCAGTTCAGCACCCAGGACAGCGGCACGCCGATCTCCCCGCAGCTGCTGATTGTCAGCCTGATCAGGACTACAGCGTTTAAAAGGCCCGGGCTGCCAGATAGACGGGGACTCAGAGCGGTACTGACGTCCCTGACATAGCTGTGGTTTCACAGATCTAGCGGTGGTTAACAATAATAATAATAATAATACTAGTTTGTAGTTTGCAGGGTTCTGCTGCTCGTTAAAGAGCATTTTTGTTTCATCTGTAGTCAGTTAGTGTGAAATCCATCCTCGTTATTTCTGAGCGTCTTTAGTTAGTTTTGAATACCTTATTAGTTTAGCTTAGTAGTAAATAAAGATTTAGGTTTAACTGTATTAACTGGGTCATAGAGTTTTCTCCCCAACGTTTTGTGTTTGTTTAGCTCCCCTTTCCTTAGTTGAAGAGAGTTTTTAGTTTTGTTCTAGCTCCTTTAGTTCTGCAGTTCCTCTTCCTGCCTGGTTGTGATTGTGGGAGTGAAAAATAAACAATTTTGAAAACCTTTACTACCTTGTCCTGGAGCACATTTGTGTTAGACCCCTATTTACTCCTAGACGTTTAGAGGGGTCGTAACACAGGTACGGAAAAAAGTATTGTTAAGGTACGGGTATCAAAAACCAGGTTTCGTTAAAGTAGTAGTATTTTATAAATATTCAACGGTACCCAGCCCTAGTCCCATGGGCCAGGAGGATCATTCAGTGACAGGAAAGTCAACTGATGTGAGTCCTATCCCAGCTCCAGCGACCAAAGCATCACTGGGCAAGAAGCTGAACCTCACACCCCTGAAAAAAAAAAGCATTGATTTCAAAGTAGGCCAAGGTGTTAAGAATGGACCTGTGGCTTCTCCAAAACATTGGTACAAATAAGCTGAAACTGTAAAGATGAATATTAGGGAATGTACAAACTGACCTAGAGCTGTCACTCACTGACATCTTTAACCAGCTGTTGATTTCATGCTTTGATCTTCAGTTCTGATGTGTGGTTGTAAATGATCCCTTTAAATCATGTTTATTTTTACCTGTTTTAAAGATGTTTATTTTATAAATCACAATAAAATCATGCAAATAAAGTCTGAAAACATATTTCAACCATGTTGAGGAACATAAATATTATAAGTAGTTCAGCAGTTAGAACTGTGTGGTTGCTCAGGTCAGGGGTCATGATGCACTCTTCTCCTCAGACACTACAAATACTCACAGGTAGAATTACTGTATCACCATTTGTCTTTGACCTTCTATCATGTGCACACCATTAAAGCTGAGTGCATTCATATTTCTGCATGAAACACAGTGACACAGTTTATGGCAGCAAACAGAGATAAACCTCCAGCCATCAGGTCTGACCGGTGTTTATGACCGATAGCGTGTGAGGCAGACCATTTCAAACACACACACACTTCTTCAGGTCCTCTGTTGCTTTTGGAAGCATCATTCCCATTGAGGTGATTTATGACCACGACCCTGCAGGAATGACACACTGTCTCAGTGCTGACACTGATACTGAGCATCTGTCAACATGGCAGGGGGAGCTATCCATAAACTTTGTGTTTCCAATAATCACAAGGAAGTGTTAGAAACCACACGACAGTTTAAACATAAAACCTGCAGCAACTAGATTAGTGCAACAGAAGCAACATGAAGCGCACATGCAGGTGATGGTGGCGTTCTCAAGCACCTGTTCCCTAGTTCTCTTTTGGACACTTCATTTAGTTCACATTGAATAAAAAGGATGTTATGAGTAAAATAAGTAAACTGACAGCAGAGGTTCATGTCACCGTGATGCAGAGGATAGGATGATCTGTTTGTTGGTCTGCTGCAGACTCCCAGACTGCACTGAGACATTATATCATGACATATTTAAACTGATAAAGGATGAATTTCATTACAAAATAAAACCTGGAGGCAAAAAGCTTCAGGTAATTCTCTCACTCACCTCTACATACATTAGCAGTCTTTAAAAAGCTGCTGATTCACAAACGGAGCTGGAGTCTGGTTGCTGGACAGAGGTGCAAGATCAGTTTACTAGAAGCTTTTACACATAGACAAATGTTCTGGAAAGTGTTTTAAATAAAGGAACGGGCTAAACAATAGGTCGCTGAGCTCTAGAGACATCCTGACATAAGTGCGTATGTCTAGGTGGACGTGTGATCACACAGTAAGCGTACAAGCAGCAGTAGGTTTTGAGTTTTTTTAAACTTGAGCTTTGTTCATTTCACTGTGTTTTTTGAGCTTGTTTTTTGTGAACTGCATCACCAGGTAACTCAAAGGAACAATAAAAATATCTGCACACCTCACAGGACCGAGCTGTTGATTTGATTATCGTCTGTCTGGCTGCGCTTTTCACTTTAGCCTGCATTAAAGTTGACTTAAGAATAAAAAACAATGTCATAAAGAGATCATTTTAGAGTTGAAGAGCAACAGGACCTCTGCTGTTACAATGGCAGGTCCTAATTACTGAACAGAGGGCCCTGTATCAGCAGCCTGTTCCTAACATGAAGTAGTGACCATATGCAGTTTTAGCTTGTTTTTAGCACCCCCTAGTGTCCGTTTTAAGTCACTGTCATAAAAATGTTAGCATTATCTCTGCTCAGAAACACATAAATCTAGGGTGACCATCTTTTAATTTTCGAAAAAGAGGACACTTGGTTCAGTTGTGAAACATTTTGATACTGTTTAGTTAAGTAGTTGTAATTCAACTGTTAATAGTCATGATGTCATTTTAAATGGACTATTTCAGGCTAAACAGCTTTATGGATAGGAGGAATTAAATACATGACATCAACTATTTGAAAACAAATATCAAGAACCTGATTGTTCTTCAGAAGACTGAAGTTCTACCTCTCTGAAATGAAAATAGTACTAGTTTAATGTACGTTCAGATATTTATTATAAAATTAATGACAGCTGATTTAATGTTTTCATTTGATCCATTTAAGTAAAACATTTTACTGTAACAGTTTAATTATATGTATTTAAAGTGGGAGTTTCTCCTAGTAAGAATTCAGTTTTAGCTATTGTGTTTATCTAGTTAATTTTTATTAAGAAAAACAGATTTGATCAGAATAAATAACAGGTTATGGATCTCAGTTTTACTGATGATCTTTAATGCTGGTTACTGTAAAATAAACAATGGTAATTGTTACATGTCGATCCCCAAATTAAGTACTTATGTACTTATTTTATTTAGGTGTATTTACTTTTTTATTAGAGATCATAGATGTGATTATTTGTGGGGGATTTACCTCATCTGGTCATTCAGTTCCGGACAGCATGTGAAAAGTGGACATGTCCGGGGAAAAGAGGACGTTTGGTCACCCTACATAAATCTACCTGTTGAAATGTCTCCTCAGCCTTCACTGCTTTCTACAGGAGCGGTTCATCACTCATTCAAAGAAATCAGCTGTGTTCAAGCAGGGAGAGATGGAAAAAAATCAGGAATCATGAGCTAAAAACACTCCGGTGCTAGCATAACAGCTAGCCACATTGGGTTAGCCTAACCCTCATGAGATAGTATGTGACTTTGTGAGACTTCAGGGCACCGGACTGGAAACTCAGAAGTTGCAAACGTGGTATTCTGGATCCAAGCAGCAGATGGGGCTGAGTGAATTTTCATTAACCCTGTAAAGAGTCATATTAGCACAGACTGGCTCAAGGAAAAGATTTAAAATATGAAAAAGTTACATAGTGTGACTTTAAAGTTCGATTCTATGCAGTTGTTGACTGGAGGACTGTGATTTCCAGAAGGTTATTCCGTGTCTGCTTAGATTAACAAGTAAAGGTTACCTGTTAAGTTTAGAATTAATTTCATCGTGTTTTGTTCATCATTAATCATGTTTTTACTGTGAAAGCTGCTCTATAAATAAACTTTATCTATGTATTTAAAGTCCATAATTCTTCAGACTGTGTGGAGTTGTGAGTTTCTTTTAAGGACACAGTGATTTATCATAGAGCAGAAAGGTGTCAGTAATAGAGGAAGCTATTATTGAACAGGCCACATCGTTTTACAGGCCTTAAAATAAACCACTTACAAAGAAGGCTTTTGACACTTTACTTGTCAAACAAATTTGAAGACGAGTTCTACTTCATGTATACGTCTGTTCTACACTGAGTGCCAGACGTCTTTTAACTTTTCAACCATGAGACTGAATCCTTCTTTTGAGACAATCTGAATCTTGAACACTACAGTTTGTGGCCAACAGCTGCAGCCCACACAGCAAAATCACATCATCATATAGACCCTATCTAGTGTTTATTTAACACTGGTGGTGTTGATTTAACACTGGCGATTTTGCTGTGCAGTACACTGAGATTGTGTCTACTGTATAGTTTCAAACTACTTGTGGAGACGTGTGACCCCATAAAGGAACAAATGTCTGTGTGAACACTCACTGCTTTGTGTACGTTGTGTGTTGACTAGTTGGATTCATTGGATGACGTTAAAGCAGTAGGTCATCATGATGTACCCCAAACAGCTTGTTCTTTTTAATGCAGGTGCTGAAGGGGTGCAAAAAGCTGAGCATGTCAGTGAGTTCCATGGGTCACATCCCCGGAGGCTGCATCACCAACCATTTGTACAGCTGGGTTGACCCTCAGGGCCGGAGTGTGTCACCACCACCTGATCGCCAGGAGGCCAGCCAGAGGCAAGGGCACAGCACGGAGGAAAGGACGGTATGATCAGTGTGTGTGTGTGTGTGTGTGTGTGTGTGTGTGTGAGAGTGATGAAGTAGGAAAACATTACACCGAAGAGAAAGATTTGAGTATTTCTGTAAACGGTGTAAAATTATGGAAAGAAAAGAATTAAGGTCAGTAATTATATTAAAACATGTATTAAATCAAGGGTATTAGGTATAAAAATGTAAAGTAGGATGGCGTCTGTGACTAAGTTTGAAAGTTAAAACAGGAATGTGGTGAAAACTGATGTTTTGTAAAAAGAGGCAGAAAATATCAGATATTTTCCTTCTCTCAGCTCATTTTATTCATATTTATTTTATGTTTATATAAACATTATGTTTATTCTTGTTTTTTCTTTTGAATGAAATAAAATACAAAGCTAAAGTTGATCATCCTCTCAGCCTCCCCTGATGATCAGTTTGCTGCAGCTGACAAGCAGCAGGTAGAGGGGAGCAGAGCATTAATCACAGCTGGAATGTTGTTTAGAGATTTAGAGCTTTTGGTCATTTTTGGGGTCTTTAACAGAACAAAGGACCCAGTGAGCTGAACCAGAGCCTGACCTAACCTGGACCAGAGCCTGACCTAACCTGGACCAGAGTCTGACCTAACCTGGACCAGAGCCTGACCTAACCTGGACCAGAGCCTGACCTAACCTGGACCAGAGCCTGACCTAACCTGGACCAGAACCTGACCTAACCTGGACCAGAGTCTGACCTAACCTGGAAGGGTGATGGCTCCATGTTAGAGAATTGTTTTCAAACG
This sequence comes from Callopanchax toddi, assembly GCA_006937965.1. Classification (NCBI taxonomy): domain Eukaryota; kingdom Metazoa; phylum Chordata; class Actinopteri; order Cyprinodontiformes; family Nothobranchiidae; genus Callopanchax; species Callopanchax toddi. Next base: position 538,277 of record SSNR01000389.1, read on the forward strand.
GCTCAGCTCTTAACTTGATGAAAAGTTGTTGATTGTTCTTTTTTTTTTATATCCTCATTCACACAACATCGGTTCATGTAACTAGCCTAGTATACTCATCTGTCTGTCTGCAGCACACTGCATCAGTCCCTATAGGTCCTGGGAAATCCTCGGTAGCACCAATGTGACCTAGAACATTTTTTAGTTGCACCGTTGGGGAATTAGGTCGCATTTGCGACCAAAACTGGTTGCACTCTAGAGCCCTGAGACCGCAAATATAGGCTCTATATACTTCATAAGCTTTAAATTGTTTTAAGATATATTTTAAAAAAACTTAATTCTGAAGGTGTGGTGGCTTTTATTTAGCCGTGGCGGTGCGCCACGATCAATCACATGTAGAGGAAACCCTGATGACATATTCTGTATGTATGATTACTGACATGTGAAATGTTTCCCCATTAACTATATACAAGTGGGGCTGCATTTCAAATAAGAGCAAATAAATAAAATTATAAAACTGTGCATGTTCAAATACAATGTTAAACTTTTTAAAGCTGCACCATGAAGTTTTGTCAGACGGTGGAAAAATGTATTGCAGCCTAAACCGTCCTCCCTACTTCCATGTTTAGAGCTGAATTAGCAACGCCTCTCGTTCCTGAACGCACACCTCTAGCTGACAGAGCTAGCACGTTGTTCACAATGACCATTCTCACATTAGGCTCTTTATTCATATTTATTTACTTTAAACACTTACTTGTCCATAAGAAATGTCACCAACATTGCACCAGTCTAGGTTCTTCCACAAACACTCACACACTGTGATTGACATCTGTACGTAGGTGGATGTCTAACGCTATTGGCTAAAGCTGACTGGTGCTCAGTTCTAATTGAGTGGGGCTCCACGTGACGGGGAGTGGGCTTAGTAATAAATAAATAAAAAAAGCAAATTGCCTTACCTTATAGAACAGGGTCAGATTATCACTGACATGGATTTATATAAAAAAACAAAAAACATACAGAATTCCTGAAAGGGGGAAAAGATAGCAGCTTTAACTTGAGCTGTTTTTGTTCATTTGGTACAGAAAAGGTTATAATATGTAAGGTAATATACATTTTTATAATAATGTATAATTGTTACGACGTGGCAAAGCTAGGGATGTAAGAAGGTAACATAAACCTGTGACCAGATGATGAGATGGAGGGAAATATGCATTTAAGAAGTACAAGAGCTCTAATACGTCATACTTGACCCACAGGGTAAACATAAAGCACTCAGTGCTCAGGTTAACAGTTACAGCCACAGGAAACAGGAACAGAATCCGTAGAAAACCACAGCTGGACAGAAGTGCCTGTGGCATTCCTGCTGTTTGGCTGTATTATTTTCTCTTTAGTGTCCCCTGCTGTTTTGGAGGAGAACTGCTGCAGCACAGGTTTAAAAACAGCAACAAACAGTGTTTCAACCATGTGAAAAAACTAATATTCTACAAGAAAACAAGCATGTTTTATTATTCATATTATAGAAAATAAATTTGTTGTCTCTCAGCTGAGGTACTATAAGATGCTAGTAACACTGTGATGTTGTTCTTTGTTTAACATCTGATGGTTCTGATTATCATATCATCCTTATAGGTAAGCCTTCACATGGAGGGTGGCCTCTCTCTGGGTCTAATGATCAGAGGGGGCGCTGAGTACGGACTGGGGATCTACATAACTGGAGTGGATCCTGGGTCTGCTGCAGACGCTGGTACACTAAAGGTAAGTAACTCAGATATTATATGTGAGCAGCCGTGGAAAAACCAGGAACAAGTCTCCTGAGGGACGTTTTGATGTATTTACGTTTTCTGAATGAATGGATTCCAAGCTTTACAACAATATGCAAGACTTTGAAATCTGACAAAAGAAGAAGACATGTCTCTCCTCAAAATAGTTTGTAAGAAATCAGGCCTCAGAGTTTTCAATGATCCTCAGCTTTCTGGGGTCCAGGTGTGGGGCGGTAACAAAAACGGACTATTATCACTACTTAGCATAAAGCCAGTGCACCTATTTTCAAAGGGAGCTCTAGAACATGGTCTCTGAGAAGGTTCAAAGGAGTTCCCTCAAAATTAAGGGATGAAATCATTTTAATCTGATCTAATTGATTAATCCTAACTATTTTCTTTGACTGAAAAGGAAAAGACGTAGAGGTTTAGCTGCATTTGGTTTAAACAAGTGAAACATTTATTCATAAATACTCTCAACTGGTTACCTACAGTAGACCCCCCACATTCTAACAACCTTCAACCCTAAAGATGCTGTCAAATCAGAGTTCTGCACATCTCTCTCTCTCTCTCTCTCTCTCTCTCTCTCTCTCTCTCTCTCTCTCTCTCTCTCTCTCTCTCTCTCTCTCTCTCTCTCTCTCTCTCTCTCTCTCTCTCTCTCTCTCGTTAATGATTGAGACTCACCCTGTGTATCCAGTCAAGGTTTCTCTGCCACTAAAGAATCCACCCAGAGAAAGTTTACAGTAAATGTCCTTCATTATAGAGTTTTTCTGAGTCATGGATTACAGAGCTCATTCATCAGTCAGTCATTCACACCCTGATAGCAGTGAGCTACAGTAGCTGCAGAAGCAAAGTGACCAGACACAGCCTCCACCAGACCCTCCAACCACCAGCAGGCAGTGTGGGGAAGTGTCTTACCCCAAAAAGTGACCCAACCCTCTGGTTGCAAGACAAAGTCCCAGTTCCAATACTCGCATTTCCACCCTACGGTCTTCTATGAAGTGCATTTGGAATTATGGTTAATACACTTTGGCAAAGTGCGTAGCAAGAGTGGAAAAAGGGGGAGGGGACAAGATCCAGAGTCTCCACCCAAGAGAATCAGGACACCCTAAGCACTTGTGCACCTCCGCGGGAACATGCAACTGAGGGGCACAAGGGTGGAAGTGCAATTATTGGGACACAGACAAACTCTCTACCTACTGAGCTGCTGCTGCTTAGCTGACCTTTGACCTGAGGTGAGACTTCTCCTGTCATCTTCTGGAGCGTTTACAGTTAGTTACTAATCTCCATTTCTCTTCCTTTGCTGTCTTCAAATGTTAAAGTAGTGATATCTTATGTTCAAGCTTCTCCACCACAGTTCTAACAGATTCTTCATCTTCCTCATAATCAGTTAAGATGAATTAGAGGGATAAGTATTCATGTGTTTCACCTGAACATGCTGATTGGTCCCCCCCAATGTAGGGAGAGTGATGTAGGTCACAGCTGTTTGAGGAACTCAGTACTGTAGCTGTAGCTGAATTGCAGGAGAAGAATATGAGAAACTAATCAGAGAAAACAAAAGCTAACATGAGACTCTGATCACCAGGAAGAATCCCAAAACTGATTTGGAGACTTGTTGCTGTATTACTGCCATTAAAACTGTACCTGCGTGTAGGGGTGGGCCACGATGTCATTCCTGATAATACCTCGCCTCGCCTCGCCTTCTTCCGCTTATCCGGGTCCGGGTCGCGGGGGCAGCATTCCAAGTCGGGCAGCCCAGGCCACCTTCTCCCCGGCCAAGTCCACCAGCTCCTCAGCTGGGACGCCCAGGCGTTCCCAGACCAAACTGAAGATGTATTTCCTCCAGCTTGTCCTGGGTCGACCTGGGGGCCTCCTGCCGGCCGGACATGCCCAGAACACCTCCCGAGGGAGGCGTCCAGGAGGCATCCTTACCAGATGCCCGAACCACCTCAACTGGCTCCTTTCGATATGGAGGAGCAGCGACTCTACTCCGAGTCTCTCCCGGATGTCCGAGCTTCTTACCCTATCCCTAAGGCTGAGCCCGGCCACCCTGCGGAGAAAACTCATTTCAGCCGCTTGTATCCGCGATCTCGTTCTTTCGGTCACTACCCAAAGCTCATGACCATAGGTGAGGATTGGGACGTAGACCGACCGGTAAATCGAGAGCCTTGCTTTCTGGCTCAGCTCTCTCTTTACCACAACAGACCGGTTCAGCGTCCGCATCACTGCAGACGCTGCCCCAATCCGCCTGTCGATCTCCCGCTCCCTCCTTCCCTCACTCGTGAACAAGACCCCAAGATACTTGAACTCCTCCACTTGAGGCAGGACCTCTCTCCCGACCCGGAGTTGGCAATCCACCTTTTTCCGGTCGAGAACCATGGCCTCAGATTTGGAGGTGCTGATCCTCATCCCAGCCGCTTCACACTCGGCTGCGAACCTCCCCAGCAAGAGCTGTAGGTCAGAGCCTGATGAAGCTAGGAGGACCACATCATCTGCAAAAAGCAGAGACGCGATTCTCCTGTCACCAAACTCCACCCCCTCCACACCACGGCTGCGCCTAGAAATCCTGTCCATAAAGGTTATGAACAGGACCGGTGACAAAGGGCAGCCCTGGCGGAGTCCAACCCTCACTGGGAACAGGTCCGACTTACTGCCGGCTATGCGGACCAGACTCACACTCCTCTGGTACAGGGACTGAATGGCCCTTAACAAAAGACCATCAACCCCATACTCCTGGAGCGCCCCCCACAGGGTGCCCCTGGGGACACGGTCATAAGCCTTCTCCAAATCCACAAAACACATGTGGATTGGTTGGGCAAACTCCCATGACCCCTCCATCACCCTAGCGAGGGTAAAGAGCTGGTCCACAGTTCCACGACCAGGACGAAAACCACATTGCTCCTCTTCAATCCGAGATTCAACCATCGACCGGAACCTCTTCTCCAGTACCCTGGAGTAGACCTTTCCAGGGAGGCTGAGGAGTGTGATCCCCCTATAGTTGGAACACACCCTCTGGTCCCCCTTCTTAAAAATGGGAACCACCACCCCGGTTTGCCACTCCACAGGAACTGCCCCCGATGACCACGCAATGTTGCAGAGACGTGTCAGCCACGACAGACCTACAACATCCATCGCCTTGAGATACCCAGGTCGGATCTCATCCACCCCTGGGGCTCCGCCGCTGCGTAGTTGTTTGACTACCTCAGCGACTTCTGCCCCAGAGATTGGACAGTCCGTCCCCAGGTCTCCCAGCTCTGGTTCCTCCTCGGAATGCGCGTCGGTGGGATTGAGGAGCTCCTCAAAGTATTCCTTCCACCGTCCGACTATAGCCCCAGTTGACGTCAGCAGCTCCCCGTCCCCACTGTAAACAGTGTGAGCAAGTTGCTGCCTTCCTCCCCTGAGGCGCCGGATGGTTTGCCAGAACCTCTTTGGAGCCGACCGATAGTCTTTTTCCATGGCCTCGCCAAACTCCTCCCACGCCCGAGATTTTGCCTCGGCAACTGCCACTGCTGCACTTCGCTTGGCCCGCCGGTACCTGTCTGCTGCCTCTGGAGACCCACAGACCAGCCACGCCCTGTAGGCCTCCTTCTTCAGCCTGACGGCTCCCCTAACCTCTGGTGTCCACCAGCGGGTACGGGGGTTACCGCCACGACTGGCACCGGCTACCTTGCGACCACAGCTAGCAACAGCCGCCTCAACAATCGCAGAGCGGAACAAGGCCCATTCGGACTCAATGTCCCCCACTGCTCTCGGGACGCGGTCGAAGCTCTGCCGGAGGTGGGAGTTGAAGACCATCTTGACAGGCTCTTCTGCCAGGCGTTCCCAGCAGACCCTCACTATACGTTTGGGTCTACCAGGTCTGCGCGGCATCTTCTCCTGCCATCTGATCCAGCTCACCACCAGGTGGTGATCAGTTGACAGCTCCGCTCCTCTCTTCACCCGAGTGTCCAAAACATACGGTCTCAGGTCAGATGATACAACTATAAAGTCAATCATCGACCTGTAACCTAGGCTGCCCTGGTACCAGGTGTACCGATGGGCATCCTTATGTTCGAACATGGTGTTCGTTATGGCCAAACTGCGACTTGCACAGAAGTCCAAAAACAGAACACCACTCGGATTCAGATTGGGTGGGCCGTTCCTCCCAATCACGCCCCTCCAGGTCACGCTGTCATTGCCCACGTGAGCGTTGAAGTCCCCCAGCAGGACTATGGAGTCCCCAGTAGGAGCGCTATCCAGCACTCGTCCCAGAGACTCCAAAAAGGGTGGGTACTCTGAACTGCTATTTGGTGCATAAGCACAAACAACAGTCAGGACCCGTTCCCCAACCCGAAGGCGCAGGGAAGCTGCCCTTTCGTCCCCCGGGGTAAACCCCAACGTACAGGCAGAGAGTCTTGGGGCTAACAGAAAGCCTACCCCAGCCCTCCGCCTCTCACCCGGATCAACTCCAGCAAAGAAAAGTGTCCAACCCCTCTCCAGGACTCGGGTTCCAGAGCCAACGCTATGTGTCGAGGTGAGCCCGACTATATCTAGCCGGTATCGCTCAGCCTCTTCCACAAGCTCCAGCTCCTTCCCCGCCAGAGAGGTGACGTTCCATGTCCCGATAGCCAGTTTTCCCATCCGGGGATCGGATCGCCAAAGCTCCCGCCTCGGTCTGCCACCCGATCCACATTGCACCAGACCCTTCACTCTCCTCCTGCAGGTGGTGGGCCCACAGTTGGATGAGCCCATGTCTCCGGTTCGGGCTGGGCCCGGCCGGGCCCCATGGGCGAAAGCTGATAATACCAAAAAAGTTTTCTTGCCCGTGATTAAAAAAAATCATGATATACTAACTTTATGGCTTAATTGCATCACCTCATTACGCTGCAGATTGCGCTCATGTGAGCCGTGCAGTGTGGAGTTATTAAAATTATGATGGCAAACTTGGCTGGAAGCGTTACTGCTGAAGAATTAATTCCTAAGAAAGCAGCTAGTTTAGTGGTGTGTGGAATGGTTTTGGATACAAACGAGCAGATTCAGAACAGTCCACCATAATATGCAAGGAGTGCAGGAAGCCTGTAACATCTAAAAGGGTCTGACCCAGGATTGTCTGAAAGCCTGAGAGGAAAGCTAACAGCTGCTAACGCTACGAAACGTATGCTGCATTCAATTTGTCCTCGGTGGTTGGAACTCAGAACTGGGAATGACGTCACACCCGAGTTACAAGCGTTCAAGTTTGCAAAGTCAGAAAAGTCGGGATACCAAAGGAAAAAGTAATTTACAGTTGTATTTCTTCTATTGGTTCACACACAAACACATTGCCATTGTTGCCTTTGTTAGCAGCACACATTCAAAACATTGCTTTAGACACTGAATTCATTTAGAGTCAGAAGATACACAGCACTACACATAATCCTAAACTTAGACTCATCCAAACAAGCAGATCTTGCTAAATAAACATGTTTTCACTGCATTTATATGTTCTTATGGGAAGCCGCCATGTTTTTTCCCAAAGTTGGGGCTCAAAAAATTCTCAGATTTTCCAAGTAGGAAGTCCGACATCAGGGTGGCATTCCAGTAGATTTTTCCAAGTCAGAAGTCAAAACAACAACACCACATTGATTGATTATTTTATACTTTAAGACTGAATACATTAATAAATAAAGTTATTGCACTAAAAGCTAAAGAAGAGTCCTGTCACTCATCAAAGGGTTAAAAAGGACGTAAAGTTATACAGATAAAATATTTACAGTGATGACTGTTTATGCAGGTTATTTCAAATAAACCAGAGGCATCCCTGCTACCTGATAAAGCTGTTAGTGAGTCTGCTGCCTGTCCTCAGCCTCACAGAGGCAGTCACGTTCACAGCTCTGCTTTATTAGTCATGCTAAATGATCTGCTGTGTTGTCAGGTCAGCTTCTGCTTCAACAAACAGGCCACTCTCACCCCACACTGTTTCTCTACTCGCCTCAGGCCAGACAAACAGAAGCCAGCCTTCTATACCTGTAAACAATACTGCTTTTACTCTGACTGTGTCCTACTTGGAAATAAAAATAAAACATCTGATCTTTAGCTACAATCTGATGGAGTTCAAACTAAATGGGACACGAGAAAAACAAACAAACACAGCACTGGAAAACCAAATTAAAGCTTGAGAAAAGAATTATTTTTAGACGTTTTTCAGTTCTTTTTTTTTAAAAGAAAGAAAGAGGAGGTTGTTTTTATCCATAGATGACTGGTTTGTCAGGACAGAATAGTTTGATGAGCTCTGAGGAAACTAAAAGGAGGAGAAAACAGAACAAAAGGTGAAAAAAGAATGTGCTTAGTAAAATAATAATGAATGTTTACTCTCCTCACGTCTGATAGGTCTCTATTTAATGAGAGCTCTCAACCTTTCATGAAGGGAATGAGTTCCTGTGGTGGTCTGGGTTTTAGTTTCTCAGGCTTTCATAAAAACAGCCCTGGTAGTAAAAAGATGGATGTCTAGACACTGCAGCAGGTTACACCATCAATAAAAATCATTTGACTTTTAACTGCTTTTACATTTACATCAAAGCCAGGTAGGCAGCCTCTTACTATAGTGATGAACTGTAATCTAAAATTGGTCCAACGTTTTGAATATCTTGCAGTGTGAACTGACCCTAAGTCCAGCACACAGCCACCTCCCTTGATGTGCGAGTCCTTTACAGAATATCCCCAGCAACCAAGGACCCAGCCAGCACCCATAGGGACCACATGCCTGAGAGACCAAGCCAAGCCCAGCAAACCCCTCCCTACCTGGAAAGGCAGAAACCCACCACAACACCCTGAAACCACCCAAATGGGTGAGGGCTGAAAGGAGGGGACAGAGAGGTGGAGATGAGACGAGACCAGCCCTAAAGACATCCACAAGCCTCCAGTCAGAAACCTGCTGCAGAGGGGAGAGGGGACAGTGGAGCAGCTCTTTCCATCCCAGACTAACTCTGGTCCCACGCCCCCACCCTCACATCTCTGGTGTTATATAACCCAGGATGGGTAACAACAGCAGAGACATCCCACTGGTTTGTGCTGAGTGGTACTAAAATTCTGGTTTTAAACTCTAATTTAATCCAGGATTTCTGCTACTGGAAATGAAGAACCAGGAAAAAATGATCAAAAACTGATGAACACATGAAACTATAAAAAGCTTATAAATATTACTGCCTCATCACTAAAACCAGAGGAAGTCTAACCATTATCACTTTTAAATTGAAATTATGTCCTGCAGCTTTCACAGCTTTTTGATTGGAACATGAAAGTTTTTAATCTATTCCTTAGAATGCACTTCCAACTCTTCATTCTCACAGGTGAAAACACACAGGATAAAACCTTTTATACATGCACTATAAACATTATCTTACCAGTTAGAGGCAGTAACATCACAGAAATGGATACCTGTGTGATTCAAATTCTAAAGACGACTCTGGTGTGGAGCTTCATGTCACCTTAACTGTTCCATGATCCAAACAATGTAAAAGAATAAAAGGTGACAGTATTTTGAGACCATGGTTCTTGACTGGAAAAGGTGGCTTACAAACTCCTGGTTGGGAGAGGTCCTACCTCTAGAGGAAGAGTTTAATTATCTCGGGGTCTTTTTCACGAGTGAGGGAAGGAGGGAGATCAACAGGCGGATTGGGGCAGCGTCTGCAGTGATGGATGCTGAACCGGTCTGTCGTGTTGAAGAAGGACCTGAGCCAGAAAGCAAGGCTCTCGACTTACCGGTCGATCTTCCTCCCAATCCTCACCTATGGTCATGAGCTCTGGGTAATGACCGAAAGAACAAGATTGAGGATACAAGCGGCCAAAATGAGTTTCCTCCACAGGGTGGTCGGGCTCAGCCTTAGAGATAGGGTGAGGAGCTCGGACATTCGGGAGAGATTCGGAGTAGAACGGCTGCTCCTCCATGTCAAGAGGAGCCAGTTGAGGTGGTTCAAGCATCTCGTTAGGATACCTCCTGGACGCCTCCCCAGGGAGGCGTTTTAGGCATGTCCTGCTGGCAGGAGGCCCCCGGGTCGACCCAGGACACGTTGGAGAAAATACATGTTGAATCTGGCCTGGGAACGCCTGAGGTCCTGCTGGTGGAGCTGGCCGGGGAGAGGATGGTCTGGGACTCCCTAGTTGGGATGCTGCCCCCCAACCCGGACCCAGATTGGCGGAAGAGGACGAGATGAGACGTGGATGCAAAATTTGTAAGTGACCCTTTTCTAAAACCAAAAACACCGTAGATCAATCAGCTCTTTAAGTTACAAGCCCATCTCTAAACTTCCTCTCTTTGATAACATTCTTGAAAAAGTTGTTGAACAGCAGCTTTGGGATGCTTTGCCTCACCTCGCTGTCTTCCACTTATCCAGACTGTAATTACTCATCAAATCTACCATCTTTTACATTGTATTGAACTGGTTCCCGTATTTCCAAACCTACGAGTGAGCAGCTTGTACGTTGTTACAATTCAGACCTAAAACACCGGAGAAGCATGAGAATTTACACGAGTGAACATCAAAGCCTGTCATGGTTTTGGAATTTTTTTTGATAAAATGTATAGATTTCAAACAGCAGCTGGGAGTGCCAACCATTGACATTCTGATAGTTTCAGCCCACATCATCAAAACAAATGAGTCACAGCTGGGTTTAATATAATGCTAATTGACCAGGACCAGAAACTGTCAGAGAACAAGATCTAAACCAGACTTAGAACCAGTATCAGTACAAGAACCAGATCCAGGATCAGAACCAGAATTAGAACCAGGATCAGGATTAGAAGACTCCCCTTTTCTGCTTCATACTAAGCAGGAATACCAGCCAATCACAGCAGAGCCTGTGCTCCTTTGTAAAACGATGCTTCAAGTGTCCGGACCTGTCCTCAGAACCGTTCTAGTTTATGTCGTTCCCTCTCGTTGAGCTGCCGTCCTCCAGCATGCTGAGTTCACTTTGACCACTACAGCACTGATGTCTGCATCCACACACTTCATTTGGGTTATTAAAACCAGAAATCACTGTGTGGACTCCACATCATATCATATAGGAAGGTGATTTTTCAGTGAAAAAATTATAAAACATAATTCAGAAAAATTTAAACAGAATTTGAGGAAAAATGAAATAGCTAATTACAGCTATACATCCAATAACTGCAATAACAGTGACCCTCAGCCTCTGTGTGCATGAGCAGCTGGTGACCAAATGATGAAGAAACTCTGAAGATGTGATATGTCAGCTGGTGTTTTCTCCCCGGCTGGATGGAAAACCTTGAGAAATTTTCTACAAGGTCTTGTGATAATAAAACAAAGTGTAGCTACTTTGACAATTTGTATTAAAACAGACTTAGAAACTACTATGAAACTGTACTGTGGTAATTATTAAAATGGTTTTTCTGATCTCTTGCAGGTTGGTGACCAAATCCTGGAGGTAAATGGCCAGAGCTTTGTTACTATCTCCCACGATGAGGCGGTGAACATCCTCAAAACAGGGTGCCGCATGCTGATGAAAGTGCGAGATGTAGGTCGTGTGCCTCATGCATGCACAGTACTGGATGAGACCAAATGGGTCTGCAGTCAGGCCACAGCAGAGACCGATGCTACAGCTAGCACCAATTCTCTCCCCAACTCCAGTGTCGGTGATGGTGTTCGTGCAAATGTCAGCACCAGTGCCAGCAACACAAGGTGAGTGCATGAGTCTGAAGAGTCTCAAAGAGTGAGTCATTAATATTTCAGGTTCCTCTGTGTACTCTTTACAAACTAGGGTCAAACACAGTTTTTTCCAAGTTGAAAAACAACTCATCCCCACTGACTTCTCACCCGTATCCTTTATTCCCACCTCCTCTTTATCCCTTGATTCTCTACTGTCAGCTGTCTCGTCTTCAGTGATGATCAGAGAGGCTGTAAGGACTGGGTCCCCTCTAGATCCAGTTCCACACCGTCTGATCTCTTTAGACCCATATCAGTACAACCATTCCAGAACTCTTCGGTCTTCTTGTTGCCATACTTTGGTTTTATCAGTGTCTACTTGTCCATCTGGGAACCGTTGTCCAGGATGTTTGCCCACCAAGACAAAGACCTTCCTAACCTCCGACCACAAGCCTCTCCAGACAAAACTCAACCTTCAGATTGACAAAACCTCTCATCCTGACTTTCTTATTGCTGAACAAACCTGACGTGGTCCCTGCTAATGAAACTTTGGTTGTTTTCATATGAATGGTTGATTTTCACAGCGTGTTGTGAGTTTGAATAATACATGCCCTCTCCACATTTCACTCATCCATCTATTTGTCTCCATTTACCAGCACTGATTGGCATTTTGGGGACAAACATGTCTCTCAGGATGCATCTGTTTGGGAAACATGAGGTGGCTCAGTGGTTCAGAGTCTTTCAGTGTTTGCTGCCATATTGCTGAGGTGGTGTTTATAATGTGTAATTATGAAAGAAGCCATGGTGAAGAATGTTTGTCTTTGAAATAAATGTTCACTGCCATGCTTTCAGTTGATGCTGGCATTATAGAATGACCAAATGAGAAACTGTTTTTATTAATGGGTTTATTTTTCTCTTGCAGACCGTCTTCAGCCAGAGCTATGCCTGTACTTGGACAGGTGAGAATGTTATCTATTAGACTCACTAGGGGGGGGGGGGGTCTTGCACCTCATGTAGCTGCCGTTATGAGTCGTTATCACTTTTCCTGTGCCTGAACTTCACTCACACTTCACAGCTCAGCATCTTGTTTTAGTATTAATAGTCAGAACAGAATTCAGCATTCTTTATTTTTATAATAAGGACACAAGTTTTCCCTCCCTCTCTCTCTCTCTCCCTCTCTCTCTCTCTCTCTCTCTCTCTCTCTCTCTCTCTCTCTGCTGTCCGAACCCGACTCAGACTGATGAGTAATTATTTGGTCGGGCTCAAGTTGAAATTGAGGACTTGTACCCTAATTGTCAAAAATCAGGGTTCCCTCTTGTATAGAATCAGGCATAAGTTCAATTTTCAGTTGATTCAAGTACACGTAAATGTTAATTTTCCTTCCTTATGACGTTCCTTCTTTCTCAATACTTTTTCTTATCCTGGGATTTTCTTTAAACATCAACATTTTAACTGCGTTTGATTTGGCCTTTTTAATAGTCAGTTATAAAATCTTATTTTACTTAATAAAGCCTTGTACGTCTCAGCACTAAAGCTTTACACAGAGAAAACAATACAACCATTTCAAGAACTGTATGTATTTTCCAGCTAAAACTTTATGTTGGGAAACCTTTTCTGGCATCTGCTCTTTGGTTGCAGACAGTGTTTTTCCTCATATTTAATCCACACTAACATGTTAGAAAGCACAGAGTCACTCTGAAGCCCAGCCATAGCTACAGGAAGAAGCTGTTTCCAGTCAAGCAGTGTGCAGATATCAATGATGGAGCGCTAAAGGCAAGCCTGCTCAGGCCGACTCGTCCTTCAGCTTTGAAGTGGTGCCTTTTCCCTTTCCTGATAAGCTCAGCCAGGCTGTGCACAGAATAAAAGAAGAGACATTTAGAACGTCTGCACAGATGTTAAAATGTTCCACCTGCAAATCACTGGCTTGTGGATTCTGTAAAGTCTTTTCCCCTTGTTCAAATTTTGTTTTTCCTTCATCAAACACTGTTTTGTTCTAGCCGGCAGGATTCAGAGGCGTTGCCCCACCTGGAGCTCAGGTGTCTCTGGAGCAGCAGGCCTACATGCTGCTCACAGAGCAGGAGAGGCAGACCATGGTCTACTACCTGCAGGAGTATCAGGGAGGACACATAGCTGTGGAGGCACTGGCCATGGCTCTGTTTGAGCTTTTCAACACACATGCAAAGATACAAACCTTTCAGAAGCACCTGACTGCAGTGATGCTCATCATCCAGAGAGCATCTTCTAGACTAGACCCTACCCTGCACCTTCCAATACTGCTCTGCTCTTTGTTCTCTTCCCTCTGTGCTTGTATTCTTTACCTCTCTGTTTAAATACAGATAGTTCAAATTCATAAACATAAAGATAAATGTTTGTGCTCATCATATTGTCTCATTTGTCCTCCAGTTGTCCCTGTTGTCTGAGGTGAGGAGTTTGGTGACTCACCACGATCTGGAGTCATACGACAGGCTGGTGCTGCACCGTGAGAGGGAGGCTCATCAAACCTGGCAGGAAGTCCTGCATCAGTCGGGCCACTATAGCCGCGCAGGCCCAGTGACGTATTCAAAAGGAAATACTGTCCTTCCAGTGGTACGTCCAATCCCTCCTTTACAGTATCTTTGTGTTTTCTCTTAAACATGACTGAAATCTGAGGAGTTAGATAAAACAACCAGAGGCAAAGCTTACCTGCATCACACCATGTTGTTGCACTTTCTTTTTAAATGGTTTGTTTGAGAACTGATTAGCAAAATGCACATAGAGACAAACTGATAATAAAGATAAAAATAACGTGCACCCTCTTTCAATTTAGATTCTTTACATACAAGAACAATCAGCTGGATTTTTCCAATTCAAAAATAAGCTTTACATTTAGATACTGAGTGGTTCAAACTAATTTCCAAACAATATGGAAATTATAAAGAATGTCAGAAAATGCAACACAATATTAGTCCAAAGGCTACGGTTGGAACATCGACTCAGTATGTCTGATCACGTGGAATACTCGCTTTGTTTCTGTGAAGTTTTGGGAACTTTTATGAGTAAAACATGATCAGAAGCATTTTGTGTGTATCTTCAGGTAACGTGTGTTCAAATGCACACACAAATACCAGAAATTATAAATATAAAAGAAAAACACACATGCACAATTTAAAAAATACACAAATATTAAAATCTGACACCCAGATTTTTACCTTCAACTCATAAATGTGATAATAAACAGAAATGTAACTACCGCTGCTGGTGAGTGAGCTGTCAGAGTGCACCAGTAAAACCCACGGCCGGCCTGTTGAGTATCCATATATAGACCACCGTCATCAGCTGACACCAGTTTTTGATGTTGCTAACCTGGACCTGAACAACAAAAGAAACTCATTTATGTTTTTATCTGTCAAACAAGATTAAATAATACATTGAAGTCCCCCCAAAAACAGCTGTCTGAGGACACCAGGGACTAAGCTGTAGATCTACACAAGACTGGGATGGGCTACAGGACAGCAGGCTAACAGCTTCATTAGAAAATGGAAGAAACTCCAGATGACTGTTAGTCTCCTCAGACTGGAGCTCCATGAAGATCTGGTCTGGTGGAGAATCAATGATCAGGAGAACGGTGAGGGGTCAGTCCAGAACTGAACCCAGTAGAAAACCTTTGGAAGAGCTGAAACTTTGTGTTGCCTAGCAACAGCCCTGAAACCTGACAGATCTGGAGAAGATCTGAATGGAGGAGCGGATCAGGATCCCTGCTGCGGTGATGTAACCTGGTCAAGAACTACAGGAAACCTCTGAGCTCTGGAAGTGGAAACAAAGGTTTCTGTAAAAAATATTAACTTCTGTTTTTCTGCTTCATCCATTACTTATTTCCTCCAATAAAATACAACTTATTATTAGACAATCAGACAGCGTGATATGCTGTAATTTATTTTAGACTGTCTCTCACAGTCAAGGTGTTCCTATGATGAAAATGACAGAGCTCTACACTCTGTGTGAGTTCATCTCCGGGGTGGTGGTGGTGGGGGGGGGGGACAAACAACCCTGATTGTAGGAAATCCTTCTCTTCTTCTGTGGTGGTGCTGTGTGTTTGGTTCTATGAGCAAACTGCTCAACCTGCACATATAAGATGTATAAACCCATGTAAAAAACAAAGTGAACAGACAAACTCCTTGGTGGAGGTACTTCTGTAAGTTTTTGACAGGACTAGTCTCGCGACCATCTGGACACCCTGAGTCCTGGAGGACCGTTCAGCCCCTCAAGGCCACTTTGAAAACCTGCAGCAATAAATCATCAGGGCTTTAAATAATTCAACAACTTGTTCAAATCTCATTATGTTGTTCTGTAGTCTAAAGCCCACCCATCTGTCTTCTGCATAAAGTCTGCTAAAGCCTGATGCTTTACACCTGTTTTATAGAGGATGTGTCTTCATGTCTTTCAGGCTGATGCTAGTGACGTGGTAGAAACAGACCAGGAAAAGAACATAAATGCCTTTCAAAACATTTCATTGGTATGTGCCATCTTTTGCTTCTTACGCTGACTTGCTCTATTTACTGTATCTTCATTGGGTTTTTTACTCTGAACTACTGCAGTGTCCCAAGGATTTATTTCTTAAAACACTTCATGTCCAGAGAGGCTCTGTTTATGGTCGTTTCTCCCGTCTCCTCCCCCTCCTGCCTGTCTGTCTGTAGTGTTCAGGTGAAGAGGCAGCTAATAATTTAGATGTAATGACTTCCAGTCAGATATTTAGACATCTTAAGAAAGTTTTGAAAATATTATGAAAATCTGTAACCTCTGAGCTCCTAGAAACTTAAAAGTGTCTCAGATAAAGTTAAAGGGTTAAGATAGGGTTGATGAGTACAGTTTGATGTTTTGCCTTGTTTTCTCTTTAGGATAAAATGAAGGCCTTGACTGAATCTCCTCCACCCTTCAGAGCTGCTCCTATGCAGGTCTGTAATGTCCTGAAGCAGCTCAGCCCAAAGCCTTCAGCCCGGCTGGTGCAGCCTGCTTCCAGTCTGCTCTTCACAGATCCCACGTGGCTGCACCAGGACTGCCTCCACAGGCCCCTCAAAGCCCTCTCCTCTACCCAGCAGCCTCCTTCACTGCCTGCCCAGCAAACTTGTGTCAATGCCAGACACCACACCTCCCTTAATGCTGTTTATCACACCTGCCAGAGCTCCCCACAGCTCTCTGACTCCCAGTTCAACCATCCCCACTTCACGCAACACGTTAACGTCCATCAGAACCGACCCAGTTCAGGACACCACACCTGTCCAGGCTTCCTGCACCACCGGGACCTGTCTACAAAGCTTTCCTCTAGATCCAGCTCCTATGAGAAGTCCTCCATCTTCTCAAAGTCTGCTTCCTCTTCCAAAGCAGCATCTCCGATGCCATCCCCTTATCCATCGCCACACCCGTCTCCGTGCCCCTCCCCTTGTCCTTCCATCATCACCCCTGCTGCTTCCTGTAGTCCTAACCGGCCCTGCTCTCCTGCTCTGGCTCAGAAAGTCACAGTGACAGACGTGAATCATCTGTCTGCAGACTCCAGGCAACAGCAAAGAGGTTTGG
>SSNR01000390.1:0-14613 GCA_006937965.1 Callopanchax toddi
TGTAAAAGCCTGACAATCGGCGAGCTGTGCAGACACCAGGGTGTTAAAGTTTATTCCATTTGTGAAGCCAAACTCTCAGCAGAGAGCCACATAACAAACATTCAGACCCAGATCCTGATTAACGTTGCATCTGCAGCAGCAGCGTCTGACATTTCATCTCCGCCGTGAAGATGACGTGAGTTATGTTCACATTAGCGCTCCAGACTGTTGGAGGGAATTCCAGAGTTGTAGATAGGATCTCAGCCAAGGAGCATGGGTCTGGAGACGGGACCGGATCGGGTTACAGAAACTCCAACCGCATAGCAGCACAGAAGAGTGGGAAAGCAGATGGAAAGACTTGAAGTGATGCATTTTTTCTACCAAAATCACCAAAAAGGTTGAAAAAAATAAAGAAGCTTTAATTGGCAGGAAAGCAGGAAGTTCTTGCTGATGTTAAAACAATGTGACAGGGTGCTTTCTGTCACTTTATTGCATTAAATGCTGCTCAACTTCTCTTGGCTCGAGCAGTCCATTAGCTGAGACGATGCTGGCTCGAAATCACAGCAGATATTTTTCATCTTAACAGAGACGGTAGATCCAGCTGATGCTGCGTGGAGGTCGGGGGTGGACACAGTGTCCATCTGCTGTGAGTTTGGAGTCTTTTTGTTCTGTAATCAGCTTTTAAAGTGTCACTATCTGATGTTACAAAGAGCTGCAGAATGGAGCTGCTTCCCTCCCTTTGCAGCCGCCCCGTCCTCGTCTCAGTCCGAGTTCCAAAAGTCGCACTCAGTATTTCTCTGTTTTAACCTTGAGTGCACATACAGTAATGCCAGGTCACAAAGTATAGCATTAGGATGGGAAGACTGCAGGTAGAGAGGTTGGTAAGATAAAAGGTAAATGTAGAGACACACATTGAAAGACTGATGAGAGATGGAGGTGAGTCGCTCGCTACCTCCTGACTTGTCATCACCTTTTAATCAGACTAGGTAGAGCAAGGAAAAAGACACACAGCTCAAAATACACCAAATGCAAATCTGATGAATTTGAATTAGAAGTGAAATCATGCATTTATGTTGACTTTAAAATGAGAACTTTGTTAATATGAGTTAGTTTACAGATCCTTTTCATCTATAAAGAGAAAAGGAGGGGGAGCAATCTGTAAACTAGCTCTCATTACTGAAGCTTTTGTTAGTTAAAAGCTCTGTACTTTGCACTTTTCATTTTCTTCTAGGACGAGAAGCAAAAATTCTAAAAGATCAAATGGTTATAGTTTGTCCACCATAAAAAAATAACACTACAGAATGTACTGATCAGAAAACCTTTATTATAAAACACTTGATAAGTAACTTGTCTGAATAAATGAAGGCTTTTTTCTTATAATCAGATGGACGTCAACAACCCTGATATCTAATACTGAAGTTGTGCTGCTGTATCTGCATCTCCAGATTATCTGACACAAAAAATATTAAAGCGCCGTTTCCAGAGTTGTAATTATAACCTTAAAATTCACAAGTTTTGTGGAAACTTTATTGGTTTTCAATACTTTGTATGATGTTTCACAGCTTTTATTCTAAGTTCATAGAAGCTAAAGCATAATACTGAAGAAGGCTGTGTCTGAAATCATTTAGTCCTTAGAAGATCAGCAAATATCAGTCTGAGCTGTCTGATTCAGCAGGGAGGACTTCATTCTCACACCTCTGATCTTTGAAACCTTGTTTTCTTTAGATAACACGAAGATCAATGTCATGGATTGTTCTAGAAATCCTCTCGATAAGACAAACCCCTTCAGGACCCAGATTTTGTACGTAATGTACCGATTTCTGAGGTCGACCTCTGAGCTTTGAACTCTGTCTTGTCGTGGCTCCCTGCACGGATGAACAGTTGTTTGCAGAATGCTGGAAGAATGTAGCTGAAAGTTGAACATTCCTTTAGCGTTGGAAAGTGGCAGCATGTGTGGGTTGACGGCTGGATGGAAAACCACACCGACGTCTTATCAGACTTTCTCCAGCTTCCTGTAACCAGCGACAGTTACTGAACCCATTCTGCTTTTTTTTTTTTTAATTGTTGTTGTTGTTTTAGACTAGACTAATAATAGACCAACTTCACAACCCCTGTGATGGATTGGCTGAAGAGCCTCCTGAGAAAACTCTGAGTTTTGGAACTGATTCAACAGCAGGAAGAGGAGCTGGTTCCCATGAATGTTTAGCTTTCAGTTCAAAATGTGAGCTCTGTCTGTCTGAGAGTTCAATAACAAATGAGATTAAAACTAAATAAATTATAATGATAATAAAATCAAGGATTTCCCTTCAACTGACACTAAACGTACTTCTTTCTTGTCGATTAATCCTCTTCTGATTACAACACAGTCAATCTTAGTGGCTCAACAAGTAGCTGCCCAATGAAAGCTCTTCCTTTTAGAATGACTTTCAGCTGAACTGTACCTGCCAGATTCAAACCAGAAGCGGTCTAAATGAGGCCACGAGTTAGTAGAGCACATGATTATATAAAGAAACTTGGCAGACCTGTTGGAGCTCAAACATTTGACACTTCATTCTTTCTTCCATGTTGATGTTCATTCACAGATATCGTAACTGAACTCAACTACAGCTGCACTTAGAAGTTCACAAACATTAATCGTGGGCTTTTAACGATTGATTTGTGTTATTTTAATAACAAAATATTTGACTTTCCTGCAGATTATAGAGTATGATGCGACCACCACCATGCTTGAGCATAGTTTTCTCTTGCAACCATATTTCTCAGCATCGTTAATAAATAGTTCAATCTTTGTCTTGTCTGACTCTAACTTTTCTCCAGGAGACACCCGGCCTGTCCGTGTGGAAGGTGTTTTCTGACTGCCCTTTGTGCGTGTTGTGTTCCTCATAGATGCGGTTGTAACGGCAGTAAAAACCCTCTGTGACTGACGCTGGTCTCAAGTGTTCTCCCATCAGCTCTTCATCACGCTGCGGTATGCTGGTATGTAAGAAACATAAAATAACACGCGGCACCGGGGATCTATAACTAGAACCGGGGTTAAAAATAAACCGCCAATATGTTTGGACTGCGGAGAGAATTTCTGAGTACATTCCCAATACATGGGGGGGTGGAAGAGGTCAGAGAGAAGACTGTATTTATGTCCCATCCAGTAGCAGAATCATAACATCTATTAAACTCTTACATGCAGCTTATTTTTTTATTTATTCTGTTCTAGAGCCATAAAAATCAAACGGGCAAAGAGACTGGGATCTGGTCAGTGCTGTCACAGTGTTTAATTGCAAAGTAATAAAATCAGGGTTTTTATGTGAGCCTGGCAACAAGGGGGGGTTTACTTTACAATGCTGTGGCTCAGGAATGCCGTAGCAAACGTCTCTATTTATTTTCCTGCTCTTCTTGCATTTAAACACTTTGCAGAAACAGCTCTGCAGCTTTCTGAGATAAAACAGTTGTAAAACATCACATAAATCAAAATGCACACATGGTTAATCCTTATGTGTTAAGCTGTTCTTTACTTGCAGGGGATTTTTAAAAGATCAGTAAGTCTTTGAGATATAAAAAAGATCTCGTGTGTTTAATTTTAAAATCAATCCTATTCTAGACGGCCACTAAAACTAATCTTAACAAACACAAAAAACTACAACCCTGTTCTGTTTTACAGTCGTTCGTCCTATGTGGTGGTAGCTCATAGTGTTCCATCATGTACTCTAAGTGCTACACATTGTGCTTACATTATTTTTCTGTTAACGTGCAAAATATCTCATTAACCTCATGAACCACTTGACGACTATTACTGAAAATCTCAAATTATCAGATTCATTTACTCTTGATTCACTTTTTGAGTAAGAAGAACTACTCAGTTGTCTTGTTGTTTTAAGTTTTATGTACCTATTTGCGTTAGTAGTACCTCCCATGACTAAACGTCTTGTGACACCTCGATTAGATCAAATAACTGGTAGTCAAGTTGGAGGACCTTATCAGTCTTTTGCGTCATTGCAGAAGGATTTTGTCCCACTCTTCTTCACGTTGTTGCTTCAGATCAATAAGGTTTGATTTGTGAGGCAGTAGTAGGTCAAGAAGAAAGATTTTGCACAGTTAAAGTTCAGTCAGTGTATAAAAAAGGCCAAGGACTTCTAAAAAAACAGGCTCAGTTCTCCAGTTCTCCTCCATGGATTTTCAGAGTGTTTGTTGAAACATTTGTGGCCAAAAATGCCTAAAAGCTTTAAGAGTGAGAGCGAGTTCTTGTTTTTCTCTCGACTGTGATGGTTGTTGGTTTCAGAGAATAAAATGGTTGAACATATTTTTTAATCTGAACTTGGAGATCGGTGTAAGGCGAGACAAGGAGACGTTTGTTTTGATGACGTTAAAACATTTTATTGGTGATTTAAGTGCTTTTACATTCCAAACTGAGCCCAAAGGTCACACAGGATGCATGATAGTGAAGGGGTTGGGCGTGTGATAGTTGTGTTTATAGTGAGACTGTCAGATTCTCAAAGGTGTTAGCTGAGAAAAAAAATAAAAAAACCTGAAATTAAATCTACTTTAAATTCATCTGCTGAGGATTTAAGAGGCTTTAGTTTGAGGCTGTTTGTGGAGGTCGTTCTGGTGGTGACAGGTTATTACAGACCTCAGACTTTTACAGTTTGTTGTTTAGAGTCAGACTCTAATCTGATTCCAGTAGTACTCAGAGAGAGGTCACCCAGATTTACAAAATAACGCAAAATATATGTCTCATAAAATAATTTTGTCTGTAAAATCTTTATTTTTGTACTTTCACAGCAAGTAGAATTGTTTACTGAAAAAAACTAACATACACCAGCATTCTACCATCTACCAACTTCTCCATAATCTATATTTATTTAAGATTTTTCATCAAATTAAATCATTTATAAAAGTTTTTAAAATGTTTTTGAATTGTATTCCATTATAGTTGATTCATTGATAACAACAAATCATTTATTTTTTTATTTTTTAAATGTAGAGGCTGTTATATTTTATATGCTGCAGTATAATTACTGTGTATTTTATCATACAATATTATATTACCATGTTGTGGAGGCATACAGCATTCAGTAGATTTTTCATTTTCAAAAGTCACTCCAAACACATGAAGTCATTCAGTGTACAGTCAGGTACATACCTACTGTATACTATTTGTTATAATATATGTAAAGTGCTGTGAAAAAGTATTTACCCCCTTCAGACTTCTTCTGTTTTTACCGACTCGTCACACTTAAATATTTCAGATTAGCAAACAAACTTCAGACTAAGATAACCTGAGTAAATACAAAGTGGAGTTTTCACATGATTATTTATTTGTTTAAGGGGAAAAAAGCTTTCCAAACCAACCTGGACCTATTTAAAAAAGTAATACCCCCTAAATGAAATCCCCTCTTTTAACACTCCTAATGAATTTATTCCTTTAATAAATGAAATCACCTTTTCAAAACTGCATATACATTTACTCATCTGTGTTTCTGACATTTGTTTTTCTGATCTGAAACATACTGTAGGTGTGATGAGTCAGCAAAAACAAAATAAATCAGTACTTTTTCACAGCACTGTAGTGTAGTTCTTTGTTTTTACCACACTAAAGCATTAAATGACCATAACAAGATTTATTGTATATATTTTTATTCAGATTAACAATGTAGTTTATTGATATTTGCTTTAAAATACAGATGTTACCATAACAATGCACTTTTAATTTGATTTGGATACATATTGGTCAAATAAAAATTCACTCAAAATCCAGATGTTTCATTTATTCTAATAATTTTTTGAGCTAATCCTCTGAGGCTCCATTTTTAATTTGTTTTGGGTTTAAGTGTAGCCCACTAAACGGGGCATGCTGGGAAACACCTTTCGGATGCTCATGCACTTCTCCTGATCCAGGAACAGCGAGTTGGCCTTAACGGACAGGTCATGCTCCAGAGTGACTTTAGTCTTGACCAGATTCTGCAGAGTGCTTTCTGCCTCCATCAGCCTCTCCTTGAGTTTGTGGATGGTGTCTTCGATCTCTCTCACCTCATTCACAAGTCTGAAGGAAAGACAAAGTGAAGCAGCTCATTTAAACTAGTCTCCTTTAGTAAATGTTTGTAGTATTTAATGAACTTTATATAAATTTACAAACACCACTTTACCTGTGGTGTGGGTTGTCTCTGCAGAGCTCCACGTTAGGCCGGCGTGTCCTCTCCTCCAGCCTGGTTTGGGCCACCTTCAGTGGACTCTCCTTATCTCTTAAGGCCTTTTTCAGATACTCGATCAGCACCTCAGTCTGGAAGATCTCCTGAAGAGTCTGATTGACACCCAACAACACGATGATTAAAGGGAAATAAGGGCGTTTTGTATTTGTAGAAGAGAAAACGTTAAAGTGGCGAGCTGCAGACTTCACATCATCTTGAAAATGAGCTGATCAGAGTCCTGCTCTGTCTGAAACTTTTGGCTGTACCGGTAATTTAATTCCACTACCTCTTACAGCCGACAGAGAATTAGCTTTATTAGGAAGAGTGTGCTCTAAATTACAAGTGCTCTTATTGTTTAAATGCCCAACTGTGGGATTCATTGTAAAATGCAACACAAACAACATTACCAGTACTATATTTGGACTTTAATGTTTTATATAATAGAGCATTTTGCCCTACAGCTCATTTAGGAAACAGTAAAATGTTCTGTTTTCTACTTCTGCAGTAGATCCAGGTTATGGCAAAGACAATATTTGATTGATGGAACATGAAACAAAACAACCCGGTCTCTTTTTGAATAAGAGATCAGACCTTAGCTAGGTGTGACTGCAGGTTGCTCTTGGCGTCAGTCGTTTCAGACACACGGTTGGTGAAAGCAACGTTGACGTTGTTGAACTGGCTCCACATTTCATGGGATGTGGCGTTCAGGAGGATTTCTATCTCATCCCTGAGCCTGTGGGAGGCAGATCGCTCGCTCTGGGAGAGCAGGATGTTGTCATCTGTGAACTTGGACCAAGAGTCTGGCAGAGAAGCGCTGACGAACAAAGAGAGAGAATGTAGAGTGTTTTTTAAAACAGCTACATGTCAGATGCAGGACAATGTTGTAAAGTTGGCTCATGACATCCAGACAACACTTTGTGGTCAGGTTAGTGTGTTAATCAGGATCCTAAGAAAAGCTTTCACTCTCAACTTCACTGTCAAGTTGTAAGTCTTTCGTAATGAACAAGGCGATAAATACTGGAAATACCTTCGACATCACTAAGGTAACGACTCAGTTGTGACTTTCAAAAAGCTGTCTGTGGTAGCCATGCTGTCATTTTGCACAGGTTTTAATATTTCAATAAAGAAATGTTAAATAATGTCACACATTTTAATTTTATTTTATATATTTTTTGTGCCAGACTTTTAAAATAAGAGAACATTTGCTCATTAAAAATGTTCTCTCTTTAAATCCATATTCTTTTCAAACTATAATTTAGGATTTGAAGAAGTGTTGTCCATCACGTTGTCTTTAAAACAAAAATACTGATAGCAGCAGTGCTTTTATGGTTTTATCTCACATTATGCTCAAAATCTCTTTAGGATCTGCAATAAAAACTCAACTAAATCACTTTTGACTGGTTTATGGTCATTTGATTAAGGGGCCACAAATTCACATAATACTCCTACTATTACTACTACTACTACTATACTGCTACTATTACTACTACTACTATTCATTTACTTTTCAAATGACTGAAAGGTAAAGCTTAAACTTTTTAAAGATTAACAATCAATTTAATTATAGACACAGGATCAATAAAAATTAAGATCATTCATACTTTGCTCATCCCGGATAAGCCCCCAACTTATGTTGCACTCTTCACCTTCCCCAGATCTCAAACAACAATTAAAATGCGTTTTTTTAACCATATTTATTTACTTATTTGGCTTAAATACTAAAGAGTTTATTTTATCTTCAGGATTAATAATAATAATTATAATGTGGATGAGATCTAGGGAAGATAAACCACATTTATGTCATGTTTTCACCAGCCACGGACAGGGTGTAAATGGATTGGGGGCTCGTCCGGGATGAGTAGATGATGGGATTATGCCCTTGCCTCAGCAGCATCTATAAATACTTAATTATGTACTCACGAATGGTCTATCCTGTCAATCCCTCTGTAGTAGCCAATCCCGTCGGATGTGTTCCTCAGATGGTGACACTTGTCATCAATCCTCTGAGCTGTCACTTTGTCATTTAAGTCTTTTTCCAGCTCATGCAGGCCTGCTCTGTTTGACCTGAGGAACATCTCAAGAAAATAAAGACAAAACATGAATTTGAATAAATTTCAGTTATAAACACAAGCCTGCACTTGCATTAGTCTTGAATTTGTCAGACTTACGCCAGCTGTGCAATGGCTCTGTCCAGGTGGCGCCTCATCCGCTCCTGACACGACTTTATAACTTCTACTTCCTTGTTTCAACACAGATAGAAAGCAAGTGTTAGTTGATATCTGCAGGAAGATCGGTATCAAAAGTGATAAAGTTATTATTTTACCTTAATCAAGTCTTTTTCAACATCATCGTGTACCAAATCAATGGACATCCTCTTTTCTCTGTGGTACAAACACTCTTGAGCCACCTATTGATGAAATGATTGTGACTTAATGGTTTTATTCAGATTTAATCAATATCAAGCATTTTCTTGCAACACTAACAGAGATGATGACCCATAGGCATGTAATGTATCCTTTAGGCAAAGCATACTTCATGTCTCTGCATGTATGTTGCAATGGGTCAGCAGCATGCTCCAGTTTCAGTTGCCTGGAGAAGTATCTAAGAAAACCTTTTGCCACATGATATTAGCCCATCAAGGTGTTCATGTCATCAGATCTTCAGCTAGATCAGGTTAATGTCCCAGTGTGACACTAATGTGCACTGATATTAGGTAACCAGATAAAGGTTTGGCTCTGCAAAAGAAGGGGCCCATCAGAAAACCAGGATATACATTTATATTTAGTGTTTGTTCTGGTGGCTTGGTCATTATTTTTGTGTCTCAAAAATATAGCTCAAAATTGATTGATGGTATGCCATGATATTTCTCACCTGAAGAGGTCCTTCAGTCTCAGCCAAGGCTCTCTCCAGCCTCCTCTTGACCTCAGTGAGAGCTGTTATCTCTGTCACCATATTGTCAATCTCATGACTCAGCTCGGACTTCCAGAAAACAATGTCGTTGACCCTCTCTGCAATGTTCTTGCTGGTACTTTCCTGCGTTCGTCTGGTTAGCTGCTCTCGATCTTGCATCAGCCTGATGGTGTCTTTCCTCAGTCGCTCTGCGCTTTTCCTGGAGGACTCTGAATCCCGGTAATTGCTGTGGTTGGACTTGTACCAGTCGTCGGGGGTGTACCGGGTCATCAGCGTACTCCTGTTGGAGGGGTACAGCGTGGTCTTGGCTCGACCCAGATCGAAACTTTCTCGCTGTGTGGACATGGTTATGGGGGGAGCGATGCTGCTCTTGTAATTGCTGTTGGTTCTCCACAGATTGGCACTGGGATTCATGATCAAGGCTGTCTGAGGGTTGCGATAGCTGGATGCCATGGTGGAGATGGCAGGGAGGAAGTGGCTGGTCTTGGGCCGAGTATAGGTGGCGGTCACAGTTGATCCAAATAGCTCCATTTTCTTTGACTCACCGTAGACTCTCCCGTTGTATCTAGTCTAAATGACAAAGATATACGTATGATTTCTCAATAATATGCCATTTACACATTAAGGATCTATTCAGATCATAGACAAATGATAAATTTTGGGAATATCTAAAATATTTAGGTCAAAAAGTGAAAAATAAAGAAATGGCTTACCGAGGCGAGATCTTGTCCTTTGGTTCACAGTAACCGGCTTCAGCTCAGCTGTGTATACCTGAGAATGAGTTCAAGAACACACTAAAGGTGAACTGACATGCATAATAGATAAACAAGTTTGCAAGTCATTGATTCAGCCAGCCAATCATGTTGCATGGTCCTGGACTGCAGGAGCTGTCCAAGATTTCTGTTGACACAGAAGCAGTTGCCATAGGTTACTGCAGCACCATGCCAAGGATTTGCAGATTAAGGGCCAGATGATTTTCTGTTGTACTATTAAAATGTGTCCAAAAATTCAGCTCTATTGTGCTTAGAAATTTTGGGGTGCATGCTGGGCTTTTTGGTTGGAAATTGACAAATAAATAGCAAACATGCAGCAAAAAATATTTCTTTGAATACAATAATTTTGAAATTCATGTTTAGATGCTGTGGACATTCTGTATTTGAATTTATGATTTAGAAATCTAAGTTTTGTCTTTGAAGAACAGGAGGGTAGTTGGTTTGCATGCAGCATCAGGTGGCTCCCTGTCACCCTGAGAATCTAGCTGTCTGTATGGATTACAGTCACCTGTTTAAAGATTCATGACACAGGAAGAGTGCACACAAACCCCTGTAGCACAGAATAATAATCTGTGTTGTGTTACTTGCCCATTCAAGTAGGGATCGTTTACATTAATCAGTTCTGAGGAGGCTGGACTGGTCAGATGATAGCTCTGCTAAATAATAACAGATAAAGCTGTAGTCAGGAGTTACTCATCTGGACCTTATTTAGACATGATTGTTACCTGATTGCAAGTTGAACTAAAATCTATTTCAACTTTTGAACCAATATTATCTCAGTCTGATTTATTTACAGGTTTCCGTTCTTCTTTGGTTTACATGGTTTTGGTCTGGTGGTGATTTGATTGTGGTTCACTATTTTTGCAGCCTGTGGTCGGAGTATTTTTGTCATAAACGTGGAGTTTTTTGATAAATTTAGATTCTATAGAATATACTGACAGATTAGGCTCCGCCCCTGCTGCCCGTGGCATCGCTTAACATGGCGAGGTTTCAGAAGGCCACACCACACATGCCTCTGCCGCCCTGAACTCACCTGCTATAAATACGCTCCAGAGGAGCAGAAAAAGACGGCCCTCGTATGAAATTCCTCCCCTACATAGAGCTGCAAGTGTCTGCTTGAAAAGTGATTCCTGTTCGATCTCCCCACTGGCCTGAGAAGCCTATATTTACTCCAGTCATGTGACTCAAGACGGCATGTTGTGAATTAGTAGAAATGTCTGAGGGAGTGAGGGTGCTCTCTACATGCTGATGTGAAGACCCCGCAGGGTTAAAGCTCCAGAAATAAGAGTTTTACAATGAAATGTTGGTCTGAACGTAGCAGCATCCGAGTAATCCTTTCTTTTTGTGGCTTTGTGGACAACAACCTGACTCAAAGGAAAGTGAAATAATTCACTGAACACCTGGAGATCCTGACCATGACCACTGCAGACAGGATCAGAGACGAGGGAAAGCCCAGGTGGAGTAACTCAGACAGCTTTACTTTAATCTATAATAGCACTTTGACATGAAAGAAAGCTTCATTATTATCAATAGATTGGTGCTTTTGAAGCCTAATGAGGAATTATTTTTTAGTTCTTACTCCTACATACAGTATAATCAGCTGTAACACTAGAAAACTCACCTGAATGCAGACTTTTCTATAATCTCCAGTTAAAATGAAACCTTAACCAGCAGTCACACACTTATTATTTCATGCACAAACTTTCTCCATAGGGCCATTCCTTCAGTTCACTGTTCATTATTGACCTTCAGCTTGTCAGGTAAGAATAGACCAGAGGAAAAGGTCAGAGGTGTTTTCTAAACCCTCCCTCCTGCTGGAAACAGGTTATTATCTGTTTCTTGTCTTGGTTCTTGCTGTTTTTACTTCTTTACTCCCCCAACTTCCTGTCAAGTTTCCTGCCGGATCCAGTGCTCTAGCCATGGCCCCTTTATCAAAGGCTGTCATCAAGGCTTGCACCACCTTTTGCTCGTTTTAGAACCTCTGCGTTACACTGATAAACCAGAACTGCTGCTCTCTTTCTGTCCGTTATTGAGGCCGTCATAGTGGCATCAGTTTCCTCTCATGAATTGTACATGGAGCCGTCGATGAGGAGGGTGGCCACACCTGGAGAGGAACACAGGAGAGGAAATGAGCCGGTAAATCTGATGACAGAATTAGAGATCCCCCACTGAGCTAACGGAGCATCCAGATGGGAAAATCAGAGGAGCCCCGTGGGCTGATCTTAGGTCAGCCGTCTGAGCTGGAGCTTGACCTGATGTGATATTCATCTCCTGCTCTGATTGTGTTCATCACTTGAAGTCTGAACTTGACCCTGCAGGCTTTTAAAATCTTATGTTGCAATTTAAAATTCAACTAGAACATTTCCTAAAATACAGCTGAGAGGCATTCTGTTGTAAGATATCAGTTTGTTGCCTTTCTGACTGTCATAAGATCAGATAAAGTCATACTTATTCCTCCTACAGCGGGGGACCCAGAAGCGTCACACTTTCAGCTGTTCTCCAAACAGAACATGAGCAGGGTCTGTGGAGATTGTAAAACTATTACACACTGTACATGCAAGTGTCTCGTCTTATGTAGTACTAGAAACACTTGAGATGCTTACATGCCTCTAAGCTCGTTTGTGTGTGCGTTGCATGGCAACTTAGTTGTGTGTTTGTACTGTAGGGCTGCAGGTTTCATGGAAAAGCCCATGAGACACGGCGTGCTTTAAGAGCTGCATTATGTTACCTACACAAAGGAGGCAAATGGACGTCATATTCGATACTCGGAGGAAGTGGACATCATCAGACTCTCAGGCAGCAGTTGATGCATTCGAGGCCTCTCGGTTAGCCAGCACTGTCTGGTCGTCCACACACAGTCATCAACCAAAAGACACAGATTTATGTTTAAAGTTATCGCTTACGTTTTTGTGGACAGTCGCAAGAATTGAAGAAAAAATAATGGCAGGGGTGGCAGGTCTTACAAGGCAGGTGATGAATGGGTTGATTTCGGCCACCCCCCTACTGTGTGATCAAGGCTCCCAGTCACAAACTTCCAGAGTAGGATGTGGGGCCATGAATGCAGGGCTTTGTGCGGCCCATGGTCATCACATTCCATCAGAGCCACTCTGTGGCGTGCAGCAGAGCGGAGGAGAGTATGTTAGAGCTGGACAGGACAGGCGGGGACGAGGGGGGAGGCAGAGAGGAAACACAACAGCAGAGTCCATCATCCCATCATGCAACGTGAGGACGTTTGTGTTTCTGTTCTAACCTCTACATCCTGCAGTTTTCTTGATTATAGTCAGGATTGTGTTGTTGGATTTGCTTAATGCTGCACAAAACGGTTAAATAATCCATCTGATCTTTAGCTTTTAGTTCACATTATTAAAGCAGCTCAGCTAAATTACAGTTGAACTGTAATTTTAGCTATTTTTGGCCAAATGTTTATAAAACGGTTTAATGTTTCCACGCTGACTCAGGAGTTGAATTATTCACCCTAGGCGTGTGTTTTACTCACACACTCAGACCTCCTCCCCAAATTAGGGAAAAATGCAGCTTGTGCTCGTCATGACGGCATGACAGGAAGGGAACATGAATGATTGAAACCTCATATGGTTTCACGGTGACTCACGATCACGCACGAGGGAATATCTTGTGCTTTAATGAGGAACAAAGGAGTCAGCATTCCTCATGTTTGTGTCACTTCAGAGCGAGGGTGTGAGATGTTCAACATGTGGCCAGCTGGTGTGCAAACTGCACAAAAGCATCGCAGCTCAAAAAAGGCAGAAAAGAAAATGAGGAAGTTTCTTTGTGTCACAAAATCATTCCTTTTCTTTCTTTCTTTCTATGTTCCATCCAGTCGTAATTTAGTCGCTTGTAAATCTTCCACTTACTACAGTTCTCTCTGCTCTTTTTATAGCTGCTTGGAGTCTGTTTTGTCTCCACAATAAGGTGTCTGTCAGTGTGTGCAGCTGGAAATGGGTTGAAAGAGAGACTGTGTCTGCCAGCGTCAGATGTTGTATCAGCCAGTTGATTACATCTTTAAAACACACTGTTATCAGTCACAGCAGAGGCTTACTGTGAAGCAAACTGCTCAGCTCCGCTTTTCTGATGTGGTTCAAATGGATAAATAAAACTTTTATCACCTCCCACCAAATGTCTGTTTCTAAATCAAATATATCAGGAACATTAATGAAACAGAACACTGGAGTTAAAACGGCGACTAAAAGTCTTTCACAGCAGATTGTTGGAGATCTTGTGATATTGTGTGAGATAGATTGAGCATAACTTTTTTTTTTTTAAGTTTGATCAAAAACAGTGACAGGTGACTTTTATGTGCTTGTGTGTTCTTTTACGCTTCAAATGTTACTTTTGTTGCAGCACATCCTCATTTTATATATGTCTGCTCTTGGTCCAGAAGAGAGGAGTAAAAAGCTTTAATGTATAATTTATTTTTGCCATGATTGAACTAGCAAATGTTGGCATATGTCAAAAACTAACCGGATCTGTCATGTGAGGTGCGTTTGTTTTGTTTCAGCTGATCATGCCCCTCTTGGTTCCTGTGACTTGCTGCACACTGCATGAGCAGAATGTCATAAAACAGGAAGAACAGCAGGACTGAGTCTTGCCAGTTTGTTTCCAGGAACTTTTTCTTCTTTTTTTTTTTATTTTTTTTTACATACAGCTACAAATTCTAACAAAGTTACAACAGAAACTTTTCAGAGGAGAGATGGACCAGACTGTGATTAGAGTCACTGAGAGGAGGGGGAGGGGAGGAGAGCTCCACACCTGCA
>SSNR01000390.1:21027-142188 GCA_006937965.1 Callopanchax toddi
CCATGATTGAACTAGCAAATGTTGGCATATGTCAAAAACTAACCGGATCTGTCATGTGAGGTGCGTTTGTTTTGTTTCAGCTGATCATGCCCC
Source organism: Callopanchax toddi (assembly GCA_006937965.1). Lineage (NCBI taxonomy): Eukaryota > Metazoa > Chordata > Actinopteri > Cyprinodontiformes > Nothobranchiidae > Callopanchax > Callopanchax toddi. The sequence goes on from SSNR01000390.1 coordinate 21,121, forward strand.
TCTTGGTTCCTGTGACTTGCTGCACACTGCATGAGCAGAATGTCATAAAACAGGAAGAACAGCAGGACTGAGTCTTGCCAGTTTGTTTCCAGGAACTTTTTCTTCTTTTTTTTTTTATTTTTTTTTACATACAGCTACAAATTCTAACAAAGTTACAACAGAAACTTTTCAGAGGAGAGATGGACCAGACTGTGATTAGAGTCACTGAGAGGAGGGGGAGGGGAGGAGAGCTCCACACCTGCACACAAAAGGTCTGGGGTCTTGAATGTACTGAACTGTAGAAGAGAAATAAATGCAGACTAGAAGAGAACAAACTTTATTCTTATTCACATCGAGTCGTCGTAAATTCATGAATTCCTACTACTATTACTTCTTTTACATTATTATGTACAGTTTTTTCAGCAAACTTCATGGAATGTGTGGAAAAAAACTTTGTGACCTGTAAAATTTACTGTAACTTTTGACTGAAAAAGCCTTTTTGCCACTTTAAGCACATCAGTGTCCATTTTGAACACACCCTGAATTCTTCTCAGAGCTTACAGGAATCCCACACAGATCTTTGTCGGCCAACAAAAGGCCAAGGAAGATTCAGATTTATCACTCCAAGACGGAGAGAGACAATGGTGTTTTTGTTCGGAGGCATTTTCCAACCTCTGCCCCTTCCCTCGGACTCTGAAATGCCAAAGACATCTGGCTGACGGCTCCTCACAGACTTTCAAATTGTTCTCTTTTTCCTAAATTCAAACAGAAGCAGAATGTTGCTTTTGTCTGTGTAATTAGTGAACTTTAGTGTATAATTTTCAGCAGCTAATCAGTTTAATGTAGAAGTTATTTTGCTGGATGTTTCACCTCTTCAGGATGTCTAGCAGGGCATCCTTTCAGTAGAGGTGCCAAGCATAAATGGAGTAGAAGTAATGGCCACATGGTTTCCAGTTTGGGTGTCGTGTGGCGAGCTGGAGCTGTAAAAATGTCTCGGTGGAATTCTGAGTGACCACTTCTCTAACCTCTGTCCAATTCCCAACCTGGAGCAAAGCTGGCTTCAAGATGGATTTCAGAATGAGTTCATGCACATTATGACATGTCGGGTGTGTGTGTGTGTTGCAGCTTTACTCCCATCTTGTGTGCGCGGGAAGGACTGGGCGCAGCAGCTGGGAATGCACAATGAACCTCAGTGGGAGGAGTCAAGGTCGGGAAAAGTGAGGTCAGAAGAAAGGCCAGACGTGTCCAGGAGTCAGTGTCAAGGTTTAAAACAGGCCTCTTTTAGATGAGGCGTTTTTTAAGATAATTCCTTAAAAAATATCACATTTTTAAACTTTAACAAAAGATTTTTCTGTATCCAAACAGCCTCAAACACATTTCTGTTTTTAAACTTTAATATGAGTCAGACCATCAATCTGATCTGGGGCTGTGGGTAACACAGTGTGGCAAAACAAAGCGTTTGAACTTTTCTTTTTAACATGGTGTTTGATTGGACCACCCAAGGCATTGAACCACAATACACACTGCTCCAAACCAGAGTGAGATCTTCAACCCTGCTGCTCATTCTCTTTACTGAACAGACATCACAACCCAACATGATTCTGGCTGCTCTAAAGGCTTCACTATTTTTACCATTTGGTTTTATTTGGTTGTTGCCTTACAGTAAAATTGTAAGAATAAGGAAGGATAGGATATCTGACACCCACTCAGTGTGTGTGTTGTTCAAGAACTCAGAGCAGCTTATGAAACTTAAATGTAGCTGAATATCTGTGGAGTTATAGGCATTCGTGTGCTGGTCAAGGCCATCTTTAATCAGGTTGTTGCCAACAATTAGACCTAGCCAATCTATTTTATAAATTTATAAAAATAAAGATATTTTACTGGTTGAGATTTTGGCTTTTTGGGTGGAAAGCTGCATGTGAGCAGAAAAACTAAATGCTTTACTCTTTAGGATTGTTCTGTAGCATCATCTCACGCAGGAATATAAACAGCAGAAAGCTCTCATGTGGCTGAGAAATCTGTCATTGACTTGCTCTCTGTTCTCAATTACTGCCCCCCCTATAGACACACACACTCGGTCTCATTCAGCACATGACTGCTCCCAACCAGACCTGGTGGTTTGGGAGCTCAGTGGTTCTACACAATCCTAATCCCAGCAGCAGCTAAAGAAATAAATCACAATGCCTTGTCTTGTCCTTATTAGGACTGAAGACTGTGGGCTTGTTGCATAAGTATTTGCTTCTATGAAGGCGGAGCTGCAGGACTGTTTATTAGCTGTGGTTTATTAGTCATGACTGGCAGCTATGCTGGTTCCTGTTGTGAAGTGGGCACAGAGGAGCCAGCATGGCAGCCCAGTGCCCCCTGTCTGCTGCAGAAAACAAAGAACTACTGTGTGCTGCAGCTCCAGCTCAACCGTCTCACCAATCCAAACTCCTACTGTGTTTCTGTCCCCCAGAAAACCTCATCAGTACCCTCCCACCGTCCAAATCAATGCAACACCATCATCCATATGGGTGGTTTTGTTTAATTGTGCAGAAACTACTTAAAGCAAGTCAGCGTGATCATCACAGTTCAATGAACTTGGTTTTCTTTAGGTTTCTTTCTGCAGACCAGGATTCTGCAGGACTGGTTGCTTTGGGCATCAGGAGGCAGTGAAAAGCTGGAGAAGCTTTTTAATAAAACCCTGTGGAGAAACTGTTAGGACAAAGGAGGGAAATAAAAACCTGATGACAGCTGACGACCTTGTTCAATGTGACTTGTTCCATGTCTGAGAAAATGCCAAACTTTTCCTGCTTTTTGGAACTTGTTTCTAGCAGGTCTCAACTTTAGGAGCTAAAGAAACAGGATAGAAGATGGTCATCAGTAACTCAGTATCTGAGTGTTTTTACATTCCTGGCTCACTGGACCCACCTACTTGTGTCAGTTCAAATCAAGCTCAGCAGCAAGAAGAAAACTGTGAGTTTGGTTCTTAAAATCTAATTTCCTGACTCTGAAGCTGATCGTGCACATTCCTGAACTGTGCACGTGAACTGGGAGGGAGGAAGTCTGAGCTGCTCTGTATGTACATCACTTACTTGCACTGTTTTTCTTGCATGTGCACGGCTATTTATGTAAATATGGCGCTTCCTGGTTGTATCTGAAGCTCCTTTTTAGAGGTTTAGCTACATATGACTATTTTTGTTTAAACTTTGGACTTTATAAGATTCAAATTAAACACTTAGGTCTTATACATTTACATTTTTGGTTTCACCTTTGACCTTAATGAGGTGAGTTAATTATCACCTATTTGATCATTAATTTCATAAGAGGTGTGATTTCATTGTTTAGTCCAGTGGTTTCCAAACTTTTCAGCTTCTGACTCAAAATAAGAGTTGCAGATTAAAGACTATTCACAACTGGTTCAAGTATAGAAACGTTGCATCAAGCCTATCAATGTGTTCTTGTCAACTAAAATATGTAAAGTATTGTTTTTTTAGATCTTTTTATAGCTACTGTTTAATCTCTGTGTAAATATTAAGACTAAACGTTCTATCTTCAATCATTTTCTAGGGAATTGGATTTCTGTAGATCATCTTAAAACCCTCCAGACACGTGTTTCACCACCACTGTGGGTTCCTGACCCCGCTTTGGGAACCGATACTCCAGTCCTGCAGATTTGAGCTGTTTCCTTGTTCCAACACACCTGATTTAAATCAACAGGTGATAACCAGGCTTCTTCAGAATATCAGGAATCCAGCGTCATGTGTTTTATTGAGACACGGCTGAAGGATCGTGTCCTTGATTCCTACTTCTCAACCCTAACCCTTGAAGAGGAGCAGAAAAAGCAACAAATGATGAAATATTTTCTCTGCAGTCCAGATATTTAACTACTAGCTTAATTCAGCAACAGTGTGTTGAGTGTAATAGTTCAACATCTTGCCAGGATAAAACAAACACTTGCTCAGTTCAAGTTATACAGAATATAAGCCAAATTATTCTTTGTGTTAGAAATGGTTTAAAAACACAACATCTAAAAATCTAAAGCTGCTGTCTTGTAATAGAAAGGGTCTTGTGATGAAGTGAAACGAGACTAAAAATAATTTAATGGATGCTTTATTTAAATCTCCAGACAATGCAGTGGAAACTTTGTGCTGCCAAATCAGGCTGATGTTTGTGTTTGAGATGACAGAGAGACTATGAGCGTTCATGTGACAGAGAGAGAGAGAGAGAGGAGCAGCTCTTTTCTGGAGGTGCTGGCCTCCTGACATGATGTTTAGGGACACACCCAGTCAAATTCTGCAAGTGACCGTTTCCTCTAAAGCATCACAGCAGTTTCCAAATACAATTCTCCAACTATTATGTACAACTGATTGTATTTAAGACCTAGAACTGCTGCTAAAGTCGACTCTTTTAAGAGTTGATGGCGTTTGGAATGCTGTTGGCCTTTACTGGTGCCGGTTCTGGTAACACCCGAAGAATCCAAAGCACGCCAGGCTGGGTGGGCTGGCCGTTTATAAATACTCTTCTTAGCATGTCCACATTTTGGACATCTTTAGAAAGGTATTGAAGTATAATTATATACATTTTCTACAGGCCACATGTATCTGTCATGTGCATAGAGCAGCAAGTCGATGAGACACCTGACAGGTCACCTATTCAAATGTTTCTGACATTTTTTTTTTTTTGGTTCTGGTCAGATGTTTAGAAAAACACCCAGCTGGGTTCCCTTGTGTTTTCTGAGGTGACTTTCATTCAGCTTATAGAAACAAAAACAGAACATTCCTGAACATTTTTAGTAGTTTTTCATCTCATAAAAGAAATTGTTGTCAGACGTATTTGGTTTCCCACTTTGCGCCAGTGCAAATAAAGCCTTTACCTAAAGCGGAGGTGCAGGGTTTGGATGTGTGTGGTCTACATGCAGACTTCTCCACCATTTGCACGCTCCGCAACAAAATGTTCCTGGAAGTAAGAATTTGAGGCTGTTCGTCCTTCTATAAATTCCTCTGTGGTTTAACAAGGTCTTGTGTATCTTCATTCATGTACCACAACATAAATCCACCTAATCATTCAAATACTGACGTGCTAAAGTGTTGCCATAAGTGTAATTGGAACCCTTTTAATGATGGGATCATTGGCTGTGCTGCTAAGAGTTTGCTGTCGGTTTACTGGAGGTCATAGTTTCTCTGAAAAAACCTCATTCCATGAACTTTAAAGCAGTTTTTCAACATTTAAAACTTGTAACTGTCAGTGTGCATTTACAGGTTTTCACTAAATGCCTTCACGTCAGTCAATATGAAGTCAATTTAATATCAGATTTTGAGCTTTAAATGCGTTTAAGTTCTCATTTTACCAATGTGTCTTTGTTTCATGATAGTATAAATATGGTTATACAGCTGCAATTAAAAATAAAATAAAACCTTTACAAATATTAATTGTTATAAAGTTTGCTGACTCCGTTTTTTATGTTGACTCCAGAATAAAGGATGGTACCTAAACATCCTCCCAGAGGAACTCCTCCCAAACATCTAAGAGCAGTTTGGGGATGAACAGCATGATGGAGCTTTGTCCATGAGGCTAAAGTGATAACTAAAAAATCCACAATTTGTGTCCATAACCAGGAAACTCCCCAGATTCTACAATTCATGAGTCGACGGCCACATGAGGAATCGGATGTTTTACAGCGATGTGATTGTTGGAGTAAATCCAATGAATCAGCAGAACATCTGCCTGATGAGTAGCAACCAGAACCAGAAGTAGAGCTCCAGAATGTTGACTTGTGCCACAGATGTGTAACCAGACGTTTCAACATGGCTTCTCTTCAGCGTGTCACGGCTCTGGTTTATGGATGGTGACATGAGATGTGGGCTTTTAGGAATTTAATTTAGCGCGTCCATCATCGGACCTCACACTCAACTCTTTATTCTGGCGACAGTCTGTCTTGGATGCCAAACTTTATCATTGTGAACTAGATTAGATACTTTTTTAAAATGTAATTGTGTTTTTGCAGAAAATTAGTGACTTTTGAAAATTTAAGTTTTTTCATTTGAAAAATTTGTCCTGGGAAAGTGAATAAATCACTCCATGCTTTGCTAACTGTCGCTACGTTTTTTTGTCTTATTTGCTCCCTAAGCCCTATGTTCATTCACACACATCTGGCAGAAAACACTGGAGAGGAAAAGGAGGTATAGGGATGATGGAGTGGTGAGTGAAGTCCATTTCCTCCTCTGTGTTTCATTGTGAAACCCCTGGCGACCCCCACCCCTCCATTCAGAGAGAATGTGGGACACGCCTGACTTTTCTGTAAACATCTCCGTCTCCTCTCTGCCACCTCCTCCCAGAGCAGTGATGGAGCCATCACCCCACCCTCTGCTCCATCCTCCTCCTCGTCCTATGAGCCTCTTCGTGAGGAAGGAAGCCGTCTTTCTCCACCCTGTGGGAAGAAGAGGGTGTCGGCCTGGACCTTTCAGCTGACAGCAGGAAACGGTGCAGCAGTTCTAAACGGCAACAGACAGGATGCGTAGTGTCAGAGTGGTGTTAGAGGCCACATGTCAGGGCTTTAATTAGAGTTCTCCACAACCTATCTCCTTATGTGTTGTGAATGACTCTCAGCTACTATGAAACCAAATCTTAGCTCAATATTTGTCAAATTAATCCATTTATAGCCATTTTAGAATGTTATAAGTCAGTTGGCTGTTGTGGCCACCTTGAATTGGATTGACAAAGTTGTCGCAGTTCATTTAATGATTACTTTATGTTTATTATACTACACCTTTATTTATTAAAATCTGCCCAGTGGATTGTGATATATTTAGCTTACAGACAGGTTTGGCTCCAAATGCAAATGATTGACTTAATAGCAAGGTTTGAAACACAGATCTTGTGTGATCCGTTTGTGCTCATGATATGTGTTGTGAATGGCTCTCAGGTAATAATACACCATCATAAAAATGAGTTTGGAAATGTACCGATTCCCAAAATATGACTCCAAAATTAAACACTTCAGCTAAATTCAGTCCATCCAATTCAAAGCTGAGAAAATCTACATTAACCTAAACATATTTAACACAGAAGGCCTTATGCTGTAATGTTTATGTAACCCGGAGCCTCAGTCAGGCTTTAACATGGCAGCACTCACCACAAATGCTATTGTTATAATCACATCTAAAGGCAAACATTCCAGAGTGGACCAGAAATCAAGGCCAAGCTGCATCCTCAGCTAAAATGTCATCTGTAAAACAGAACTCCTGGAGAAAAGCATTAGTTAGAACGCAACTTTGTGAGCATTTCAATAGTTTTTCCTATAAAAGTGAAATCATTTAAATTTCTCTTTGATATAGAATGGTATTAAATGTTTAATGCCTCCATAACATGAAGCTGAGCTGAAGTTCTTATCTGCTCCGATGTGTCATTAAACATGTGAGGGAAGGATTAAGTGGCCAGCTTTTATCATGCCACCTGAACAAACTTTCAGTTTAAAATATCTTGGCCTGGTTTCTTTCTGGTTTGAGGTTTCCCAGGGTTTAAAGTCTGCCTAAAACAAATGAGGGCAAAAAAAAAAAGTCTTCATCCAAGCAATCAAACCTGCACAAGAGGGGCCGTTTCCAGACTTCTGTTATTCCAGGGAGCTCCACTAATGTGTGGCTGGATTGTTTTTATTTCCCCTAACTGTGCTTTGCTCAGCTGTCCATGCCTGTGATTGGTCCACAAAAAGGAAAACAGAGAGACTAAGAGCCTGATTCCATAAATGCTTTTAAACAAGTTTATTAAAAATAAAGCATTCTAGTTTACTCAAGCTAATCTGAGGTTTGTGAGTTGTTTTTGTGAGCTCAGTCACACATTTAGAGACTCGTGTCGGTTCAAAACCATTTGAGGTTGTTTGACCGCGGCCTCATTTGAAAAGATTAATTGGTTCCCTCAGACGATCTCGGCTCTGCTAAACTAAATATTTAAGCGTTTGAGGTTCATGTGGTCGGCTGTGCTGCGGTGATACTTACACCCAGTTGTTTCCCTCAGCAATCACATATAGAGTATTAACGATAATGATGGGGAGCTTCATAACAGTTTTATCATCAAAATGTCTCTGAGATGCTAAATAGGTGAAATCTTTACCCTACATTTAAAAAGCGTCTCTGTCACAGCAATCTGAATTGGCAGGTTTGCTAAATATTTATTATAAAATGAGCACATTCATGTTTAGATATCATTTAGATGCAGCTTTAGCTTTGATTATAAATTATATTTAACTTTATGCAATTAGATTTGATTCTGAATATTTATTTTTACATATTACATTTTAATACATATTTGTCACCAGTCACAGTAAATGTGAATATAACTGCAAACAAACTTAGTGGCTTTGTATTTATTTATATTAGTAGCTGCACAAAAATAATTTTATCTTTTAGATTTCAACTGAGAGTGTGATCTTTTCCCTTCAATTAAAAAAAAAAAAAAAAGAGAGGTTAGAAAAAATGTTCCAAACCCAACAACTCCACCTACTGGTCAATAGTGAAAAATCATATTTGGTTGCATGTTATTTATTAGAAAATCTTTTGTCAGTCTTTTTGCTATATTATTCCAGAATTAGTTGATTCTTCTAATTTAATTGATAAACATTTTTTTATTTGGAATCCTTTGTTTCTAGACAATTTACCAGTATATAGAATATACAAAGTCTGTCTGCTTGACTGTGCGTCACATTGACAAGTTATAGGTATTGCTTTTTATAGAAAAAACATGACACATGCTATAGTATGACTTTTATTATGAAATCACATGACACATGCTATCGTATGACTTTTATTATGAAATTAGATGACTCATGCTATAGCATGACTTTTATTATGAAATCACATGACACATGCTATAGTATGACTTTCATTATGAAATCACATGACACATGCTATAGTATGACTTTTATTGTGAAATGACATGACATGCTATAGTATGACTTTTATTCTGAAATCACATTACACATGCTATAGTATGACTTTTATTATGAAATCCCATTACACATGCTATAGTATGACTTTTATTATGAAATTAGAAGACTCATGCTATAGCATGACTTTTATTATGAAATTTGAAGACTCATGCTATACCATGACTTTTATTATGAAATTAGATGACTCATGCTATAGCATGACTTTTATTATGAAATTACATGACACATGCTATAGTATGACTTTAATTATGAAATTAGATGACTCATGCTATACCATGACTTTAATTATGAAATAAAATGACACATACTATATTGTGACTTTTATTATGAAACCACATGACACATGCTAAAGTATGACTTTTATTATGAAATCACATTACACATGCTATAGTATGACTTTTATTATAAAATGACATGACACATGCTATAGTATGACTTTTATTATGAAATCACATTACACATGCTGTAGTATGACTTTTATTATGAAATCACATTACACATGCTGTAGTATGACTTTTATTATGAAATAAAATGACACATGCTATAATATGACTTTTATTATGAAATTACATGACACATGCTAAAGTGACTTTTATTATTAAATAAAATGACACATGCTATAGTATGACTTTTATTATGAAATAAAATGACACATGCTATAGTATGACTTTTATTATGAAACCACATTACACATGCTATAGTATGACTTTTATTATTATGAAATCACATTACACATGCTGTAGTATGACTTTTATTATGAAATCACATTACACATGCTGTAGTATGACTTTTATTATGAAACCACATGACACATGCTACTGCATAGTATGACTTTTATTATGAAATAAAATGACACATGCTATAGTATGACTTTTATTATGAAACCACATGACACAAGCTATAGTATGACTTTTATTATGAAATTACATGACACATGTTATAGTATGACTTTTATTATGAAATTACATTACACATGTTATAGTATGACTTTTATTATTAAACCACATGACACAAGCTATAGTATTACTTGTATTATGAAACCACATGACACATGCTATAGTATGACATGAAACCACATGACACATGCTATAGTATGACATGAAACCACATGACACATGCTATAGTATGACATGAAACCACATGACACATGCTACTGTATAGTATGACTTTTATTATGAAATTACATGACACATGTTATAGTATGACTTTTATTATGAAATTACATGACACATGTTATAGTATGACTTTTATTATGAAATTACATGACACATGTTATAGTATGACTTTTATTATGAAATTACATGACACATGCTATAGTATGACTTTTATTATGAAATTACATGACACATGCTATAGTATGACTTTTATTATGAAACCACATGACACATGCTACTGTATAGTATGACTTTTATTATGAAACCACATGACACATGCTATAGTATGACTTTTTTCTGAAACCACATGACACATGCTATAGTATGACTTTTATTATGAAATTACATGACACATGGTATGCTATAGCATGACTTATTATGAAATAAAATCAAATGACACATGCTAAAGTATGACTTTTATTCTGAAATCACATGACACATGCTGTAGTATGACTTTTATTATGAAATAAAATGACACATGGTATGGTAAAATGACACATAGTATGACTTTTATTATTAAATAAAATGACACATGCTATAGTATGACTTTTATTATGAAATCACATGACACATGCTATAGTATGACTTGTATTATGAAACCACATGACACATGCTATAGTATGACTTTTATTATGAAATCACATGACACAAGCTATAGTATGACTTTTATTATGAAATTACATGACACATGTTATAGTATGACTTTTATTATGAAATTACATTACACATGTTATAGTATGACTTTTATTATGAAACCACATGACACATGCTATAGTATGACTTGTATTATGAAACCACATGACACATGCTATAGTATGACTTTTATTATGAAATCACATTACACATGCTGTAGTATGACTTTTATTATGAAATAAAATTACACATGCTACAATATGACTTTTATTATGAAATTACATGACGCATGCTAAAGTGACTTTTATTATGAAATAAAATGACACATGCTATAGTATGACTTTTATTATGAAACCACATTACACATGCTGTAGTATGACTTTTATTATGAAACCACATGACACATGCTACTGTATAGAATGACTTTTATTTTGAAATAAAATGACACATGCTATAGTATGACTTTTATTATGAAACCACATGGCACATGCTATAGTATGACTTTTATTATGAAATTACATGACACATGCTATAGTATGACTTTTATTATGAAACCACATGACACATGCTACTGTATAGAATGACTTTTATTATGAAATAAAATGACACATGCTATAGTATGGCTTTTAATATGAAATTACATGACACATGTTATAGTATGACTTTTATTATGAAACCACATGACACATGCTATAGTATGACTTTCATTATGAAATTACATGACACATGGTATGCTATAGCATGACTTATTATGAAATAAAATCAAATGACACATGCTAAAGTATGACTTTTATTCTGAAATCACATGACACATGCTGTAGTATGACTTTTATTATGAAATAAAATGACACATGCTAAAGTATGATTTTTATTATGAAATCACATTACACCTGCTATAGTATGACTTTTATTATGAAATCACATGACACATGCTATAGTATGACTTTTATTATGAAATCACATGACACATGCTATAGTATGACTTTTATTATGAAATCAAATGACACATGCTATAGTATGATTTTTATTATGAAATCACATTACACATGCTATAGTATGACTTTTATTATGAAATCACATTACACATGCTGTAGTATGACTTTTATTATGAAATAAAATGACACATGCTATAGTATGATTTTTATTATGAAATCACATTACACATGCTATAGTATGACTTTTATTATGAAATCACATGACACATGCTAAAGTATGACTTTTATTCTGAAATCACATGACACATGCTGTAGTATGACTTTTATTATGAAATAAAATGACACATGCTATAGTATGATTTTTATTATGAAATCACATTACACCTGCTATAGTATGACTTTTATTATGAAATCACATGACACATGCTATAGTATGACTTTTATTATGAAATCAAATGACACATGCTATAGTATGATTTTTATTATGAAATCACATTACACATGCTATAGTATGACTTTTATTATGAAATCACATGACACATGCTATAGTATGACTTTTATTATGAAATAAAATGACACATGCTATAGTATGATTTTTATTATGAAATCACATTACACATGCTATAGTATGACTTTTATTATGAAATAAAATGACACATGCTATAGTATGACATGAAACCACATGACACATGCTATAGTATGACTTTTATTATGAAATCACATGACACATGCTATAGTATGAGTTTTATTATGAAATCACATGACACATGCTATAGTATAACTTTTATTATGAAATTACATTACACATGCTATAGTATGACTTTTATTATGAAATTACATGACACATGCTATAGTATGACTATTATTATGAAATTACATGGCACATGCTATAGTATGACTTTTATTATGAAATCACATTACACATGCTATAGTATGACATGAAACCACATGACACATGCTATAGTATGACATGAAACCACATGACACATGCTATAGTATGACTTTTATTATGAAATCACATTACACATGCTATAGTATGACATGAAACCACATGACACATGCTATAGTATGACTTTTATTATGAAATCACATGACACATGCTATAGTATGACTTTTATTATGAAATTACATTACACATGCTATAGTATGACTTTTATTATGAAATTACATTACACATGCTATAGTATGACTTTTATTATGAAATTACATTGCACATGCTATAGTATGACTATTATTATGAAATTACATGACACATGCTATAGTATGACTTTTATTATGAAATCACATGACACATGCTATAGTATGACTTTTATTATGAAATTGCATGACACATGCTATAGTATGACTTTTATTATGAAATTACATGACACATGCTATAGTTTGACTTCTTTTTTTTATTATTTATTATCATATCACATATCAAGTGGGCAGTATCTTAATAGTTTACCTGGTCATCTGGTCAGCGGTGGGTTGTCTGTTTTGTCCCAGCTCCTCCTCGGTCACTACGTTGTCGTGACCTTGGCAAAACATTTCACCCACCTTGCTTGCTGGTTGTTGATCGGAGGGCCTGATGGTGCATGGTGTGTGGGAGCTCTGCCACTGTCTGTTTGCCCCACAAACGTGGGCTACATAGTAGCTTACCGACATCAGTATTTTTGTTGTATGTGTGTGTGTGTGTGATTGACTGAATTTGGTGTCTTTTGAGTCCCTAGATTTTGTAAAGCTGTTGACAAATGCAGGCCTTTTACCATTACTGTATTGTGTGTATGTGTGTTTGTATGCAAGTTTATATTTGCCTGTGTGAAAATACATAAAATATGTATTTATATTTTATAATGGTAAAGTTGCAAGATAATGTGACTGTTATTGTTTTGTTATTATATCAGGGAAGCGTTTGAAACATGTTTTTACCATCCACAGCCAAGCATTAGAACAGGATTGTGTCCTACTTTTTACTTACTGGCAAGAACAGTGCGTTCCACTTCGTTGCTCCAGTGAATCCATGCTCTGATCCGGCTATTTGTGCTGCTCTTGACACAGAGTCAAACACAGCAGATGTATCACTGAAGGGTTTGGAAGTCTTCAGAAGCCTCCATCAATATCCCTTCAGCACAGTTCTCTGTAAATTTCCCTCCTTTAACACTTTAAAACCGTGAACGAATTTACAAACTTATTTCCCCTCTGACTTCTCTCTTCCTCTTCTCAGCATCACTTGCAAGTCTAATCCACAAAAATCTATCAGTGTTTCACCAGGGGTGCGATCTTATTTAAGGTCCAATCATTTTCACACTATTGCACAAGAATAAGAAGATAAATGATGGAATGATTTTTTAACAATTTAAAAAATCAAATCCTCATTAGAAGTTCCACTCTGTCCCAGGCGTGTCTGTTTCTTCTGTGCTTTCCTTTCTAAGACAATAATTACTACAATATTAATATAAAACATTTTTAAATCTTAAACGTTGGTGCTTTGAAAAAAAAACTGACAACTTGCATTTCCAAAGAAACACCACTAGAGGGCGATAGCACTACATGTGTAAACGAGCACCTCAACATGTTTTGTATGTAGGACTGTTGTAACTGAAACCTGCTCCTATAAATGCACTGGATCCAGATTTACAAGAATAAAAGAAGCATGAAAATAAGAGGAGTCCACAAAGGCTCAGTGGACTATAACAGATTCGTCTGTTCAACTTAAAACTGTTATTATTCAGAGCCTTGATTTTAGATTTACATTTGTAATAATTTTAAAAGTTAATAAACAATGTTTGTTTCCACAGGCCTACTAATCCCAAATAGCTGGGTGATATTGTAAACACCCAGGAGCTACTTGAGTCTAAAACCTGAACATATTGAACAAGTATAGAGTAACAGTCATATTTCTAAATCATTAACAGCCATAAATAAATTCATATTTGAAAAAACAAGGATTTTGTTCTTATTGTTAGTTTGATTCTCATTAATAAACATTTGACTTGATTCCTTCTTGCAAAATGAATTTATTCATTTGATGGATAAAATGTAATTCCTGCATTATTTCTGGGCTGCGTGAGGGTGTGGAGATAAAAAAGGTTCCTGATCTGAATCTTATCCTGTATGTGAAGTTCACTGGTGACCACAAGTCAAATGATCTTTTGTCTCTTAGAATTTCAAAGTCTGGTTCCAGAGCTAACGGGTCAAAGAGGGACGCCCAGACATCCCGGCTCCTAGAGGATCCCAAGGTGTTCCCAGGCCAGAGATGATGTAGTCATCACGTTATGGATCTACGCCAGGATCACCTTTCAGTACCCCAGAAGGTAGGAGATCAGGAGACATCTTAATCAGATGCCCAAACCACCTCAGCTGACTCCCATTGAGGTAGAGGAGCAGTGGTTTTACTTGAGAAAGTAAAGAAAAAAACTGCTCACCTTATCTCTAAGGCTCCAACTATTAGGGAATCACACTTCTCCACCTCCCTGGGTTTTGGACGGCAGGTTACATTTGTCAAACCACAGATTGAGAAGCAGGCTGAGGGGTTCTAGGACTTAGGTTCTCCAGTTCAGGACTATTTTGTGAACTTGAAAAAGGCTTTCAGTCCCCCCAGACACTCTGTGGGGTGCGATGTGGTCTTTGAAGAGCTGTCCTGTCACTGTAAAACCAAATAAAGAGCTGCTTCTGCATGATCAGCACCAAATCGAATGTTGAACCCAACCAGAGCTGTTCTCTGTCTCTGATCCTGTTTGAGGTCTTCATGGACAGGATCTGAAGGTGTAGTCTAGAGAGCTTTTTGTAGATGATGGCATCAAGTCATGACCTTCAGTTTACAGCTGGGATGACAGTCCCACAGTAGTCCTCTACATGATTCTTGATCTTTAAAAGGTGATGTCCTCCCTCAGGGTAGGGAGTGAGTCTTTGCCTCAGGTGGTGGAGTTTAAGTATCTTGTTCATGAGGGTGGATTAGCGGATCAGGGCTCCGTTTTCAGTAATGACGATGTTGCTCCAGCCGGTTATAAAAGGAGCCGAGCCAAAAGACAAAACTCTTGATTTACAGGTCAGATTTAGATCGTGACTGAAAGACGAGGTTCAGGTTACAAGCAGCTGTTTTAGAATTCATGTATATTATTTGTATTATGGTTCTGTCTGAACGCTTTAAGGATCTTTATGTTTTATTAACCATGCTCTACAGACTGCTGGAGGGTTCAATCAGCTCACAGGATTTATGTTGCCCATTATAGTAAATCTGTTGGGCAAGGTTTTACCTTTCATTCCAGGGTTATTTGTGTATAATAATCCACTTTCACTGTGGTGTTTTTTGAAAGCTGTGGTCAGGGCTGAAACTCCCTCAGCAGACATCTTTAAGGCTACTTCAAGGTCAGATTTCAATCAGCGTTCTGCCTATTTTAGGAGAAAAAATGTAAATAAACTCCCAATCGAGAGTGAAAACTGTGCAGCCTGCAGAGTCAAACTCGGAGATTAAATACAAAAAAAAGCCAAAGGTTCAGTCAAAGATTACCAGCTTTCTCTTTTATTGAAAAATATAGCCGTTATTTTAAAGAAAGCAAAGTTAGGGAGGTGAATATATTATTATACAGTAAAACCAGATTTTGGAAAAGGATTAAAAACGGTACATACTTGGTATAAAGCTACAGCCAGTGAAGGGAAAATAAAGTTAAACTTGAAGCCAGTTGGGGTTTTTTACAGGCCTTATCTCTTTTTTTTTTTTGCTTTTTTGCCACTTACCAAACCACTGCTGTCAAAGAATGAAAATACAAGTCCTAAGCAGACCTCAGGCAGACAGCATATGCAAATTCTTTAGCATTGTTTGTTCTGGCTAACGGAGTTTCCCACAGAGACACAACAACAGTTAAGACAATTACAAGGAAGAATTTCAGTGCAATTTAGTATACTTTAATATAATCCTCTAATTACCTCATTCTGACTCAACAGTGGAAATAGCCAGATTGTTAAAACCTCACAAATGCAGTTTGACCACAAACGTTCCATTTTGTGTTAACATTCCTCCGTCTCCCACAGTGGATCTCCACCATCACACTGCTGATAAGGATTGTTCTGTGGAATCATCGATGACACTAATTACATCGTTGGACTGAAAACCAGCAGATAAGGACTGTTTTTGTTATTCCTCTCTTTAAAGCTAGTATCTCACTGGGCTGCAGATAGGCAGAGGAAATATTTGCAGCTGGAATCGTATATTTAAGACTTTTACGAGCACATTTGATATCTGGCCAAGTCACATGGAGGAAATAACTTAAGAACAAACTGTGTTATATTTGTGACAGGTTAAGGGTTTTTATTAGGTATCAATTCACCTGATTTGCCCCAGAAGTTGTCTCACATTTCTTGCACGTTCTGACTCAAAGAAACCAGTTTAGGAAGGGTTGGAGATGCCAGTGAAGACTCACTGATTTACACAGATGTTTGTGAGCTCATGAGTAAAGCGAGAACTCTAATTTTCTTGATGCAATTTACCTTAATTTATATGCATCCTGGTCACCTACCCCTCCCAATGGTGTCATTATTTGCGCTTAATTGACCTAATTGATTAAAGTTTGCAAATATGTCACCAACAGCCACAGCCCAGTCAAATATTGGCTTAAAGGGACAAACTCCTGATTCGCTTGAACAAAAAGGAGGACAAAAATGTCCTATCCTATAATACACACAGCACGTTTTTTACATTTGATCAATATAAAACATAAAATTTGGCCCAAATACATGAAAATTTGACATACAGATCACAAAACATATCTAAACAAAAGTAGAAAATAACAAACTTTTCCCAGCAGTAAGATTTAGCCAGAATGATAAACTATCTGGGTTGATATTGGGCTGATAATTGTGTTTGATGAGAAAATGATGCTGTTAAAGCCTTATATTAATACTCTCAGCCTCATCTGCAGCAGATGTGTGTTCCCTTTTCAGTTTAGCTTGTAAAACAATGTAGACGTATCAGAAGGTATCGATACTACGATTAGTGTCTCTAAGTCAAGGCTCCACATACTTGGCAATTTCCTGCAGAAAACTTTCAAAGCAACTCAACCAGTTCTTCATACAACATAAACAACTCAAGGCAGAGCGGTGCGGACTCCTGGGTCTACGTGCACACACATGCATCGCAGCAGAAAAGTCAAAGCTCCCATTTGTCATATGTGACAATTAGTTTCTTAACGAAATAAAACAAAAAGGTCAGACATTTCTCATGGATATAGTAAAGTACGCCTCTCTAATTTACAGCTGAGTCTGTGTTGTGAAGCAGACTAAACACACACACACACAGCTGAAGATAAAAAGCCCACCTGTCTGTTCCTGGTCCTGCTGTTCCTGGAGCAGTTCCAGCTGGTTGGGGGCAACTAATCCAACACATTTAATGAACAGACTGGAAAAGGCCATGTGATTGGCTGACTGATCTGACTAGAGTAGAGGAGGTCAATATCACCACCTTGGGGGGTCAGCTCAGCAAATATATTCCACTTTTAGAGCTGGGGGACATGTGTAATGGCTTTTATTAAGTTCCTGCACTTTAATAACACTTGTACATATTGTTACATCCTTCTCTGGCCTCACAGACAAACCTGTGCTGAATAGAATCATAATCTCTTTGAATTTAACTGGAAAAAATATTATAGCTGCAAACCTCCTGGATGATGTGAACTTCTGCCTTGTTTTAAGAAGTACACATTTACAGAAAGGCCTCTTAATGATTTCTTACAACACATTAAGTCGAGCTCGATGCATCTTTCTTTTTGTTTCAGCAGTAAAAACTTTAGTGTCATGATCAATTTCTATACATCGCTCTCTAGTACCATCCATTCTGCCATTACACAAAATCAAAACCTTTAAGACTTAGCAGTTCACATTAAGACTGATCCATCCCTTATGACGACAAATATCACAGCTGTGTCAATTTAAAAATACAAGTCTTCCCAAAACGTAGGCTACTGTAGATTAACTTTATGTACAAATAATATAAAAATAGCATAAACCAACTTTAAATGTAGATGCAGCCATAACTGTAGTGTTTGTCATTAGCTCCACGATCACGCCCCTCACTGGGATTACAAACCTATCAGTTTCATTTCTCATCATTTACTCAACTCTCCTCAGAATCTGACAACACATCCACATTACTGTCTCACTTTCATCCTCTAACCTGTCACTTCTACTGATTCATAAAGAGTGATTTAAGTATTCAAACTTGTGAAAGGTGATATGTAGCAAAAATAACTCAGACATTTAAAAAAGCTCCTCTTTAGGCCAATCTGCTTGCTATCAGGCAGCTGTAGAGTTTCGATGTGGTCACTACAGCACAGTGAAAAGGCCCGACAGGTTTTATTTATAGTGTTGATCAAAGTGAACTGATTCAGACTGTAAACCCCATCTGAAAACCCAAACCTGCTTGTCCAAAGCTGCTCATAGAAGAGAGGTCTACACTCTGATCTCATCATCGTCTTCATCCATGAAGGTGAAATCATCTTCCCCACGAGGCGAACTGTACTTTGCACTGTCCGTGTCGCCGTCGTGGAGGTGGTACTGGGGCTTCTCAGAACCCGAGCTGGACACGGAGCAGCTATCCATGTTGCTGTGGTGGTTGTTCCGGGTATTTAGCTCTGGAGTGTATGGATCCATTGTGGCCTTGTGCTGGAATGTTCCGCGAGGCGGTCTTGAAGGAGCCTGCTCCTCAGCATCATCATCATCGATGTGGGGAATGTGGGAGGGAGATGCATATCCCTCGCTACCTTTGCCTTCCTCGTAGCCGAGGTCATCATCCTCCCAACTTTTTTTCTCCATCACACTCAAGATGTCTCCAAGCATCGAAGGACCCAAGTCGATGTGGAAGGACATCACCGACTCTGCGTGCTTCATCCCGCCTCTTTTAGGCATGGATGGAGGCAAGTCTTTAAGTTCACCAAAATTCCTCTCTTCAAGCTCCGCATCCAGTGACGCCATTGCTGCAGCCCCATTTATCGGCTTGGTTTCCATCTCCGTCAGCGTCTTCATGGGACTTGAGGAAACGCTCTTTGGCAGCTGGCCACCTCTGTTGGAACTCTCATCGTTTAGGTAAGGCAGGGATATGGCGGTTTTCACAACCGGAGCGGAGCCAGCAGAGGACACCATCGTGTTCTCGTACTTGTCCCCTCGATTTACCGACTGGGATCGCTTGCTGCTTCTGAAGGTGCGGGACAGCAGCCCTGGTTTTGGGACTGGTGAATCCTGCTTTTCCATGGGAGGTTCTCCTGATCTGGTGCTAAGAAATGAAGTATCTCCAAATGCATCCCCTCCACGACCTACATGCATGGTGTGACGAAAGTCCCCCAGTGGAGCGCTGATCATCTCAACAGTCAGGTCCGTTCTAGACCTCCGTTTGGACTGGTTATTGTTCACCAGCTGCTTGAGAATAGGCATGATGGCAGTCTCTCAGGTACGATCCACAGAAACTAGGAGTTTTAGGGAGTTTCTTCCAAAGTTCTCTTGCAGTTTTATCAAAGTAAATAGAACTCCTGGTGTTTAATGTTTGGAGCCATTCTGCTTCTCAGGTTTCATTGTGTGGATGAATCAGCCTATAAATAGAAAAAACAAAGAGAATTAAAAACATTTCTCACAAAACTTCTACAAGATTTGGCAGGTGATGTGGAAACATGCCATCCATAATAGACCTGCTAATACTAATAAAAATCTAATGCTCTAATTTAAAAGCTACTCCAGAAAGCTTTGCCTATTTTTTCCCCTCATCACCACCTATCACATAACTCACTCTCTATTAATCCTATAAAGCTTGGAAACTTTTGCTGCCTGGTCTTCAAAATTAAAGGGTTCTAAAGTAGCAAAAGGTTTAATATGTAAAAATTCATGAGGGTCTTATGTAACGGTGAAGAGAGCTTTCTGTTACAACGTGAAGCACGTAGCAGTTCAAACACCACCGGTAAAGTTTGTCATGGTAAAGTTTCCATACAACAACGTTTGTCTTCTTTATCCACCACCCTCTGTTTCTCATGAGTTGCAGCGTCTGCTGTGCTTTAGTTCCCATTTAGGCCCCTGACTGTTACATAACCAGGAAGAGACATTATTCTGGGAGCTGGACCAATTCAAGCATGCAGCAACAAAAAAAGGAAGAATGAGATGTAGCAGCATTTCTTTAGGAATTCAACAAGATTACAGCCTAAAAAAGTTCAAATCAGATGCATCACCCTTCCATCACAGATCAACTGTTTTCACCTCTAGTCTAGCACATTGTGTCTCACTAGTTTCTTTAAACTTGAAGATGCACATTTAACTTAAGACAGATATATGTGGGTTGTAACTTGGCAACAAATTGAGTTGCAGGATCTCACTCTTGCATCACTAGAATTTTGTCAGAGACTTTTTTTAAAAACTGTTCTTGTGACACAATCGTGACAGGGAAATTTGTACAACTGTCCTATGCTCCACATGACCTGACCGCATTTCAAAAATTCTCACAAAAATATCATCAGTTGCATATTTTCTTGCAATCGTGTCTCTCCAACTAGTCACAACCCTGTGATATACCATCTGATCTGCTCTGGTGAAAACAGATTAGTCCGTTCCATACGTTACTTTCACAGATAATCTTTGACTTAAGCTGCTAAAGCTCAAAGGTTAAACTCGTTTATGATTCCAGCCTTGAAAGCAGTCTTAAAGCAGACGGAGTGAAAACCACCCACTAGCTCCATGTGTTAGTGACAGAAACAAGGCTCTGGGTTGTCTTACCCAGACAGTAATACCATGACTCACTGTGTTTTCACGTCGAAGCTGAAGCCCACACTCTTAGCTTGCTTGTGTATCCCCCCCCCCCCATGAATGAATAGGAGCTTCACTCAACAATATCCCAAAAGAACGTCACCCATGAAAACATTAGCATTTCTGACAAGAACCCATTCAACTGGAAATGCAACTGTAACACGAGAGGGAACACAGCAGGGCTTGATAGATGATAGAAGCTTGTGCCATTTTTTTTCTGTTCACCCCTCTTTCATATGACAGAGCTGTGGTTTTATCTTCTGTATTCAACAACTTCATTCAGTATTTCCTCTGTAGTTCTGACACTAATGGAGGAGATGGACTGCTCTCACAAAGGCTGAACAAAGAGCAAATGAAAACTTTCTACTTTCAGTCATTTGAGTTCAAGCCACCACAACACAGAAAACCTGGAAAGCTTATTGTTAAACCTATTTAGACCACTAAATGACAGATTTTTAAGCCTAAGGTTTCTAGTAAACAAATAGTGAGCAGACACACTAAATTAATGAAGTATGATCAGCAGGTGAACCTTTGATTATTTCATGCATCGTGCACCAGCTGCTCAACAAAAAGCTGCTAAATGTGTGACTGACCACTGCAGACAACTGTTAGTCTACTCCCTGCTGCAGTTTTGTATTTCACTATGGCAACATCAGAGCAGAGTGCTAACCACCAATTGGACTTCCTGTCTCTAAGCCGGCCGGAGACAGAGAGAAAAAAGACTTCATCCCCTACATGGAGAGATCAGCTCATTTTGATGGATTAACTCTTCCTGGTGACCACATGCAGAGCTATAAGACAACCTCCAGAGTGCAGGAGCTGAAGAGGAATGCTTTAGATGTGACATGTCACAAGAAGATATTCAATCTCACCATAAGAGATGGCAGTGGGCTCTCAAATATCAAAAAGACGCAAACCTCACACCTTAGGTCATGACAGGAAATGGCCCACTTTATGCCTTTGGGCACTCCTTGATGTTTGATGAGGAGCAGTTTCCAACCCCCCCATGGTCATCAAGACTCCATTACTGTGGCCTTGACAAAAGATGAATAATCGCCTGCCTGCAGTCCTGTCATATAAATTCTTAGCTTTTCAGTACACTGCAAAGAGAGTCCTGAATGGCTGTGTCATGGGAACTATACCGTTACTGAAAAGTTTCAGAGCTTTAATGTTCAGGAGAAAAGAAAGAGCCTGGGTTAAATGGTCTGTCATAATATTCATTTTTTGTAGCTTTAGGGAATTTGTAACAATTAAATTTTTACCTTAATTGATCATGACTACAATTCTCAAACTAAGTAAACTGATTTTAAAGTTCCTCATTTAAATCGAGAAGGAGTTAGTGACTATTTACACAGATTTCATCTAAGGATAAACAAAATTCAAAATCTCAATCTTTAAGTTTGACATTTAACTTTTAATGTTATTGCCAATAGATTTTCGTATAAAACCATCTGGTGAAACAGATGTTTGACCAGTAGCTTTGTGAGCTGCTACTGTTTGGACACTAAATTAAATTTAAATGACCTAATTATTTTTGGGAATCTTACCGAATTTGTGTGAGGAAACAGAACTGAATTGTGATAGTCGCATAAATTTTGTGCACATTTTCTAGTTAAAATTCTCACAAATGGTTTTAATTTGTTGTTGCAGCTGTTTCACTGGTATTCATTTCTTTTTGTTACAGGTGTAACAGGTCCCCTACCCCTCCCAGCGCTCATATCTTGTAATAAGGATTCAAGATGCCCCCCATTTAATAAACAAGTCAACTTCCAAGAGGAAACTGAGAAGCCTTGTGGAAATTGAGAGATTCTTTGTAAACTTCCCTCTAAATACTATTAAATACTGGCTTACATGAACTGTACTGTTGCTTTTCAATGTTTGCGTTTTATTTCATTTCCTCTTTACTAAATAATCATTTCCAAAGCTGTAATATCTAGGTTACTTTATCTGAGAATCATTCCCCCGGTTTCTGTGCCAGCTGGGAACAAAGCCTTTATGTAACGGAGCTCTCACAGAGCCATGTGATGGGAGCTCTAGCTGAGACAAGTGGTGACAGGGCCATAAATGATTAAGAGCATCTTATGTCGCCAGGAGGCTCTGATGTGGGCAGAGTGACATCACAACAAGCAACGAGCTCAACAGCATTCAGTGTCACATTAGTAATCCCACGGATCAGAGACCCAACACTCAACTACAGCGCGCCACTTTCTCTCCTTCAGCTGCTCATCCAGTCACAGCTCAGCTCAAACCAGCAAACTGCAAAACAGGAAATGAGTACAAACAGCTCTGGGAGCCTGGCTGTTGTCTTACTAATTGTAGTGATTAAAAATGAAAATATAATTAAGAAAAATAGGCTTCCTCTGACTTCACAGAAAATAATATCCATGTTTAACTACTTGTTGACAATAAATTCACAGAATTATGAACTTATTACAAATCAGAAAAAAAGTGATTGTGTCTTTAAACCTCCAGATGTTAGTTCATAACATCTGCTTAATGCAGAAACTATCTGAGCAATAAGACTAATCCATTTAACTTTGAACTCCTCCATCCTTTAGTCTGACTCATTGAAATGCAAATGAAGATACCAGTTAGCCAAAGCTAGCTATGACATTCCTAATCAATTAATCAGTGGAGCTGCATAACAATGTGAAGTTCGTAACTTCAACAAAAGCATCAGCAACTTTCATTTGCACTTTTTTTTGTCAGGCGCCTAACCTCCAGCCGGAACATGTGATTCCCACGGGGGGAGGGGCTGGTGGTTTTCAAAGCACTGGAATAACAACAATGTGCTGATCATGAAATACTTAACGTGGTGGAGGAAAACTGCCGGAAAACACAAAACAGCACTGTGCTTCAACATAAATAGGAAAGTGTGCGATTTATCTTCATGCATTACTACATACCCACACCGATATACAACACTGATGAGTAAAGAGAAGGATGATAATCATGCTGTAGCCCCAAACATTCATGTGACACAAACCAATCTCCACATCAGACCCCTGAATCTCAAGCTTCCTGTTGTACTGATGCTCAGCAACACAATGAATCCAGCAACAAATCAAACACTTTCCAGGAATGATTTGAATGGTTAAAGTAACACATTTTTTAACTCCTCCAGCCAGGATCCATCTAAAACAAGGAAATCCATGAAGGACTCACCTTGCAAACCGCAAGACCTGGTATTCCAGTGCAAATACATCAGGATGCCCACAGAAGACTTAGCTGCACAACAGGCTGCCAAACAATTCAGGCAGGTGGTTTTAAATTCCCATGAAATAGTTGATAGAGTACATTTAATTATAGTAATCCAGAGAAACACAACTGACTCAGAACAATTTAAATGTCTACAAACTAAGATTTTCATAGTATGATGAGATACTAGAGTGTACAATACATACCGCAGCACTTAAGCATTTTATATTATTGGGAATCTTTCAGGGACTGGGAATGTTGGGGTTAATGGTTTTTTAAGGATTCGACATGTATAAATGTTTTATCGCCTCACCTTACGCTCATCTAGATCTGGGTCACAGGGGCAGCATCCCAAGTAGGAGTCCCAGACCATCCTCTCTCCAGCCAGCTCCACCAGTGGGACCCCAAGGCGTTCCCAGGCCAGCACAGTACTTCCTCCAGTGTGTCCTGGGTCAACCCAGGGTCCTCCTGCTTAAAGGACATGTCCAAAACACCTCCCCAGGGAGGCGCCCAGACCAGGTGCCTGAACCACCTCAACAGGCTCCTCTTGATTTGGAGGAGCAGCAGTTCTATTCTGAGCCAAACATCTTACATTACAGTTGTTTTATTATTCAGTTTGTGGTTAAAAATAATAAATCATTTTATACATACAATTTTCATCCAATCAAACCAAAGAAAGAAACCTCATTAGTTTGTATAAATATGATTTCAGCTGACATCACATCTTCTAGTCTTCATGTGAGGTAATGAGTTCATCTTAAAGTGTTTAATGTCCCTCTGAGGTTTTGAACACGTGGACGAAAGATGACATAACACCTTGCATCCATGCAATAGCTTAACACACCCGTTAAACCTGAATCAGAAGGAAGCTCAATGTGTCACTTGATTGAATTTGATGTGACCTATCACAGAGTCTGGTTTGTTGCTGAAAATAAAATAGTAAACTGTCTTTTGTTCTCATTATTTTATTACAACTCTGTACGTAGAAAACCAGTTTGTCCTGTTAAACTTCATGTCTAGTCACACCGCTTTAAGCCAAACCCTGTATGACAAATGATAGAAATATAGAGCAGAAACAGGCTGCAAATGTTAAAAAGCAACAGCATCACCGCCTTTTTGTCAAAGAGTACGTATTTCACACAGGTATTACTGAAGATTACAGGGTATTATTCCACAGTAAATAGTTTTAGTTCAAGTAAACATACCTTAAGTGTTCTGTCTTTACTTCACCGCTTAAGTTATTCCCAGAGGGAGAAGCGACTGTTAAAGCTGGACTTAACTAGTTGGTAAATGACCTGCAAACTCATCTAAAAACAGACTTCATTCATCAAATAATTTAATTACAAATTTTGCCTGACGGGGGCAGCTTTTACCTCACTAGTTCATAACAGCACAATGTTAACTTTGTACAAACAACTCATATAAAGAGATTCATTTTCAAAAGATGTAAATGTATTTCCTGCATTTAAAAAAATCATATCACTTGTATATTTTAAGTATTAGAAACGAGTGTTAGTCTGAGCTGCTTCAAGATGAATTAAGTCTGCTGTACTGAAAATTACATTTATGAATCACAAATAGTTACACTTATGCTTTTCAGGCATAAATGACCTATAATATCCCAGCTATGAGGAGCTCACCAGCCTTCAAATATTTTCAGCCTAAAAAAAAAAAACTACTTCCACAAGAAAAGGCTAAAAGTTTTGGATTGTTACAGGACACAAATTCTGAACTCGTGCAGAACAAACATGGAGTTCCTGGTAATTCTTTCAGTTCTATGAATTAAAGACTTTATCAACTTGTAACCACAACAAAAAAGAGCAAGAGAGGCACAAACCTAGTGACAAAAAGCTTTTTTTATTTTCATAAAAGAAATGTTCTGAACATTTTCAATAAATAATTAAAATTTTCAGCTCAGATCCAGAACTACCGTAATATGCATTTGTTATAAAATAGAAAACTCTTAAATTCAAGTCTCTTTAAAGAATATTATCCTTCCCTTTACTTTCAAGAGTAATGCAACATGTCAGAACACATTTTTTCCATTTTAAATGCAATGGAAGTTTTTCTAGCCTAGTTGGCATTGGGAACATTTATGAATCATTTTCAATGCAGATCAAGTCTGAGCTGCATGCAGCCACATCAACAGTTAAGTACACTAAAGCATGGCGAGTCTTATTTTGGCTTATGGTCTGTTTGCAAGAGTAATCCAAAAGATGACTCATTAAATAAATTAAAATCCATGCTGTACAAAGTTTCCTACAGCGTGGTTCCCCTGCGATTAGTGGATGCAGCACCAATAGTTATACATTCACCTAGAACACCAACACAGCAGTGTTTGTTTCCTCCAGCAACACATGACTACACACAGTTATACTGCAGCCACTCAGATGTTCAGCTCCTACTCTCACCAACAGCTCCACTAATAAACACTGGCTGATGTTCACAACACAGAGCAGAATCTGCTTTAAAGCCTGTGACTCTGTTGCCTTCATACCAGCGCCGAGCAGGTTGTTTGTGCCTGTGTTCAGTCAATAAGCAGCTTACCGTCACTCCAGCTTCTCGACCCTTTGACCTTCTGGTCATATTCTGGTTCAATTTAAAAAGCAGCAAGCATTCAGACCCTCCTCCAACCTGACAGAAACAAGTTTCTGATGAGGACAACCTGCAGGTGAACTTTGTTTTATGGAGGGAAAAAGATCTATTCTGGAGCCCCTCTGCCCCAAAGTAAAGTAAAAAATAATGTTTTCCTGAAGCTTATGACAAACATGAAAGACTGAATGCAAATTCAAATTCTTCAAGACGTGGCCTTGTACTTTACTTACACCTCACTCAAATTAAAAATGTGCTTTTACTAAGAATCTTTTATTTTTTGTGTTTGGCAGTCACCTCTCTTTAGTTATAATGTTCTAATTTTAAAAGCTCTAGCTATTTCAGTGGAGATGAAAATAACTAAATTTAGACATAAATGCCCCTAGAAGAAACTTAAAGAGACAAGCATCTTAGCAGGAAAAGATCAGAGAATCAAGTGTGACGTGCACAACCCAGAACAGGAAGGTGAGAAGTTAAAACTGCCTACAACATCTTCATTACCTAATAACACAGCAATCTACAAGAGCCTTAAAGATAATATGACAACACCCAAACCACAGTCTGTTCATCCTGCTGCTGCCTGGTAAGTGACACCAAGACATCTGCTGCTGTGCCACCAGATCAAGACCATCAAACACAGTAATAATCTTTTTTTTTTTACTAAATTAAAATGTTTACAGCTTCTTAACATTTTATTTTGCAACTTTATGGTAAATCATGGTAATTAAATCTGTGAATCTGTAAAACTGTGAATCTTGAATAGTTTACTTTAGAGGTGAAATTGCTGAGATATAAAAATATACACAAAATCTGTGACCGTTGCAAAAAGCCAGTGTTTGTGTGTGAGTGTAAACTAGTGGATTAGCCTCCAAGGCCCCATTACCACCCAGACTGGAAACAAAAAAAACAACCCCATGAAAGGATTAACAACCATGTTTTTAATGTGTGTAAAAGCCAGCGGGCTGAATGGACGGCAAACACCACACCTCTTCTGTTTCAAGAGCAAACCAGCCCACCAGAACCCCTCCAGTGTTGTACAAACGGTCATGACCAGTTCACACCCCGGAATATATTCATGTTGTGACCAACATGCAAAATATCCTTTAGTCGTTCCAAATCCTAATATCCAGGAGCAGATGACAACCTTCCAAACAATTCCTGTGTTTCCATCAAGCTGGCCTTTTATGAAGCCGTTACTCCTGCATGGCTGGACAAAGAGCTGGGTGGGCTGCCAGGCGGCGCTCGAGCCAAACGGGGAAGATGGATTCTTGGCTCAACACCAAACACATAACTGACATATAGATAAACATACATTCTAGGAAACTGGTTTGTTAAATAAAAAGCTGTAAATAAGGAGCTACCTTTAGCCTGTAGGTCAACATTATTTCAGAAACATCCACAAAATGGGAAGGCACAGATGGAAGCACTGAAGCACTCAAAGGGGCCGTGGAGGGTGTTCCCTACCAGATTCACTTCGTCATGCCAGCACAGTGACAGACGTTCTTTCACTGTGTCCTGCATGAAATATATCCAAACCCTCATTATGGCTACAGTGGGAGGATTATACTAAACTCTGTGTGTGTGCACATGAGAGAACTTGTGTAATTATCAAAATCCTTTCAATCAGCCGCAGACAAATGGACCACTTTCACGCCTGGTACCAGGGGCCCGGATCTGAGCCAAGTGGTCAAATAAATTGTCCAACGGCTGACTGGGTAATGAAACAAAGCTGGATTTCTACACGATATTTTCCATTTTTTAAAAAAGGGATTTCATAATGATTTTTCTTGTGCTTTACAAAAGTTAGAGTGTTTAATTTATTGGTCATTATTTCCAAAATAACTGTCAGACAAACATCATAAAGCCTGGGACGCACAGAAGACGGATGCGTTGCGCCACAGAATCGCCACGGTCTAGGGGGTACACAGGACGCACTATGCAGCCTATTCAAGGCTGAACGCTTCTTGGAAAATCGCCGTATTAAAGACGTAAATGCCGCGCCACGGCGCTTGAGATAGAACCGGAACCTATCTTAGCGCCTCCGCGCGGACCGGCGTTTGCGTTGCGTTCTCCGTGTAGCCACTCTCAGTAACTATAATGTTTTTGTTTTTTTAAAACAGCACGGGCGCGACGCATTCGTCTTCTGTGTGTCCCAGGCTTTAGTTTGCTTAGAACAAGACCTCATGAAGGTGAACTACAAATGATTTAGAAGTGTGAAATAAGCCACACACAGACACAAATAAACCCTGGTAGAAATCAGATGGGGGGCCCTCTCAGTGTGACTGGAAGATAAGGGGCCGTTTTCTTTTCCCTGTGTAAACTTCTTAACGGCTCCTGGCCTTTTTATCAGCAGCCTCCCACTGAAGGCAAACACACCAGCTGAGCTAGAAAGGCCTCAGGCTGAAAGCCCCAACTGACATAACGAGTTAATAAACCCCCATGGTGTTAACTTTAATGACACCAACAGCAGCCAACAAAACACGGACAAAAGAGAATATACAAGCTCACAAAGATGGCCACTTCAAACCGATAATGGCCATTCACAACAGCTGACGTTGAAAAATCCAACAAAGCTAAAGAGACAAAAACTCAAGCTTGAACACAGTAACTGTGGTTGTAAAGCTAATTGTTAGCATAATTGCAACCATCCCCGATTTATTTACAACCCGTGTAGTCCCGTGGACATGCTTGCTTTGAGGAAGCATGTATTTTATATTTAAAGTTGTTAGTCACACTTAAATTTAATTAAATTTAATTGTTTTTTTCCCCCACTAATGCAAGTCCTTTACTAAACCTGGACTGGTGCTAGAGATGGTTCTTAACTAGTTTACCTCTCCGTGTAAACACATTTAAATTTGACCAGTCTAATTGGTAATGGCTGTTTCTAGAAAGTTTGTTTTTATGAACAAACTTCACAATGCTGACCAGTAATTCCAACCTCTGATATAAACGTCGCTGCAAACAAGGCTTACATGTTTCAGACAGATTTCATAAACACCACCTGGTGGTATTAAAATACCTGATAATGTTTAGATAAAGAATTGTGAATGAAAATTATAAATTCCATTTAAAAAAATCAGGATTCAAAAAGTGACCCGTGACCTGCCTGCTGCTGCAGAGTTTAGCGGTGTAACGACTCCGATGTGAAGCCTTCTCTCCCCCTGACTCGGACCCTGGACTCATCCACAGACGTCGATGTGACCCATTAAGATTTGTATTATTAGTTCCTCTGGTTTAATGCGTGTCTGTGATTAAACCACAGGGAGACTTTCAGCTTCACAAAGAGTTGTTTTCTGAACAGCTGACACGACAGGATTGGTGGAAGAGACGGAAACCCGTTGCTAGACTCGCCACGACAGAGATCTTTAATCCATACAAGTGCGTAAATATAGGCTATATATATATTTCACATGCTTTACATAGTTTAAAAAAAATTATTTTTTTTAAACTTAATTCCGAAGGTGTGGCGGCTTTTATTTTGTCGTGGCGGTGCACCACGATCAATTACATGTAGAGGAATCCCTGATGTTGCACAAGTGCGATGTCTAAAAATAGTTTATCACACAGATCTATATGTCGCACTGTACAACCCTGATGAAAAAAAACTTCTATTCTACTGATACTAAATTTAACTGCTGGCTTCAGAGCCTCGTGTTCTGTTTCATAATTCACCTTAATATTTTATAAATCACATGTTTTAGCCCGTGACAGACCTGGAGGGGAGGCAGGACAGTTTAACACTGAGCACTTCCTAAAGAGTGATGCAGAATGTAAACCTGCTTTATCCAATTGTCTGGATGAAAACATATGTTGCTCTAAAACCATTACACATCCTTCAGCATTATTACAAGTCTCCGTGCAGATGTGCCAGATTATCATCCCATGCACAGTCATGCACTCCTACATAATCAAGAATGCTGGCTTTTCAACATGGTTCTGATAAACCAGATGGTTCCTCCACTCTTAAAGTCTTGAGGACATGGCATCAATGATTTACAAATATAAATGATTCAAATCAAATTGGTGAATCCCTATAAAACGGCTCACCTTTTCTTTCATTCCAGTTCCACATAATCACCATTAGTTTTCCAAAAACATTTTACACATTTAATGTCCTCGTATTAGCCGTTTGTTGTGTCAAATGTAAAAGGAGGCCATGGTGCTCATCCTTAGACCCAGATTAATTCCTGGCACAACAAGGCAGCTCAATTTAATAGTTGTAAACATTTTAGGATATAAAACTAAAAGTCATATCAAAATTTAACTATCTGAAGATTTCTCCTTCAATTAAGGAATACTTTTAGACCCAGTATATTAAAAATCTTCTCTAAAACCTGCAAATCTGTTGGCCAGATGAAAGTTCTGAAAGCTGAAGAGCTTTTGTGAATCACACCCTGATTAGCCTAGTCTTTGAAGAGTGATTAGTTTCAGCTTACATCAACCTATTGTCCTTTTATTCATCGTTTCCTAAAGACATTTGACATGCTACTTTGATTTGGCAATCCTGCAACAACTTTAATTTCCTGGAAACAGCAAACATTATGTTTTAATTAATCACACACATATGGAATGTTGTAGCTGTGATGAGAGTTTAAACAAAACATTTAAAGCCCATCAACGGCCTCCGACTGCACCGCCATGAGTGTGTTCAGAGTTTATTAGGGAAATATGGCCTCTGGAGTCAAACAGTTTAAAAATAAACGCACTGTAATTTCTGAAACGTCAGAAAACAAATCTGCGCAACTGAAAACACAACAATGTCACACGAGGTACAGTAACAGAGAAAAACAACCATCCCTTCTGGCACACCCTAACCACATGCATGCAAGTGAACAGGATATCAGAATAACACACACACACACGTAGGATAGGGTTTAGAGGTGCCACCCACTACGTGTAGTGATTCACATTTATTTAATACAAAGCAACAAAGGCTTTTGATTCTTATCTATTAAGGTATTGTAACTTCACCTCAGTCCATTCACAGCTCTGTGACCTGAAAACGTCCTCTAGAGGCTCATACAGGAAGCGGCGTAAGCCTTTACTCATATGGAAACCAGTGACTCTCACAGGATTATCAGACATCTGTAATACAATAGTTTGTGTGACTCTTCACCTCCTGGACTAGTTTCCTGGTGTGAGTTTGTCATCCAGTGGACTCAGAGGTGATCACAGCTACACCAACAGTCCTCCTTTGTCTCCTCAGTACGCTTGAGGACAGAACCACCTGTTTTTGTTTTGTATAAAGATAGAAAACAATGAGGGCTCACTGGACTCTATAAAGGCCAAGGCCTGGACCAGAACTATAAGCTTCACACAAACAGTTACATCTGCTTTCAAAAGTTGTTTGTGCCCTTGACTGAAAACACAAGTGTTGTCCTGGATCCCAGACTAAACCAGTCCTCCTTTGGGAGTCAGGATGGCAGACTCTTGAATACTTTAAATCACAACTCAATAACCACATCTTTCAAAAACATCTGCAGTTCTGTCCTTATTTTTTAAAAGCAACCAAGAGACAAAATTTTCATCCATTTTCTTAACCACTGCATCCAGTAAAGGTCACAAAGCTGGTTCCCATCTCCGGTAGTTACCAGACAAGAGGCAAGGGACATCCTGGACAAGTCGCCAGTCCATTACAGGACACAGAGAGACAAGCACCACTTAAAACCATTCAGACACTCACACCTAGGGACGATTTAGAGTCACCAGTTAACCCGATATGCATGTTTTGGTCTGTGGAAGAAAGCCAGAGTACCTGGAGGAAACCCACACATGCACTGATAGAACATGCAAACTCCACACAGACAGGCAGTAGCTGGGAATTGAACATGTATCCTTCTGGCTGTGAGAGAGGGGTGGAGGATAAAACAAGCTGCAGGGATATACAGGTAACGTTTAACATTTTAAATCCTGACAAATCAGCACCAGCACTGTAGCTCATGTAGGAGTGACCTGATTACATTTTAAATACACAAAAGACAAAACCACTGTTTGTCTTTTCAAACATTCATTTACACAGTTCAGCTGATGAACTGATTTCAAACTGGATCAACATCGTGAGTTTACAATTTAAATAGTCTTACAGAAGAAACATTTTGTTTAAATTGTAGACTTTGTCAAACTTTTCTCTACTTAATTATCATTTTGTAAATTTACTTAATGCCTTGTATGATTTTTGGTTATCTTTGTTTAAAATACTTTAGACAGGAACAATTAAATCATTGGAATAAATTTCTAAATGTTAACAAGCTTTTGCTTTAGTTTTAAGGAACTGGTCTCCTGGAAGGGATGGAAGGAAGTAGTGGGAGGCTTGATGAATTCGTTCTCCACAAAAAGACTTGGTGATTAACACAGAACTGCAAAATTTAAAAGGAGCAGGACTCGACTGAAACCATCCCTTCCCTCAGTGAAAAAGGTGTTACTGTTTGATTAAGTCCTCATTAGCAAGGAAAAATAGCAGCAGTAAAGCTATGACGCGTGTTCAGAGGT
Organism: Callopanchax toddi; assembly: GCA_006937965.1. Taxonomy (NCBI): domain Eukaryota; kingdom Metazoa; phylum Chordata; class Actinopteri; order Cyprinodontiformes; family Nothobranchiidae; genus Callopanchax; species Callopanchax toddi. Next base: position 54,780 of record SSNR01000390.1, read on the forward strand.
ATGTTTTTTCTGATCTTGCAGTACATAATGATAGGATTCCAAGAGATGCGACTTGGACAGGTGTGCCACCAGGTGATTGACACTGTTGTAATGTTCTTTCAGAAATTTTTAAACAATAAAAGGATCCTTTGAAACAACTGAAACTACGTTCACGTCAAACCAGCTAATCTGACTGGTTTTACAGCACAAGACGCCCACAAACAATAAACACAACCGCACCGCTATGCAAATCAGATACTTTGAAACATGCTAATGCTTCAAAGTTTAACTGCTAATGTTTTGGGGGCAATAAAGCTATCACAGAGTTTAGCATGAGACATCACAGGAAAATAAAAGTTCTTGTCAAACTGGTTATCTTATCTTTCTCAACAGTGATGCCACACTGACAAAAACCAAAACAGACAAACATCAGATGTAAACAACTGAACGACAGGTTGGGTCGAGACAGAAAAGGAAAGTGAACCTGCCCTCTGAAAACAAGGATCATTTACAGGAATATTATGTAATTGGACCATAAAAGTCCCAGAATTACCTCAGGCTGCTCTAAAAATCCCTTTATAATCAATTCTAATACATTCAGCTGAAAAATAGATACATATATTTGTTGTTTTATTATATTTTGAGTAACTTTATTATGTCAGGAAAACACTATAAGTGATGGACATAAATGGTTTCCAATCAGAAACATCTAATTTTAACCAACAGTGTCACAAAAAGTTAAGGAACAAGTGGATAAAGTAATGGCTGGGACTTCCTGTCTCACATTAGTGGATTTCTAGGATTATTATTATTTTACATAAAGACTTGAGGACATGCACGTAATGGTGTTTAAAGATTAACTCTGATATCCTTAGCCTGATTTCCCTCTGAAGTCCACAGACTTGACTGCTTTCTTTGAAGGTGAGTCGAATCCTGTAATTTTCCAAAACAAAACAAACATATTTGGGAAGTTTGGATCAAAGTTTTCCATTTGTCCTTAAACATGATCAGAAAAAAAAAAGAGAAATTCTTTGTAACTAAAATATTGACATCTTACACAGATTTAAACTTATGGAACTCAATTTCAATACTAATTTAAGAAAAGAAAAAAAAATATTTTTTCCTAAATTTATAATCAATTTAGCCAAATATCAACCAATCGTGGGGTGAAAAAGTATTTCCCTTCCAACAGACTCCAACTGTTTGGCATTTTTTGTCATGCTTAAGTGTTTCCGAATACAGAAAAATTATGATTTTTTTTTCCATCATGGGAGAAAAGCTATCCAAACCAATGTTGCTCTTTGAAAAAAGCAATTGCCCCTTGTTAAATCATGAATCAAATGTGATTACCCACATTATTTTAGAAAGCCGAGTTCAATTTCACTAGCCAAAACCCAGAGCTGATCACTGCCAGACCGATAGAATTAAGAAATTACTTCCATATAACCTGTCTGACAACATGAAGTAAGCTAAAAGATCTCAAAAAGCAACACATCATACTGCGTTCCAAAGTATTTCAAGAGCTAAATAAACCAGAACAACATCTAAAGTATTGCAGGCCTAATTTGGTTAAAGTTAAGGTCAGAGGTAAAAAATTCAACAATAAGAAGACAAGGAGGCAAAAAGGCATCATCCCTATTGTGCAACAACAACAACAAAGAAATATTACAGCACATACATGAAGCAGTCACACAGTACAGATCCAGAGACACAGCTAACACGACCTCAGTGCTGTTCAGAAGGAAATGAGCTTCTCTGGTATGAGAAACTGCCTGAAGTTACTGTGAGTCTGTGCATGAGTCTGACTCTAAATGCCTATACCCAACCCCCCCTTCCAATATAAAACTGTAATGACCTCAGCTCAGTCAGAGCTGGGATGGTAGCCAGCTTCGTCACACCGCAGCAGCGGTACCCTCCAGAGCAAACTCAAATAGCCTCTGCTGCATAAAAGAGAAGAGTCAGAGATGACACGGACACACTCCCCTCTGACACAACAGATCTCCGCAGTGAGAAATCTGCCTCGCTGTTCTTAAGAGTCAGAAGGCCTAGTGTGTGTCCAGTAATCCCACAGGTCTCAACAACTTGCTTCTTTTAGTCAAAGTTGCCTTATAGAGCCATGAATGATTCATCAAACCAAATGACAACTACTGACCGACCTTAGGCCTGTTGTTAGGGTGTGGTTATATGTTTGAGTGCAAGAGAAGGGTCAAAGGGCAACAACTGTGCAGAGACAGGACTAAAGCAAAGCCCATTTGTCTAGATGTCTCACTATTGTCTACAGTGACAGTTTAACAAGAATAAAGAGGTGACTAGCGGTGAAGAGTGGGCAATAATGAAACGGGGCATTATAAAATGGACCTGCAGACTTTACGGTCAGCACCGTTAAAGTCAAGCACACACTATACTGCTTTCAATTAGAGCATGATGGAGAGACCACTTGGAGTTTATGTGTAATTAAATGTGCTGTATAAATAAATCTGCTATTGCCACTGTTGTGTAAATTATCCAGCTCATCGGGCAGAACAATCATAAATAGAAAGTGTCAGTTCTAAAAGAATAACCCTGGAAAAAAAAAATCTGTGATATTCCAGGAGAGGAGAGGCACAGTGTGTGGGGGAGTAAATGGAAGCAAAAAGTTAAGATTCCCATGGATTTTACTGTGATCCCCCTCCTTAGTATTAAAGTTACATAACTTTCACTGAACAGAACTGATGCTCAGGAGTCCATCTGCTTCTGCTCTGATTAAATCATATCCTGCCCTGTGCCTGAAAATAGTTATTTGGGACACACATTTCAGACTATGTGGTCTAGTTCCAACTACAAGCTGCAAAAGTTAGAAGTAGTTTCCAACATGCTGATCCAGATGTTTGTGGACACATGCCTAATAAAAGATTCCTAATGTCAAACTAGGAGACTTTTATTGTTATTTACCCTACTTATTGGGTACTTTACTATGTGGAGATTGTGGCCTTGTCTCATAATCTAAATCTAATAATCAATCGTGTAAATAAAATCATCCAAGATAATTTGCCAATAAAACTACTAAATATGCTAAGCTAACTTTATATGTAAACAGAGATCTCTAAAATGTAATTAAATGTAACTAAAAAAAGTAGTAAAGTTTTTACCTGTAGATCAAAATAATTTTTGAATTTGAAATCCTCTGAAACGGAAAACAATACATTCTGGACTTTCTTCACTATCAACGTCCCAGTCCTCAGCAGCCAGACTGATGGAGGACTCAGAAAGGGGACAGAGAGGACGCCAGAGGGCTCATTGTTTGACGCTCCATATGGGACAACCCGGAGCTGATTGTCCTCTGGGTCATTTTGCATTCAAATGAGATGCAGATTTCACACCGTTGGGTTCAATTCAACCTACGTCTGTTCTCCGACTTCACTGAAGTCTAACAACAACACGAATACACAACACAGGTATCAAATTTTCAAGGAAAACAAGCAAACAACAACTTAATTCGAGGGGTACAACAAAACAATACTGCGCAGTCAACCTGAAACAGTCAAACATGGATTAAAAAAGTTACCTTTCTTGACGTTCAGCCGGCGTAAAAGTTCCAGGCGGTATTCCTCTCAACTTTCCGTGAACACGTAAAATAAAAACAAGCGACCACAGCGAGTCTTCCCAGGTTTAGTTAAGTTTCCCCAGAGGAAGAGAGGCAGCAGCGTTTAGTCCCGAGCTTTCGCTCCAGCGTCCGCTTACAGTCCGCGAGGCTCACAAAGAGGCCCTCCCCCTCCCGCTCCCCTCACGCGCCCGAGAGCTCCGCCCCCTGCTGCGATTTAAAGGGCCAGCGTCCCATTTCTTACAATAGACAGAACCTCAACTTGATGAGTCTCCCAAACTGATAAAAACTAATAGATGTGAATGAAGAGATCTCCAAACAGTTCACAGAAGGAAAAGAAATCAAAAGAAAATGTAAACACTTGGCATTTTGAAAATGTGTTTTGTTATGTTACATCGATTATGAAAGAACAAATTAGCATATCTCAGCGGTCCAATCCTGGTCCTTGCAGGTCTCTGTGTTTTAGTTGTTTTCCTACTCTAACACACCTGATTCATTGGCTGAATTACCTGTTCAGCATGTCCTCACTGTCTGCTGAAGTCTTTTAATCACCCATTGATTCAAACCAGGTGTGATGATGAAACTACTCTGTCATGAAATATATAATAGGAGTGGCATACTGGCATTGTTAGTTAACTGTGTTATGAAGCCTCCAGTTTCACATATGAACCAGTATCTCACTGGGCTGCAACTGTTGGCACAACAAAGGTGCTGGAAATATTCAGATTTTCATTTGGAATTATATTAAATTAGGACACAGGGCACTTTTGCTACATGTTTTATACATAGATCACTTTAGGTATATATATATACCTAAAGTGTATATATATATATATATATATATATATATATATATATATATATATATATATATATATATATATATATATATATATATATATATATATATATATATATATATATATATATATATATATATAAATATTTGTAAACAAACTGCAACAATGCAATGGTCATGCAAAAGTTCTTGTATCAGTTTAGTAATAATAATACAGCTTTTTGGGGGGGGTAAGATTGTCAACCTCCTCTCAAAGCTGTCTAATTTTTCAGACTTTTGGACTCTCAAAAACAAAAACTGGAAAAGATTTATGAAAAATCTTTGAAGCCATTTTAAATGTTCAAAATTCCAGCAACTCGTGCATAGAAATTGAGAATCCTTGCAAACAGTTGGAGACATTCCAGAAACTCCCTCATGAATGTTTGCAATTAGTCACAGGCAAATAGAGCCAAACATGTAACATGACCTCATAATAGAAACTGGCACAATGTGACACTTTTTTACTAATTATTTCTGATAAATTTAGAGATTAATTAACAATCATCTTGAACTTCCCTCACTCAGAGCAAATTTACAGTGTCTGCTGTGTAATAAAGTGCTGAGACCGTGTAGAAATCAACATCTGGTCCTCAGGCGTGAACGTTAGCCCAACTTTTGTTGCTCCACAGACGCCCACCTTTCTGTCAGAGTTAAACTTTTTCACCTGTAATAATCATTATAGGTCTTATGAGCCAATTAGGGGAGCAAAGTTTATGGGAAACTACTTTTTTGAGAAGCCCAGTGAGGCTATATGCAGGAACAGAACACTTTGATGATGCAGTTCCTTCAAGCGGGCCCCTATTCACTCATTACTCCCCTGTGAGGTTTTGAATCCAGTGAGCTGAATACAGCCAGGAAATGCTACAGTGAAAATTCTGGACAATGATTTTGCTCTTACCTAACCCTGACCATAGACCAAATACCACTTTATCTAGCAGGCACTGTGATTCAGATCATAATCTCCAGTTGTCTCAAATCCCAAAATGCGTTTTCATGATGGAAACAAAAAATTTAACTAGAGAATAAGTGGGCGAGCTGTTAAAGGGACTTTCTATGACTACAACAATTTTAAATACTGCACATTTAGTCAAAAGAAAACAATTTATGCTCCTAAAAATCAGTAGTGTTTAAAAAATATCCGTAAGAGGCGTTCTTCTTATTTGTATCCTGTCACCAGCCGCCTGTATGTCCTCTTCAAACCCCCAAACTGCCCTCAGTGAAGCTGACAAATGAGGCAATTAAATTCATGGCTTCAAAGTCCTTTGAACTACACCTTCTGTCTGAATCCCTTAATATTCTAACTGAGGGGTTCTCAAAGCTCATCATGGCTCTTTGGTACCCTGGGCTTCCTTTTTAAACAGGGACCACCAACCTACTTTTTTTCTGTCATTCATTCCCAAAAGGGTTAGAGACAGAGAGAAAATTAACATTCTGGTAAATGAAATACCTCTTGTCTGCAACTCGACTGTCAGAGGAACATTTCCCATGTGTTTTTTTGTTTTTTTAAAAAGGGGGATTAGCGTTCTGGACACTCTCGTTCCAATTCCCTGTTCCATCCTATCCGGTATAATCTCCTTCCCTCTCATGCCTGTGTGTTTAGCGGGTTAGCCTCGGATCAACTGACTGACTGTGATCCAATTAGCATCCAACGCTACCCTGCGCTGTACATGTGTCTTTTTCTTTTTTAATACGAATGTCCAAATCAACACACGTATATTACATAATGAGCATTCAGAGGGATCTAAAGCAACAATTAGGATGAGTTTGCCAGCTGGAAGACGCGATGAGCTAATGAAATGTGGTTATCTGGGAGCACAGAGGAAGTTGTGAGGGACGTTATAACCAGATAACAGGATTTCACATCATCTGCACCGAGCCAATTTATTTCTACCTTTAGTAACACTTAGGGTTAGGTAGAATGTCGTTGTATAATTAGATCCCATGTGCACCATACACAGAATTTATGGCATTACGCACACACATTTCTTACACAGTTGTAATTGAATATCATTGTTTTTCAGAAATGCAAGTTAAAATTCTATTTTTACAGAGTCAATCCAGACTGAAGAGCATGAATTTTGTATGTACAAAGTATGAACATTTTCCTTAAAAAAATCTATATTATCAGATGTTTACTTTTTTGATTCATAAAGCTTACGTTGTTCAAATATTCCTTTATTTGTAGTAACATATTTCACCTATTTATTTGTGCTTACGTGTACCTGGACTAATAAAACATTGCCTCATTAAACCTAGTATGGTCAGAATAAAATTTTCACCTGAGGAGCTTTGTCAAGTCAAATAGAAAAGTACAAAGTACTAAGCTTTTAAACTGTAGTGAGAGCTTCATTAATGTGTTTATAAATCCCTTGACCTCTTCTCTCTCCTGAGAGCCGTTAGGGCCTTGTCCTGGTGTTTTGATCACATTCCTAAAGGTGTGGATTGCTGGAAAACTGTCTGGTGATTACATAAATGAAACTTGTTAACACTATAGTTTAAAAGCTTGGTACTCTGCACTTATCAGTTAGAATCAAATAGAAGCAAAACCTCTAAGAAAACAAAGACGACCAGCTGCTTTTGAACCTAGTAGATCACCATGTCCTGGATGACAGAAAACCTTCACCAGCATCATGTCTTATTCATTTAAAAGGTTACTGCCATAACTAAGTTTGTTGTTTTTTTAAACCCTGCAGAAGAAAAATGCAAGGATATTGTGAGGAAAGGGTTTGCAGTTGAAAGATAGTTGCAAAGCTACTAAAACAGTTCTGTACTACAAACTGTTTTGTGGTGAACGCTGAGACGTTTCATCTTATGTCTCAAGTTTGCAAAGGTTTTTAATTTCCTTGGATGAATTGCAAGGCCTTGTTATTAAATTCAAATTCAAATTCAAATTTTATTTGTCACATACACACTCATACACAGTACGATATGCAGTGAAATGCTTGTACAACTGCATTGCATTCAATGCCGGTCAATGAACGGCGTTCAATGTTGGTCTATGCATTCAATATTAGGTTGTTTGACAGATTTTTCTTCAACCTAGTCACAGGTTCATTCCAGGATTAAGGAAACCTTCTGTTTCACAGAAAGTGAAAGAAATGATGGACTTTGGGAAAAGGTTGGCAACAAAATTGCAAACAAATTGAGACGTGCAATTAGGACCCTTTGTGACTAAACTCTGAGCAGAACAGTGACAATTTGTCAGCAGTTTAGTCGTATTTCACACATGAACTGGCAATATATAAAAACCTGTTGCTAAAGTGTAAGATGTACAAAAATCTGTATTTTCTTGCAGTTTTGTGCCTCCAACCAGTCACCAACAGGCAGTCCAGCGAGATCCTGGCTTTGTTTTCTTTAACCTCCAGTTTGACCTCACAAGTTTCCAACTGACAACCAGAACCAGTAACATTGAAAAATAATTTATTTCAGAAATGTACTGTGATAATATATTCATTCAGATTCTGCATGATAAGCTTTTGTTGCGTACAATGAAATCACCCCACAAACAGAAAATAAAAAGGAAAAAAGTAGATGCCTTTTTTTTTTTTCTTGAGTTATGGAAACTAGGAACACACCACTGAGTCTTCACTGAAGCGTTGTGAGCGCCTGGCAGGAGGCCGGACCATCGCCAACCCTCTGCGGCAAAACTCCAGGCGGCTTTTGAAGTTGCTGCAGGACAATCTCTTTATACACAGACATACAGTGAATGATCTGTAAAGCTTACGCACAGGTAGCGTAATCACACACACATGCACACACACGCTTTTAGCGTCTGGGAGTTTACAGTCACACTTGAGTAATACAGAGTGGTTGATTACACAAAAGGGAAAGAGGTGAGGCAATTCAATGACATCATCTCTTGGCACAGGCTCAGCTCTGCCCCAGTGATAGTGATCAGTGGCAAAGGGAAATAAAAATTCAATTTTTTTTTCTTAACAAAATCACATTTAAGCACATCCAGCAGCTCCCCACAACAGTCCCCCGACAACAGTTTGAAAACTTTAGGCTGGATTTCAAAGTGTTTCAGTAGAATGACACTGATGTGTGTGTTTGTGAGCCAGCGAGGGGTGAAGTATGAAATATGGGTTGTGTACGCTGATCACATTCACAGCCCCACATTTGTCAGGAATAAAAGGCGGCTCTGGTAGTGCGGGGCCGTTGCGGTGCCGCGGTCCAGGGCACCGTAAGTAGTTCAGTCACATCTGGTGCCGTGCTTCATAAATAAGTGTTTCTCTATCAAGGCAGCTTTGTTCCACAGTAACACACTCACAAAAAGACTTCAACACTTCCGTTTAAACAGATATACACTCGTTTCATATATCTGCAGGGTCCTTCGGTTGCAGCACAGTCACTGACCAATCACGGTGAAACGCTGTTCGACTTTAAGGATTTGTGTGCTATCGGACCAGAGTTTTATTCCACGGAAACGCAAAATTGTTTCTTCAAAGTCCATTTAAAACTCTTGAATTTTGACATACATCATGTCTGTTTTTTGACATTTGTTTGTCACCCATGTGGAAACTCGTCTTTCACGTCTTGCACAACACGAGTCTCCATCCGTGCCGTCTCCACTTTTTTGTCCTTCTAGGTACGTCTACTATATATGCCGTATATATATGTATAATTGTAAATGTTTTTGCGTTTTCAAAGAATTGTGGCTTTGTACAGAGATTACTGATGTATCAAAAGAGCAACAACAAAAAAGTAAACAAAAGATAAGCAAAAAGTCATGCAAGTCGTAACAAAAACAGAAAAGTGACTCGACGTTTTATCGACTGATGAAAGAAATCCGTTCTACACTGGGACACTTTCACATTTGAGACAAAAAAAAAAAAGTTTTCTGAAAAGTCTAATTTTGTTGCTTATATCCAAGCAAAAATAGAAAAGAATAAAAGAGAAACAAAATGAGAGGAGAGACGGTGTTGGTTCGATTGGGACGACTGCATTATCCGATGCTATGTTGTTCTTCAACATAAGTTCCAGAAGTTTCTTGTCCTTTTCAGCATTTTTCACACAAAGGAGGAGAAGCCGGCAATAGGGGCCCGAGACCCAGGGGCTAGACTGCTGGGGGGCCTGTAGAGGGTGCTGTGCTGGCTAGGGGGGTTGGAGCTCTGCTGGGAGGGAGTGGGAGTCCGGCTTCCTTTGGGCCTGAACAGGCTGCCTTGACCCTGGGGCTGACCCTGCGGCTGACCCTGGGCTTGTTGAGGCTGAGGGCTGGGGGAACTCAGCTGGGGTGGAAGTGGAGGAAGAGGGGGCAGTGGAGGTGGGGCGCAGTGCTCCGGTTCTCCCGACTCGGACTCAGTGTAGCTGTAGGCCTGCGCTCGGGATATTCCCTTCTGCTGACGGCGCCAGGAGTTGTAGTAAGTAGGGTCGCTGATGTAGTGGTTGACGAAGGAGTGGGTCTTCTGTCGGTTTGGGTCCACCTCGTACTCACTGTCGCTGCCCTGAAAGACAAAGCAAAAAGACGTCGTATTCTGGAGTTAGTATACTTTAACTACTTCATATGGAGCCTTAACAGATGATGGTGCTAAAAAATGAAAATGGGCACGAGGTCACAGCGTTATTCCACGTCATCAACCCAGTCATCCCTTTTCTAGACAACAAACATGCACACAAATCTAGTTTACGCAACAGCACAAGTACACGTGGACAAAATGGTCAAAGATGATCAAAGCATGATTGGATGGCTGATTACTGAAGCGTGCACAGTAGACAGACCATCAATACAATGTGACAATGTTCACTTTTATCTTTGGGACTTTAACCAATCAGTAGAACTTTCAGGTTTGAAGCTCTTTGCAGCCTAGAAACAGAGGATCTGCTGCTGCTGCACAGTGAAGAGTAGCACATTAAACCCACAACATAATGAGAATCTGGGGTTAAGGATTGGATGGAGACCACTTTGGAGCCATTCACCTAAAATACTACAAACATTCAAAGCAGGCAGCCACAGGAACCTCACCAAATGCAGTGGAAGTGTATGTAGGCCACCTGTCCCATATGAAAACACCAGCGCCTCCTATGGGTGAACAAAACAATGGGTTTTACAGTACATCACTTTAATAAAATGATTCAAATGGCCGAGTCATGATGATGATCACACTAAAATACAGAACACTGATGCATGTATGTGTAAACCGTTTGTGTGTAAAAGATGAAAACAGCTTGTTTTCCACAGATAAGAGTTTAGTTTTATGTGTTGCTTCTGTTTGACTTCGTTTTTCACGTCACCGACTTCCCACCTTGCTGAAGGTTGGGCTGGAATCACTATTGGATTCATGTCGAGATTCGTTCCAAGTTGAGAACAAAGAGAAAGGTGATCGCTGAACGCTTACTGGGGTTTGCTCATGGTCATCTAATTACCATGAAAGCACTCTGCCAACTGGCCGGCCAGTGTGTGATTAATCACCTGGACACAATGAACGCACACACAATCAAGCTCGCCAAAATTGTCACTGAATAATTTCCCAAAGAGGCAGCTTGAGTCAAGCAAAAGATGTGCTACAAAAAGGGCTCAGATTAGCTTCCTGCTAAAAAAGTTGCTGATACTTTTCACCGTTTTAGAAGTTCTTTGTCATCTTTGGTCTGCTTTGATGATCTTGTTCTATTCTTTCATTCAGACACAATGTCTGGCACGCACTCAAAGCTCCAGGGCACGGACCTCCTCCTGAATACTGCACAGCACATATGTGATGCATATGGTGGCGGTCTCAGGTTTCCCTCAACACGGTCTATTCCTCCTAAATCAAACAGCTTTTCTTTCCAAGACGTCAGTAAGGTTTATAAATCTCCAAACAGACGATCCACATGTTGATTTATAGGGAAACAATGGTACAACTTTGGATTTTTTTGCTTCTCAAGTCTCTTTTTGCATAAGCCACCTTCCTCCAACAGTCTTATTTTAATATTTTGGAAGTTTTTCTCAGCAGAGATATAAATCAAAGGTGTCTCCGTGGTCCACTGGTTAAAAAATGTTACAACTCAAGGCCAACCACATTTAAAAGGCATTCCAGTCAAGCCAGAGTGCTTAGCAACACAACAGCCTAACACACAGGTCAACATGGCCCTATGACACTCTGAGGCTTGTACAGTATTACCTCAGCCGCGTTAAGTCAGGTTTCTGCCCAGGCTCATTCCTGCAGCTTCTGACACCTTGCAACCATACTATGTGGATACAAACAGAAACCATCAGCAGCTGTGTAACCTCCTAAATCTGCTTTATACTCCCTTTGACCTGTTTCATACTCATTTCTCCCACTTTGTTCTCACCCTTACCTGTTTTGTGATCACTTTTTGCTGCTTTGTACTCATCTAAACCCATATCATACCCACTTTTTACCCCTTCACACTCAGTTCTCATCACTGCGTAATCACTTCGGCCCATTTTACACTTGCCTCAATCCACTTCATACTCACTTTTCACTGTTTTTACTCATTTTCAACACATTTCGTACTCACCCCACCCTGTTTCATGATCAGTTTTCACTGCTTTGTACTCGCCTCGATCCATTTCGTAATCACTCTTCACCACTTTGTACTCACCTAGGCCTGTTTTGCACTTGTCTCACTTCCTGAACACTTTTCACTCCTTTGTATTTGCATCGACCTGTTTAAAATTCACTTTTGATCTCTTTGTACTCGTCTAAACCCAAGTCCTACTCACTTTTTACACCTTCACACTCGCCTTGTCCTGTTATAATTCAGTTTCAACAACTTTGTACTCACTTTGTTGCATTTAACACTTGCATTATTCCATTTCAGGCTCACCTTTTACTGTTTTATACTCATCTCAACCCATTTAATACTCACTGTACAATGTTTCATACTCGTCCTGATCTGTTTCATGGTCATGTTTAAGTTTTTGCTTGCCTCAATCCATTCCATACTCGCTCTTTACCACTTCGTACTCTCCTAGTCCTATTTTGTACTTGTCTTGGCCTCCTTCATGATCAATTTTCACTGATTTGTACTCACCGCAATCTGTTTTATACTCACTCTTGATCACTTTGTACTCCTCTAAACCCATTTTTCACCCCTTCATATCTGCTGTCAGCTATTATGACTCACTTTTCAACATTTTGAACTCAATTCTCACTTCTGCCCCTCGTGGACTGCTCCATATCCACCTTGGCAGCCACCCCAATGTACTGGGGTGCACTTTTAAAATGCCACCATGTAATGGAAATAGTAAATTAAAAATTGACACAAAACCAAAGTACAAGTTGATCTTGTGCAGTGTTGCAGTGAACTAGTGATTCTAAGTACAAATGGGTGTGATATGGTTACAGTTTTGAAGCGTGTAGGTCTTTGCTATGTACAAAATGACAACCATGAAGCACGAGGTGGAGGTACAACTTAATGAGCACCCAATGACGTCAAACTACAAGAAATAATACATAAAAAACACTGACCACACCTCCATCAGCTCAGTCATGAGATCTTCACAACAGATGCTCTAAAATGTTCATCATAAATTCTGACAGCTCTTCAATAGTTCTCCCTTTTACTTTTGGTTTTTCACCAATATTAATAACTCAAGGATCCAGCTGAGGAACCTAAAGTAAAGATGCTTAACGATTTGCCTCTGGGGCATCACGGCGGGTGATGCAGCTCCTTATTCCAGCTCATTACAAGCCAATTACTGCAGCTGAATGCTGTGAAACAAGCAGACTTCAGGCATGAAATGCAGCATTGCACCTCAGCCTCAAGGGAACAACCATCTTATTTATGCAGCTAAATGTGTAAGACAGACATAGCAGGCAGCCAGTGTTAATTATTTAACTTTTTTTTCATCATTTTGATGTTAAATTAGGCAGTGAAAGAGATTAAGAAATCCACATAATTAACTCATGAAACCACTTGACAGCAGTTTATTTATGATCTGAATGAGAAAGCTGCTCTGCCTTCCTGCTTAACAATGTAAACAAGAAAGAACGTCAAAGAGGAAAACAAGAGAAATAGATGTGCATTTTATTGCTATTTGTTGGAGATTAAATGCTTATTATCAGCAAACAAGTCTTGGGATTAGACAACCTATCTCAAGGACCTCTGACCTTTGACCTCATCCTGCTGAAACTCACTTATTCTGCCATCTATGAGCTATTAAAGAGACCATTTTATTATAAAACTGGTGATTTTAAGCTTGTTTTTCTGCTTACATGTATGTTTTTCTACTATAGGTTATAGAAAAAGGACATAAAGAAGAGAAAATCTCTTAGTAAGTATGTCCCCCATCCCCCCTAAACTAGTGCATGCCCCAGTACCACAGAGTGGGTCAGTCTTTTGTCCTTTAGTTATGGATTATTACCACAAAAATCAGAGGAAGGGTGGGGGTCAGCTGTGTGTAGCTCTCTTCTTGATGAAGTGAACACAGCGGGGTTCCCCAGAGACTAAATCAATAACAGTGTGAGTGTGTCTGGAGGGGGCTGGTGCGTTCACAGGACATATTCTCCAACAGTCAGAGAGATCCTGGTGTTAATCCACTCAGTGTCGCACACAAGATTTGTACATACGGTAAAAAGTAATCCCTAAAACAAAGAGTGGTCTATTTTAGGCTATGACATCATTCATAAACCTGTCAAAACAAAGTAATGCGTTATTACTTGTGACAATCTAAACATCACTAAAGTATTCCCTGTTGAGTCTCAACTGATGAAGCTGCATTCGCCAGCGGGACGGAGTGGGAAGGTGGAGGGGGAGAAAGAAAGAAAGAAAGACGGAGGCAGAGGAGAAAGAAGGTACGTGAAAGAAAGCAGACACTTTCATTTTTCTCCCGAGGAATGCTGCTCAGCAGAGAGCATAATCTACAATCCATCTCTGACTCGGAGATGAGATCATCTGTCTTCCACCAGTTTCGGACCTAAATGACACACAAAAGACACGGAGGCAACCTTGGAGAATGAGAAACCCTGTGCTCTAAAAAAAACAGAAAAATAAAAGTCAATAGGCTGCTACCTGCAGGCGAGCAGAGCTGTAATGTTGGTACTGTTGCCCTGCCAAGTCAATGTTAGCTTCCTTCAAATCTCCTCGTGATGAGGAGTACAATACTCAACTTATACCTGCTGAGGAAGGCCCGGGGGATTACAGAGGACAGACAGCGCCGTGTCGTACAGATAGCTTAGAGTTATCCGCTCAATAAAACTTCAAAGAGCATTCCTGGACTTCCAAAGCATGAGTGGGTGCTGATATGGAAGCCTGTCAGGGGCTTGGCAGTCGCCCTGGGGTAACATGCAGGGCTCTGTACGCTTCAGTCCATCAAAAACAAACAGGCCCTTCGCTGTGAAGTGTGGCACCAGACGGGTGTCATCATCTCGCCGCATTAGGGCGGCGTCTGACATCACTGAAGTACGAATAGTAGATATGTCAGACAGATGATGAAATATCAAAATGCTTCGTTTGAGGGCGCGTTGTGCTGCTGTGAAAGGTCCTGTCTGTAGCGATTCATTGCAAAGAGATTTTCATTTGATCTGGAAATAGGACTTAGGTTCTGATAAGGCTGGGCGAGGAGAGACGTCTGGCTGCAGAACTCACATCAGAGACTCGTTTATCTGAGAGGTGTTGGGAGATCATTTGAGAACGAATTCCTAGATGAGAGAAAATGCAGAATGAAGACTGAAAGCAAAAAGCTGATGGAGCTGTTAGAATGAAAACGTTTTAAAAAAGAGGTTTGTTAACACACAGAGCACATGTGAAAAAGGACTAGAGGGTGAAGGAGCACGACAAAACTCAGGGTGACAAACATTCTGATCAATAGAGAGATAAAAACACAAATGACTGATTTTACTTGATTACTGAGCAGATAATGTATACTAACCGTTTCAGGATTAATGGTTAGTGATCAGAAATGAAATATCTGATTTGGTAACCAGGCTTCAACACGTTACCGTTGTTTTCCGCTGAGATCACTTCGACCTGATGGCTGGAAAGGAAATTTAGACCCAAGTGTTTGGTTGGAGTGGAAACTTTAAAAACGACTCTAAAACTCAGAGTGAATCCCGTTGAATTCTTACATAAGAAAAGGCGTGAGGGAGTGCAGTGACCTGGATCTCAGGTGGATGTTTGCTGAGTGGCTTTTTCCACAGGTTTCTAAAAACTGCCTCGCTTCCAGTGAGCAGAGTCATTAATCTCCCATCTCTGTGTGCTTTAGCTGCATTTCATGACCTCTGCAGGCCAGATGAATTCAGGTGACTGACACACACACGCACACACACACACAAGAGGACAGCAGGAACAGACAAAATATGCAGCACAGCTGACGAAGCAAAGCTGAATTCAAAGCGAATTCAGAGAGATGACGGTTTGCACACACAGACGGGCAGAGAAATGAAACAAATGCTGCTTTATGCAGACAGGACTGAGATCAGAGAAGATGTAGATAAACTGCACCTGTGAGTCGGAGATTTCTGAGGGTTTTTCAGTCAGGCTGCTGCTCTCTGCAGGGATCAGGTCGTTGTATTTGGTGCTCACATCCTCATCTGAGTAGTGGAGGCTGCCTGGACTGGGCCTGGGAGGAGACCTGGATGGAAAGATAAAGGAAAACAGTTTCATGTTATTTCTCAGGAACTCATGAAAAATAATCACAGCTTACTCGATTTTAGTCTTTTTTTTTTTTTATTGGTCAACAATTTCTGTCTGTCAGCAGGATCTCCTGAACGACTGGACAGATTTTAATAAAACTCCAGTTATCATTGGACTCATTAGCTTTGGGAATTATCCCAATTCAAGAAAGCCACCACAGCTAACTGAACTTATCAAATATGAAATTAGTTATTTTTCAGTTAATTTTAAAGATATTTAGCTAAAATTTGATTAGGTAGCAAACGAGTGTCCTTCACAGCACACACGCTGAGCGCTAACAGACTTTTAAATATTGCTTATTTTTTAAAGATCTGACTAAAATCACCATATTTAAAACTTTTTTCAACATATTTAAATACAATTCAGTTTAGTGCCAGCTAACAACAGAGGTCACGTCAAAGTGCTATACAACTTTTTGTCTGAAGGGTTTAAAAACATCAAACTTCATCTTGTCTGAATTTAAAAACAGAGAATTACTGAGTCATCCCGGAGTTTAGACGTTCTTGTAGTTTCATCGCCTGATTGAGTTTATTTCACAGTGGACATTCATCCCATGATGTCTAATAATTTGATCCAGTGGAAGCATTTATAAAGTAAAGAGTAAGGGACCAAGCACTCAACCCTGAGGGACTCCGTGACTAACTTTGGTGCAAGAGGAAGATTCATTATTAACATGAACAAACTGGAATCTATCAGATAAATAATAAACCAGCTTGATGCTGTTCCCATAATTTCAATATGTTCAAGCTTCTGTAACATAACTGTATCAAAGGCTGCACTGAGATCTAACAGGACCAATACAGAGACCAGTCCATTGTCTGAGGCCACAAGAATATCATCAGTAACCTTTAAAACAGCCCTTTCTGTGCTATGATGAGCTCTAAAACTGATTATTTCTGTGTAAACGGTCACAAAACTACCTCTTTCAAGGATTTTAACTTGTCTTTTGTCTCATTTGCTTGGTCTGATTGTACAAATTTGCCTAAACTATTGCTTTAAAACAAACATTTGTCTACAGTTTTAAACATCAAACTCTGACAAACAGTCAGCTACCCTGTAGTGACTCAAGATTTCCTTTTTGCCCGTTACTGTCCTACTGTTGCTTCATACTTTCAAGTTCAGCAGAGTGTTCGCCTGCTTGTGAATAATGTGTGTTTTGATGAGAATCACGGGACGCTCACGAGTCTGCTGCTTCCAGCATGTCTCCTGGAATGAATGAATCCCTGATTCAGTCCTCGCTGTGGGCTGAGGAATGTCAAACCACTTGGCTCTTGTGACTAAATTATAAACAGATCTCTTGCAGGGGTCATCAAACGAAAAGCAGCCCCGGGCTTCGCTCCGGAAAATGTTTTCGCTGCCTACACGGCCGATGGCGCGGATTAATCCGTCAGAGGCCTGCTGAGCTGATCAAATGTGTCACTCAGATCTCAGCTTAATGTGACCGAGCCGTCTTTAACGGGGGGAGGGGGGCAAAGAAAATAGAAGCGGAAAGATTTTGAGTTTTTTATTTGAAGAAAAAAAGAAAAATCACTCGATACTAAATCTCCTCCAGACTTTCCACTGTCACTGGTCCCGTTAAACAAACACCCATCTGTTTCTGCTGATCGGTGCTGCTTCACTGGAGATGAATGGGACAAACTGTCGACTTTCCAGGCAACAGAGTCGACCGGCGGTCGCTGCCCGTGGAGCCACACAGACGCTTTAGGCATCCAAAAAAATAAGCGTTTTGTAAATTAATTTATGTAGACGGCATTTCAAAAATGTTGCGGGGAAATTCCAGCAGCTCGCACAAGGGGTGGCACTTTGTGGACCAAACTAAAGCTCTGCAGGGAAATCAGCAAGCTGTTACGCCTGATGACTTAAATCAAACTCTAATTAATTCATTTAACTTCAAACTTCTGCAGCACTAAGCTCTAAAATATGCAACCAACTTTATGTTTAAGGACATTCATCAATCCTTTCCTGCTTTTGCTGATATCTAGAACAATTTTTCAAATATAGGTGGGAATTTGAAGATCTCTTTGCAAATTCTGCCACTTATTTTACAGAGAAGGGCGCCTGCTTTCCTCTACTTGAGTCTCAAACACTTTTGAGCGAGGTGTAAATTATTTATCAGCCCTCTCACTCCGATAGAGAGGGGTCCACTTAATCCTCTCCCAGCAAACTTCAGTCAGTCAGGTAAGAAACGGAGTGAAATCAAACCTGCCCCTTGGTCTTTGCTCAGCATCGGCCTTTCATCGCTGCGTTCGCCTAAAGGGACTCATTAACATGTTTGAAGTGGTGAAGAGCTTTGTCACTCAAGAGTGTTTAATACCATGTTAATCTACACTGAATGACTTCACTGAGAGCTCCTTAAACCTCAAACTAGACTGTCAGGGTCGGGTTTAAACGACTGAAGGCAAATGGAAACATTTCTAATCCATTGGACCTTTAGTGTTGGTTCAGACACTTTTGTTTGTGAGACGAAAAGTGATTGCTGTGCCAGAAGGGTTGATTCAGACTTTCATATGAATACATCTTAAAGGTTTGGGTAGTGTGTCACATGCTGCTGATCCGGTGGGTTGTTTGGATCGTTCTTTTCTATTATAAAACTCCTGCAGTCAAGATAACACAAAGCAGCAAAAGTTGTTCTCAAACTCAACGTTTGCATGTTGACTATTAGGTCAAAAAGCTAAATAATCCAACAAAAAGCCAACATAATACCCATAAACCATTAGAGGGCTGACAGGATCCCTGTGTTTAACCCTGATTTCCACACACAGAGAGAAATCAGCATGAGAATCAGCTGTAAGTGGCATTTTCTGTCTGACATGACTCTGAATTAGACCGAGTACAGTGGGATTAAGTTCCTGTGATTCCTTATCTGAGTAGAAGGCTGAGGGTTTCATCCCGTCTTTGGTACTTGGAGACCAGAGATCAAGATGCGGCATTAATCTGTAAGCGGAGGCTCAGGTGTTGGGATTTTGGGTTTCTCCACTACGGGCTGAGTTCAAAGAGAGCTGATTCTCTGAGTACATCTGTGCATTCTCTCAGCCCCAGCCTCCCCCTTCAAGTCAGGAGACACAGTAGTAACAAGCTGCCTGGAAGCTTCTCAAAGACCTGCAGCTGCTTTGATCTGTCCTCAAGGTCACACACACCTGAACAGGTTTCTCATATTCTTCTACACACTCACAAAACCCACTACCTTTTGACCGTGTGTACACACAGGAGGCTAAAACTTAGCAGGAAAAAGCCAAACTGAAGCTTTCTCTCCAAACTCTTCCTCCAAATAAAATAATATCCACAGAAAATAAAGTCAGCTTCAGCCACCTGACAGCAGCTGTTTCTAAACCCAGCTCTTGTGCAGAGTGTAAACAGGTCCTAATGATTTAATTCAACCTGTGCAGTCGGGTCAGACCTAATGAATCCGTCCCTGCAGTGCTGTAGCACAGGTGTCAGTCGGAGCACTCGGTTTTTAGCTAAACGAAGCTGGAGATTCTCAGACTCATTAACCTGGAGTTAGTCTGTCTATGAGAGTTGAGAAATGTCCATGGAGCTCAGACCGGTCCCTGGAAGGAGATCAAGCACGAGCGCGGAGTCTCACCTGGTGTAGACGCCGTTCTTCCGGCAGAAGGAGTTTTTCACAGACAGCCGGCGGTTGTTGAGCTCCAGAGCGGGGAAGCGGCCCTCGTCCAGGCTGACCATGTCTCCGTGGGTCAGAGCGTTACAGTTGGAGTTGTTACCTGGACACACATACAGAGACACTGTGTGACCACAGGCCGGAGGGACAGGCAGGTTAGTGTCCAGGTGGGACATATATGATCAGTAATGAAGATTAAAATGATACAAACTGGTCAAATAATGGATGTGGCTAACTTTAAAAATGGACAGAGTGAAAAATCAGTGACCCTTTTAGCCCTTAAACAATAAATGTATCTAGAGTCTCTACCTCTTTAAAAGGATTAGTACTTTCCTCAAGAACTCACTGTATCAAACACTACCTCTGCCCTCTGTAGGAGGATCTGAATATTGCAAGTGGAGTGTGCCAATTATATTTCTTATTATTGCTTTAGTATATAATATCAAAAAATACAATAAGTATACATTTTTAATAACATTAGCAAACAAAATGTAAATATGAATCATTTTGATCATGTTATTGCTCTTTTAATACCATTCATTAATAAAATGACTTTATTTTTGTTTATTTTTGTCTGTTGACGTTTGTTTTTCACATGCTCAAAACAAAGATTTCAATTTAAAAAATGCCCTGAAGAAGAGCTTCATGATTTTAGGATGTCGTGTTAAAATGACTTTTTAAAGTGTGTTTCTGCATAAAAAGTATAAATATTTACCATCATACACGTCGTAGAGGACTTCAACAAAAAATAGTTTATATCCTACACGACTGATGAGCTAACGGCTAGTATGGATGCAGCTAACACCAGAATGTTGCTGCTGAATTCAAACGGTTTACAACTCCCAATTTTATAGCAGTTCATGCAAACATTTTATTTATTTAACTGGAAAAAATACAAAAAAAGCCTTAAAAACATGAAATGTTTGAATAAAAAAGTTAATAAAATTAAGATTATTTTTTACCTTACATTAAAATATAACCTTTAATGTCCCAAATGAATAAAAAATGCATTTTAAAATCTTTTTTTTATTATAGAAAGTTTAAATAACTGATGTAAAACTGATGTCACTGTAAAGGTTTCTATAATAACACCACATGAATCGCTTTGGATGTGAATCCATTTGGATCAAACTGATGAGCTAAACATGGATTCTCCTAATAGAAGCACTTCCAAGCTATGCTAGTAATTATTTATAAATTTTACACAGAAACACACTTCAAAAAGACCAACATGGTTTTTCAATTGGATAATTTTGCAAATTTCTACAATCAGACGAACAAACGAGACAGCAAACAAGTGCTTTCAAGATTTGGGTCAATTTGGACATTTTAAAACAGGTCTGAAAAATGTAATGCATCAATTTTGAATCATTTATTTTAGCAAGAATGAAGAAATTCCTGTTGGACTTGAGCCCTGGAAGCACACAAGGTGCTACATTTTGTTGCTGCTGGTGATATTTATGCTGAAAATGAACAGTGTAAAAGTTTTACCACAAATTAAAATGAAATGTAGAAGTTGAAACACTCATTCTCTGAACAGAGGCTTTTAAGGAAGATATCTACAATAAGTAAGATGGGAACTTCAAAACAGCCCCTCAAAATCTATAAATTGTAAAACTGGATTTGCAGATTTTCCATTTAAAGTTTCGTATTGATCACACCTTCAGAACAGAATGTTTTTCCATTTGGATTAAAGAAAACCAAGTCTATGAAAACACTCATGGCGAAATGTGCTCTTCCCTTTGCGTTCTTTCCCAAAAGTTAGATGAAAAGATCAGAACAAGCAGAGCCTGATGCTGGTTAACTCAGCAGCCTAAGGGAACTGCTAGCTGCCAGGATTGTGTATTTCTCTCCTTCACAGAGAACATATCGCTGTTTCCCCTGTTTCCAGCCTTTGTTAGCTGATCTAACCACGCTCTGGCCTTGTAGCAGGCAGACAGCTACAACAACAGGATTGATTTTTGCATCTAACTCGCAGCAAGAAAGCGAATAAAAACTTCCCAAAATGCGGAAATATTCCACAGAGTATAACTCATCCGAAGGTGAGCGTCAGAACAAGAAATGAGATCTTTGAAGATTCTAGTTAAACATGAAGATACATGGATTTAGGAATTCATAAGCAAATGAGACCTGCAAGAAAGAAACATCAGGAAGGATTCTGTTATGTATTTTTTAGTAGAATAACATAACATGTAACATTTTCAGGTTAAAAATACTTTGGAGGTGCCACAGACCTCTGTAGCTGCTTTGAGGCGTCCTTAAGGTCAACTGGTGGTTCCAGAAACACTCAGTAAAAGAAAACTTCACCAGATTCCTAGACGGAGGCTTTGAGAGTGTCTTTGTGTTGGAGTGAGAAGGAACCTCTTGTTTTTTCCCTGTCAGTTAGAAAGATGGGCACTGACCCACAGGGACCCCTCCCCCCTCCCCTGCCTGTGAGCCAAACAGCCGCTGAGAAAGTGCTGAGCTAAGGGGAAATACGGGTTGATGTCAGAGCTGCACTGAATGGACAAATATGTCCCCTGTTCCAGCTCCCCTCCTCCCCTGTTCTAGTTTTTAGTCCTCAAACAGCTGATCTAAAGCTACTCAAAAAGAGCTCATTCCTTTACTTTTAAGAAACTTGAACGTCATCAGATTCCTGATTTTCCACGCCACCATTCCAGACGTACATAGGTTTTCATCCCAGTTAATTGCGAATCGAAGTGCGCTCACCTGATTCGGACTTCTTCGCGTACTTCTTGCTCTGTCCTCGGATAATGAGGATGAAAACCAGCAGCAGGATGAAGATGAGCCCCACCAGCGCCACCACCACCAGGAACCACCACTCCTCGTAGAACGGCGCCACTTTCTGAGCTAAATCAAACACGGCAAAATTGAAATCCACGCTTGTTAAGCAGATATGTTTCTGTGAAGTCCTGGGGGGGGGGGGGGGTGTTAATTAAGTTTGAAATGTAATGCAAAATCAGTTCATTCACTTTTATTAACAAACACATGAAAGCTCACCAGATATGGAGGGAGAGGGCAGACTCGGAGAGCCGTAGCCGTAGTCGTTCACGCCAATCACCCGGAAGTCATAGCTGACGCCTTGTTTGAGCAGATCCATGCTGAAGGTGTGGGACGTCGCATCCTTGGGAATGTCCTTGATTAAGATGTCCCACAAACCCTCGTCTGGAACAGATTTCATTATTTTCTTTCAGGCAGGAGGAGAATTATTCAACACTGAACCGTTTAAACAATGTCAGCGCGTCATTGCTAACAGGCTGTTTGTTCCTTTGTTGGTATAAAGCATTCGGCTGGCTCTTGGAGTAATTGATAATTCGTTCAAATATAACACAATCCATCAGTTTAACAGCTCTTGTAAAAATTTACAGCAACCAAATGAACAGCGTAAACGAAGGATCGGCCATTTTTCAGTTAGACGCCTCGCAGCTCGCTATACGGAGATCATTTATTACACATCGCTGCTTGTAAATATCTGTGTAACTGTGACACTTTTAATGGGACACACAAACACACACCAGAGTTCATCTGTCACGCTGCTGGACTAAAGTTTAAAGCAGGTGAAGTCGGTTTGTTAATAATCAAAGGTTCTGGTGGAGACGTGTAAACAGTTCTGTCAGAAAGTATCCTCCACCAGCCTTCAGGGTGTAAACTGTGGGTCTGTTTTAAACCTGGATGCAGTGAAACACCCAGCATCCATCACCCTCTTCATCCTACCAGGACGTGTCACTCAAACTGAAACAGGATGCCAATTCTCTCAACTGCAGCGACTGAATCAATAACCCATTAAAGGAGCGGGGGCACGGAATCGGAGGCAGCATATGTTCCCGTCGATCGTCTTATTCACAAAGTCACCGAGCTCGAATCGAGTAGGAGTCCCACCTGAGGGTCTGGCCTCGATGACGTAGCGCGTTATGGGAGCACGTCCCGGGTCTCCGCTGGTCCAGTGAATGGTCAGGGCTGAATTGTAGCGTGTGATGAAGGGTTCTCCAGGGGGTCCTGGGGATCCTGAGAAAGAAAAGCATAGTTTTAAATAAAATAATGTACAACAGTTAAACATTAAAGAGATTTATTATGTGAAGAGGGGTTTTATGGAGTCTTTAAAGGCATGTATTTTTACAGTAGGATATAATGACTAAAGCCGTTCTGGTCTCATGATTTATACTCTAACATTTGGGATTGCTTTGACCGCTATCTACTGCAGGTAAGACACTGACTGCTCCAAACAGCTGCACAACTTTTACTTCTAAAAATCTGTAGCAGCTACCTTCCCCCGGTCCAGTGGTGATGTTGGCCTCCACCTCCGGCCCGTAGATGAAGGTCTTGGCTCGGATGCGGAAGTTGTACGTGACGCCATCAGCCAAGTCTCGGAGCTTCAACCAGAGGGGTCCGCTCCCCCTCACGTCCACCGTCACTGTCTTACTGACGCCTGGGGGGGAGGGGGAGTGAAGACAGTCGGCACAGGCCACTGAGGAGTCTAGACAAACACACCACGTTTAGAGCAGGATGGAGGAGCACACAACACACACACACTTATTACGGCTTGAATTTGTAAAGTTTAGGTTGACGTGCAAAGTCAAATGAATGATTCTGTCAGCTGTCATTCAAACCACCTGTGCAGGAATGAGGAATGATTACCGTCTACAGGTGTTAAAGGTTCGTAGACCAGACGGTACCCCTCGATGATGCCATTAGGGAAGGTGGGGTCACCCCAGGACACGTTGACTGAGGTGGTGGTCAGCTCGCTGAAGTGAATGAAACTTGGGGCGCTTGGAGCTGGAATATACAGACGTCAAAGACTTAAAAAGGCATGAGAATAACCAGTAAACTCAAAAGGATTTTACAGTTTTTTGGGGGCAGAAAGGACCAATTCAAACAGAAATCAGTTAAAAAAAAGGCTCTGAAAACATACCTGCAAAACAGCCAACATGCTTGTGAGTATTTTATGCAGTGGTACATTTTAAAGTAGAGAAAACATAGGAATAATATCCTAAAAACAAATTAATAGTACACTTAATATGTATGGCTCTGAAGTTGGTGCATGTAAATTGGGGCCAGCCGTGTAATAGGTGTAGAAATAATAACGTTCTCCACCTGGAGGCTTTCTGGAGCTCACCACTGTTTAGTGATTACTTTCAATTCAGCAAACTCTACATCTGCAGCTTTTAAACAACCCAAGCTGTGGCTTTTCTAACTGCAGGTCCAGAGGCAAAGAAACCCCCCCTGAAAAACTGTGGATGCTGCAGTTCTGCAACTTGAAGTTATTGGCTTTGAAGTGAATCTCTGTCCTTGCACACAAACTGAACAACATTGATTGGGTCAACTCCACAGTGTTGCTGAAATACAAGCAGGTTAAAAGGGTCTCCTTCACCAACAAACACTGAGTGACCCGGGTCACGGTAATCCACGGTCACACTGACCACGCTCTGGACCCCATTATGAACGGCTGAGCCTGTGTTTGGAACACCACTTTTCTCTGTTTGTCTTTAAACTTGACAAACAGATGCTGAGATCCCATAATGCACCTCCTTCCAGCCTGTCACCTGCGTCACCAGGCTAAATGAAAAGCTGTGAACAATCAAGTTTTGAATGTTTGTCTAAAACTCATGAGAAAGCTTCCTTTAAGAGATATTTTGGGATAGTTTTGTAGATGGGAATACTAGAAGAAAGTCCTGTGAGTCAGAAAAAAAAAGATCCCAGAGCTTCAAACACACTTAAAGCTTTGTTGACATTAATCTACAATTCAGACAAAAAACCAAAAACTGAGTTATTTCTGAATGGGGGTCAGATGATTAGAAACTTATGCTCGGTGTGTCGTTCCCTTAACATTGTTTGACACGCTGACAACAGCGATTAGCATCATTGTCACATCAGATTCCTTCCTCGCGTTTGGCTCGTCTGCTCTGAGAGAACTCAAAGAGCTCTCCAAACGAACACGAGCGCCGCCGCCGGCACAGAAACGTGACTAATGAACGAACATAATCACACACGCTCTAATTTATCCGCTTTTGTCGTGTCATCCTGTTACATTTGTCTTCATCTTCTTCGTCTCGATGCATCATGTTTTCATTCTCTGCAGATGGAAATATTTGTTTTGCCTGATTGCACTTATCCAGAGCGCTCCGCTCTTTAAGGCTGATTGAGGAATTTGCACATCGCCTTAGTCTCTGGGTTTACCTGCTTGCTGGGTGCGTCCCCTCGTCGGCGGGCTGCGGGGTCCGTCCCCTGCAGCGTTGAAGGGGGCCACGCTGATCATGTAGGTGGTGTAACCAGTCAGGTTCTTCAGTTTCACTCCTCTCTCAGGCATGAATAGAGTCCGCAGCCGCTCGGTGTCATTCTTACGCTGGAACTCCCAAAAGTAAATCTAAATGGAATAATGTGAAGATGAATTAGATCTGGACCTGACTCCAGATGAATTCAGCTGTTTCTGAAGGAAAACAAACATTTTGATTATGATATGTTTTCCTACTAAACCTCTATGGACTTTCCCCAGATTCTGACCTTGTAGCCCTGAATGTCTCCATTCTGTGCAGCTACAGGCGGGGGGTCCCACGTCACGTCCAGCTGGTTGGCTGTTGCAGACTGAATAGCAACGTTCTGCGGGGGGGCTGTAGGTACTGTCACAGACAAAAGCAAAACATAAATATATATTAATGCAGCCAAATCCTTTTTAATTATTTTATACAATGAGGTGATCAATAAATGAAAAACAACACCTAGCATCCAGGTCAAACTCTAGAGCTCCTTATTTTGCTCAGGATACTGGTTTGGCCCCTAAAACCACTTTGCTCTCCCACTTCCTGGTTGACCTCCAGTGTTTCTTTCTCAACCTTTAGTTGTCTAGAGGTCATGATGGCTCGACAATGGATTTGAGCATGTGCAAACCTTGCTGTGGTTTATTATCCTAGTAGAAGTGTACTGGAGTCCTTGGTGGAACGATAGCAGCCTATGCATGATGTGAGGCCAACTGCATCTCTTGGTCGTCCAAAGTTGGAAGCAGGGCTACAACCTCATCACTCCATTAGCACGATGCTAGTGTGGGATGAACTAGCACCTGTCTGTATCATGTTGTGGTTCAAGAGTGTTGAATCAGGACGGGACCCCAAGAAAATCATGAGTGCACAGAGTAGGATCACTGGGAGAACAGACTGATACCATGTGGTGTTCAATCCCGGTCCAATCCTGCATGTTTTAGTCGTTTCCCTTCTCCAAAACATCAGATTCTGTGGCTAAATTACCTTCTTGATATGTTCCAAGTTCAGCAGCAGCCATCATTCATTCAGATCATGTGTGTTAAAGCAGAGGAACATCTGGAAATGGACACTATGGACTAAGAGCAGCGTCAACCTGAAGGAGGTTTATTAAATTCCCTGTGATCCAGGCATGTTCTATTAGGTCATTTGAGCTCCTATTCAGATCATTTGCACCAAAATCTTATGCTAAACTCAACCACCACCTTCAACGAAGTCCAAAATACTTATTATCTCAATAATGTATTATTTAAGACAACGGTGACTGAAATAACAGGAACCTACCTGCTTCTCCAACAAACACCTCCTGAGGTGGGCTGCTTGGCCCCTCGCCCACAGCGTTGTACACACTCATGCGTATCTCATAGCGTTTGTGTTTACTTAGCTCTGCAGTAGAAGAGAAAAATAGATGTGAGACTGGAAGTTGGTTAAAACATCAATTTGAGAGTGAATTTGTGACTTCTGTAGAGCAGGTTGACCCAATATATCTGTTCTCCTTCCACAGGATCCTATCTGCTGCAAATAATTTAACTTCAGGAAGACATTTTCCTCTCAAATCCTACAGAGACTCTAATTACAGGGAGCAGAATGCTGCAGCACGGAGGTACGGGAAATATGTGGCCATCTGTTTTTGCAGAAGTTTTCCAAATGGGCTGAAATGTGTAAAACCAGCGAGCGTGTTGGACTAGTCGGGCTCGCGTCGTCGGAGCTTGAAAATCTCTGTGAACGCTTGCGTTGGTACAAGTGTTTGTGTGCAAATGCAGCGCCGCTCTAAACAGCCAAGAGCTGTGTTAAATTAGCCTAAAATTCAATGTTCTCCTGATCACTACTCCCTGGCACTGGGAACAGAATCAGGCCCAAAAGTAAACATGGATTTTAATTCGTATTTGTTGTGGATTTTAATCGTTTTGTGTGTGTGTGAGACTGAAATAATGAAGCTTACTGTCCAACTCATACTGAGAGAGAACTGGATCACTCAGATTGCGGATGCTGTAGGGAGCTGCAGGGGAAAAAAGGAGAAGCAATTAAAGAAATAAAATTAGAAGGAGGTATTAGAGACACTTGTATCATGTTTCATATTCCAATACTTGAAGGGCAGCTCTATTGTCATCTAAAAACCCTCACATAATCGCCACGATCGTGGCTCTGAATTAGCCTCAGAATGACTCAAGAGTCAAATTACAGGCCGCGCTGCAGAGTGGTGGAAACAGAGCGGCTCCTGAGTAAACCTAATAACAGCCCGCGGCTGATAACCACTGATCACAAGATGAAATGTTTTGCTGAGAAGTGTCAGGACCAGTGGGGATATCTTGGCAACAGAATGGGGCCTGTGTGACAGTTTTCCTCTAATGGAAATAATGGTGCTGCTGACATAAGAATAATCAACCGGCACAGTCCTATAATTATGTGTTACTGGAGTAAAGTGCAGAAAACGTACATTTCTTTCATTATGCTTTAGCTGAATTTATTTTTCCACCTAGAATGGTTCATTATGATTCTTCGTTGACGTGTTTTTCAAAGGATCTTTTGAATAAAATACTAATTATTTGTGGTTTCCTCACCGTTCAGCTCTGCCCATGAAGACAGGCTGTTGAAGGTATGAATGTAGCTGCGCAGACGATCATAAAGCAGCTCTCTGTAACGGATCCGAAAGCCCAGTAAGATTCCATTGATCTTCTCCTCTGAAGGTGGCTGCGAGGGGAGAAAAATACAGAGTTAAAGCCTAATTTAGCACCAAATAAACCTTAAAAATCAGTGATTTTACTTGATTTAATCACTGATTTGTTGTCAAATGAAGAGATTATAATAACTCCAAACACAGACAGAAAAGAGTCTCATCAGAGATCCAGGTTGAGTAATGTAGAAATCCCCTACGGTTAAACATGAGAGAGCAGGCCCAGGAGGGAGCAAAACAACCACTTCCATCCTCATAAACTCTACAAGTGTTCTCCATAAAAGTAAAACTGTGTGTGTGAGCCTCCTGTTTTCCTCTTTATGACCTGTTAATTCAGGTGTGAGTGTGGTTAGGAGGCGTAATCTCTTATATTACAGACTGCAGGGTGTGTGTGTAAAAATGTGCATCCTGTAAACGCAGGCTTTGTAGCGTCGCAGCCTCTTATTAAAGAAAACTTTCTCAGACTTGAACGGACTGTGGAGTTTTACAAACGATGAAACGAGAGGAATTTGGGCTCACCTGCCAGCGGATCAGAACCGACGTTGTCGTGTGCGGCGTGACGGAGAGGATCGCCGGCGCTTCGTCTGGTGCTGAGGCAATGAGAGGGAGAGAGATTAGCTAAACTCACTTGAAAACGTCTCATCAGTGAGCTACATCTGTCCATGAGATGCACAATCAGCTGCTGCCTTAGACACATTATACCAATACTAGTCCATATTTTACCATTATAACCATTATTTCTACTCATTTTGAGGCATTTTATGATATGTTTCCTCTTTGATTGCATATCTTTGGGTGTCTAATGTTAATACATGAAACATCAAACAGAAAACATGCATTTCTAATCTAATCTTCAGGTCCAGATCTGGACTCACTACTAAAACCGTCTTCAGATGTTCTATATTTATATCATATAAAAGCTAATAAAGCTCCATCACCACTTTGTTTAGTGCTTTTAAAGCCTTTAGTTGAATTTAAAGCACCAATATAACCAGTCAGAATATTGACACCGGCCTGCAGGAAGGTGCCACATTGCATTGATCTTTTCTTTTTTATTTTAGCTCCATCGCCAGTGCTCTGCAGCTCAGACGGACTCCTCTAATAAACATAAGTGAGTAATCACCTCTTTGGGACGTCAAGAAATCAGACAACCATAAATACTTTAATGCAGCTAAAGAGCTAAAAAGATTCAAATAACGTCCTGCACCAGCCAAGAAATGGATTTAACAGGCAAATAAGAGGAATTCATCACAAAGTGAATAAATACTATCAGATCTCACCATCCTGTAACGTGGTGATGGCTTCACTCTCCTCACTGTACTCGCTGTCCCCGATGTCATTGGTTGCTTTTACTCTGAACTGGTAGGAAGTGAAGGGCTTTAACCTTAGAGACAGAAGTCCCAGAAACACCATCAGACTTTACGCTAAAGGACAGAACTGGATCTTCAGTCAGAGGTTTGTGAATGAACTCTACCTGGACACGATGTAGGATGAAGCCTCGTGGTTGACAGAGGCAGAGTGCACCGTCCAGTTGTGGTCAGGCAGCTCTCTCTGCTGCACGGTGTAGTAACGCACAGGAGACAGGCCGTCGCTGCCCGGCTCCCACGACAGCAACACCTGGCGGGCCTGAACGTCTTTCTGAGGGACCATGGGACGGCTGGTGGGCTGGGGACGGGCTACAGGACAAGACCGGGGACATGAATGGAACTTAGACAAGACCAAAGCACAATGACGAGGATGGAAGTAAGAAGTACACCCCAAAAAACCAACAAAAATATTAAAATTATAATAATAAAAATGTTCCTTTTTATCTGCGAAAGTAAAAAATAAATTTACTAGATTTAGAAAACGAGACTTCCTCCAGATGTTCTTTCCTTTCAAGGTCTCTGTAGCTAAATGTAAAGCTGGTGATGGAATAAAAGCTGCAGAGTAAACAATCCTCCACACGATGGATGCTAATGAAGTGATGCATTCTCACAACTGCATCTCAGTGCCTCCAACAAACACCCACAGTGCACAGACCCCGCTTCGGAAATCACATCTGCTGAGTAAAGTGCTGACTGGAAGTTAAAGTGCTAAAACAGCTTTGTTCAGCTCTCAACAAGTAGTCAGACACATCTGTGCCTGTTTTATTTACAGAACTGCTTCCATACATCCCGTTTGTTTAAGAACTCCAAATGATGTTGCTTTCAAACCTCAAATAAATAAATAAAACGATAGAATCTGCTCCCCGTCCAGCAGTCTAACGGACCTCTTTTCTCCGTGGTGACCACCAACGCCTCGGCTGCTTCGCCCCAACCCTTCCTCGTCTGGGCCGTGATGCGAAACACATAAATGGACTCCGGTTTGAGGCTGTTCACGTTGTACTGGCGAGCGCTCGGGTTCAGAACGTCCACCGTGGCGGTGTTGCTGTTGGTGGAGTTCAGGTGATAAGTGATCTGGTAAGCTGGAGCAGAGGAGGAGGGAAAAAGAGGTCAAGTCCCTTTTCAGTGATGTCAAGAAATAAAATTTTAATTTCCCAGCTGAACATCGTCTTGTCCATTTGGTCATAATTACATTCCAAGAAATGAATGGAAGTCATCTAGAACTATAACTCTATAACATGTTTTAACCCATGTATTAGTAATAAAACAGCCACAGTAAGGAGTGAGTCTGTTACTAACCAAGTATGATCCCGTTGGGTTGAGCAGGCGACTGCCAAATAAGTCGGACAGATGTGGTTCGGACTTCGGGGAACAGGATCCCCACTGGAGGTCCTGGCACTGCAGCGAAGCAGAACATCGACATTTTAAACTAAACAAATAACTCTTAACTTTCCTCTCTCCTACAAGCACAACATCTAAGAAAAGAAAGTCTCAACAGAAATGTTTACCATCATCCAAAGTCCTCTCCAGGATGGGAGGAGAGCTGGGCCGTCCATCTCCGATCCGCGTGAAAGCCAGAACCTGGATCTCATACAGAACATACTTCCCCAAACCGGTCAGCTGGACGCTGTGGGAGGCGTTCCCTTCCACCGTCCAGAAGTGGACCGCACCGTCAGAGTCCTTCTCTTTATACACCACCTGATCCGGTCAGGACAAATCAGAATTTACAGAAGTCAAACTCTAAACTGTGTGCTGCTGAAAACAGCTGATAGTCACAGTAGTTCATTACAGAACAGCTGTAAAACAATAAGAGCAGAAACAAACCCTGTAGCCGAGAATGAGACCGTTCCTGTCGGGCTCAGGAACTTCAAACCAGCGCACCAGGATGCTGCTGGAGGTGGTGGCGAAGGCGGACACGTTGGTGGGTCCACTCGAAGGGACTGGGATTAAAAAAAAGTAGAGAAGAGTCAGAATATTTAATCAGAGCACTGAAATAAACTGTGTATTTATAACATGGAGAAAGATGCACGACAGAAAAGCATTCTGATTCACTCTTCAGGTCAGCAGGATGAAAAAAAATCAACAATAAGAGCTCTTTTCTACTTAGGCACTCGTCTGTGGACATATTGCCTGACTTCTAAGAATTTGCCAGCGCGTTTGGAAAAAATAGAGCATAGAATTCCAAATGTAAGTCCATGTGTTCTCAATTTCCTCAGACTCCTTTCATTCCACTCTATCAGCGTCCGCCGAGCGTCTGAGAGCAGATGTGAGGAAGGGAAACGAGTCGTCTGAACTGAAGTGTTTAAAAGAAGAGAATCTGAATCTGTCTGCTAATGAAGCCAACAAATAACCAAGTGTGAACTGCAGGTTCACCCTTTGTCATGCCTCTGATACGATGACTAATGAAGACGTTCTGCATGAACGTTGAATGTGAAGTTAAATAAAAGTCAGGGTTGTTTTCTTTTTCTGTGACAAAGCTGACAACAACATGAAGAGCTGAAGGCCAGAAGTTAAAAATTTCAGCCTTTCACACCAACTTTATGTTGAGTTATATTTTTAAATTGTTCTGTGTGATTGCACACAAGTTTGCAGGGTCTAATCTGTTAGCTTTAGACATTTGAAGAGTGGAAAACTCAGCTGCAAAAGCACCAAAGTGTAACTTAATATCTGTCAAACTGTCTATTTATAAAAGCTGCTTAAAGAAATGTTTCCCCCCTTGTGTTTTATTGATCTATTAAAAAATATACTATTTGAATTTCTAAATTTACACAGAAAGCACAAAAACAAAACAAAACTGTGCCATCTGCACCAACATAGCCGACACGTTGGCCAGATGGAGAGGAAACATTTACCCAAATGGACAAAAATGTCCAGATTGATGCGTGAGGGTTATGACCAGCATAAAGCAGCCTGTGTGTTAATAAACATGTTTAAGAGGAGTTGTTTGAAGGTGCGTCGACTCACCGGACTCTCTCGTCCGGCCTCGGACCGGCTGGCTCCAGGGCCCCATCCCGATCCCGTTCACAGCCTGAACCCTGACCTCGTACTCCGTCCACTCCTCCAGGTCCTCGATGGTGAACTCTCTCTCCAGGCGGTCGGTGATGACGTGGGTCAGCCCGCGGCCCTGTGAGCCCGCGCGGTAGTACTGGATCCTGTAGCCCACCTGCTCCGCGTTCCCGTTGTATTCCCATTCAGGCAAAGGCTGGACATGAACGGATTGATCAACGCTTGGATCAAAAGAACCAAGCCTTCTCCAAAAAGCGTTCCCAGACAGTTTACGGTTCTTACCACCCATCGTAACCAGAGGCTGGTCTCGCTGGCGGTGCGTAGGGTGACGTTGGCGGGGGCCACGTCAGGAGGAGCTGGTAGGGTCTGGATCTTCCTGGACGGCTGACTGGGAGGACTGGTGCCCACTATGTTGACCTGACGCATCCGGAATCTAAAGTTTGAAGCACAAAATAACTGCATATGAAGCAATTCAAGTCTAAATATGCAAAAGCATTTAGAGTTTAAAGTTTAGTGAGAAGTGGCAGCGTGGATGTTGGAATGAGAGCTCCAGCTGCTGGCGGCCCTCTGGGATCGGCTCAGCGAGTCGGCTCTATTAAATGTGATCGCAGGAAACAAGCAGACTGCATAAAGACGGAGATCAAACACAGGCTGGAAAAAATGTATTTAAACAAACTTGACAAATTTTCAAATGAAAGGAAAACAAAATAAGAAACGCGTCTTTGATATGCTAAAATTAGAGGCGATACAGGAAAACATGCGCACCTTAATTATTGTTTTTGTCACATTCTGCACGAGTTTAATACGAAGAGAGAGGGATCAAGAGCTGGTTCATACCTAATTACCGTTTCATCACTAGAATGATGCAAACAGCAGAAAACAAAGTATGGTTCTCTGCATATGAAGGGCAGGAAATATTTACACAAGTTAAAATCAAGTTTCTAACAATGAAACTGGAGGAGATTTTCAAGAATGACAGCTCTTTAATGAATCAGACATCTATTTATTCAGGAACTGAATGCAGCCGGACAAGGATTAGTTAACGAATTCATCCAAATCAAGACCACTCTCTGGAAAGAAGGCACCATTACCCAAGTCTAACACGAGGAGGAATCTTGTCTTCAGGAACAGAAAGAGCAGATTTGTCCATAAAACAGACAAAAATGCGGAGCAGATTAAATCTGACCTTTACGAGAGCGACGGATTGGGAAGAAAGACGGATAAAATTGGTCATGATGCAAATAACAGAACGCCATGTGTAAAACATCTGGAGCTGGTGAGGTGACGTGGGCGGGCCTGCTGAACTGGATGGGTTCAATGAGAGCAGACAGAGGCAGCTTGATGAATTGTGAAGTGCACACATTCAACACAATAATGGTTAAGATTCAGCCAAATTTAAATGTATTTGGACTGATTTCAACAAAGCAGACAGACTGAATCTTGACTTAAATTCGAGGAGAGGGGTCATAATGTTGTAACTTCATAAAGATTTTTGTAAACAGCAACAGCCGTTAGAGGTTTACCTGTAAACGGTGTACGGGTTGAGACCGGGGACTTCTAAGGAGCGAGCCTCAGGTTCGTTGGACACCTGGTGGACCGTCACCCAGTCCTCGTTTTCTCCTACGACCCCCACCTGCAACAACACAGCACAGAGCGACAGTGTAAGCTCTGCAAACATCCAAAGAAGTCAAAGGATTTTTTTGGTCTTTTTTTCAGTCTGGCTCACCTGAGCCTCCACCAGCCAACGGGAAATTGAAGTTTTGCCGTCATATCCAGGTTTGAATTGCAGGTTGACGGAACGGGGGCCGATGTTGGTGATCGCAATGTTTGTAGGTGGTCCAGGAAGTTCTGTGACGAAGCAAAGAGTCAAAGTTGGACAAAAACTTCAAATCAGAGAAAAAAATAGCTCAAATAACCAACATTCCTGTGGATGACACGTCTCTTTCCTCTCACTCTGGGTGGTTTTGGTTTAAGGCCCCTTTAAGGGGAGATAAAATATCCATCTACCACAGCGCCCTCGTGTGGCTGCACAGATACAACACAGCTGAACGTCTCAACTCTTCTTCTCCCTCTCAAATTGAGCGAAGGCATCAAAGGAACATTTGATTTAGACAAGACGCTCACACACAGCACACAGACGGAGACAAAGCCATGAATGTCAATTACACAGCAGTTATCTGGAGACTCGATTCAATCTGATATCCTCCTTGTTTACACTTGAGCTGAATAAACAAGAAGAATGGATTACTGACGGGTAATCCTGGAAGGGGAAACAAATCTGGAAAACTCACGGAACAGCAGGGGACTTTTGTGTGTGTTTAGGAATTTCAAAGTTTTGAGTTTTTGCGCGTTTGGGGGCAGGTGTGTGTGTGTGTGAAACCACCTATTTCTATCCATCGCGGTTTCCTCCAGATAAATATAAAATCTACAAGGCCGTATTGAAATTCCAAAGCAGAATATAGCTTCCATAAATCCTGGTGGAAGACATTAATGTCAAGCAGTGGCACACTGGAGTGGCCTGATATTTCAAAGATATAATCACTCCTGTGGGAACACTAGGATAGTGTTTTCTCCAAGATTGCGCAAATGCACGTATATTTAGTCCTAATGAAATGCAGATTATATGTCTCGTAGTAAAATTAACACCTCCGAATTATTTGCATGACGAACCATTGAGGCTGCGTTCAGCTCAAATCGTTACAGTGCAGTTGCAGGCGCAAAGGCGTTTTCTTTACACACATACAATGGGAATAATTGCCATTCTGGGGACCATAACTGCAGCGCTGAACCCTGCTCTCACTATAACAGCCTGTCATTTCACAGATTTCACAGATGTACAGGGTCTGAATGCAGCTCCAGTAATTGCAGTTGCCATTGTGTTCCTGTTGCAAGAGTTTGCAAATATGAAATCATTAAAGACAGTAATTGTCCTTAATGCTCCCATGGGAGCTATTATTTGTACATGTAGGGCAGATGTGTCATTCCTTTTACCTTTTTTTTTTTGGTAGACACCCAATAAGGTGTCTGGAATCAGATTTCATTACATTTCTGGCGCCAGACAGCATGGAGTTTGTTCACCGTGTTCAATGTGAGACAGAAAATCTGCAGGAGACTCAGGGAAAGTTCCAAGATACTTCTTGATTTTGTGGAAAGAAAAAAACTCAAAATCTTGAAAAAGTATGTGCCCCCCTACTTCTGTTTCTGCATTTACACTTAAATGTTTCAGATCAGCAAAACACACTTTAATGTTATTCATTGATAACCTGAGTTATTACAAAATGCAGTTTTCAAATTGCAATGTGTTTACTCAGGTTACCTCTGATATTGAAATTTACTGATCTGAAATATTTAAGTGACGAAAAGCAAAAACAGAAGAAAATACGTTCTCACAAACTGCCAACGCTTGAAGCTGATTTCATGTGAAGCTCTGAGTTGAACATGCATCAAAGCTCAATGTCATGTTTTACTCCAAGAATGTTTCTATAAAAGCAGCGTAAGGTCATCGTCACTCTGAGCAAACTAAAGGAGCGTGTAAATCACGTCCGAAGGGTTCTCACAAAATATCTAGAACCCTTCTGACTAGAGCTTTATTGGGGATTCAGTCTGATAAACTAGTGATGAGAAATAAGACCCACAGAGGGAAACGCACTGAAATATGCAAACGACACATGCATCAAGATGCTTCACGAGTTCATGGAATTAGAATTTTTAATATATAAATGATACAGTCCTATCTATAAATTGCAGAACCAGATGGATATAGAAGATATTTAATACTTCAACACTTTAAGACATTAACTCATCACCCTGGCAACCTGGAGATAAACACTGTGAGAAGTTCTCACATTCAGCCCCTGATGCAACATGTAAGTGTTTTTCACTTTCTTGCAGATGAAATGTGAGCCTTGCGTCACCGTTTTAAACACAATTATTTAGAAATATCAACATGCAAACATATATGTGAGTAAAATCAGACATTTAAAAATAAAAGCTTTGGATTTAACCTCTCAAATGACTTCACAGAAGGACATGTTTTAGTGGATAGTTTCCCCAAATAAACAGTAATTCACAGCTGCATTAAAAACCTGAAGGTCTTTTATCAGGTGAGATGCGACCAACGTGTACGTTTTTAGGACACGATGCTATAAATGCATGATGATGCAATGAGAAGTCTCACTGTGAAGACCGTGGAGAACGAATGCAATCAGAAAACCAAAACACTATTTTCATCAAACAACAATCAATGCTGTGACTGTTGGGGACCTAAAAAAAGTGAGAAAATATTGCAAGCTTTTAACTGAATTGTCATGTATGACCAGGTCGTGTGGGGTGTGTTATCTAATTTGTGCACATTTTCTTGTTTTAATTTAGTCCCAAACCGTCTCAAATTGTTCACGAGTTACTCTCCTTTTATTTGCAAACTCAATTATAAAGGGTTCCAGACTTGCAACTCACATAAAGACATTGAGAACCCTCGCAAACGTTTGAATACATTCAGTATAAGTCCTTCACATTTTGTCATCAACAGTTGCAGCCAGTGGGATGTTGGCTTAACCCTATAACACCATCACATCTGATACAAATACTTTTGTTTTTTTAAGAGCTCTAGCTTTTTAACACGATTTGCATCTTCCTCAAAAAGGTGCTGTTTTGATTCCTATACAGAAATTCTGCCCTCTGGTGGAAGATCTAAGTACTAAAGTTGCCAAATGTAAATTTTACTTACATTGCATTATTATATAACTGCACAATAAATGTAATAAACAAGTTAATGATTGTTGTCTTGACATTAGCCAACTAATATTTAATGTTTTTTCAAAAATACAACATATTTGATGGTTTTACTGCTAAACATCAAGCTATTAAAACATTTCACATGCGTGCACACAAATCCGTTTTGGTTACCGACCTGGTGGGACCCCTGAGGATATGGTGGAGGAGGACAGCTGGCCCTGGCCCTTGGAGGTCATGCCTGCCACTTCGATGGTGTACGTGGTGAGAGCGGTGAGCCCCGTGACCCTGTACTCCAAGGTGACGTTTGGCAGGTAGTGGGTGACCCTGGTGTTGGTTCGGTTAAACTCCTCCCATGAAATGCGGTAACCTGAGGAGCGACAGCGACGGCTTAAACGGGACAAACCCAGGATCCTCTCTGAGAAAATCCAACAGTAGTTTTACAACAATAGCGACTCTCAGCTCGACGCTGTGGGGAAAGCTAACAGAAATATTAAATTAACTTCATCAAAAATTGAATATAGCAAATTTAATCAGCCAGTGATTATACGTCCCTGCACTCACACACTCTCTGCACGCTTACACACACACACATGCGCGCTCACCCTCTCAAAGTTAATGTAATTTGCTCCTTGGCCAGCAGCTCTTTTCATGTGATTGCATAAAGCATTAAGCAGCATTTCTTGCCAAATCAGTAATCTCACATGGCATGTCAGTGTTTTCCTCCTGGGAGTAAACGCAGCACAATAAAGAGTCCTGAGAAAGATTCAACAATAAGCCGGCGAATCTCAAAGTTTGTAAATAACACTAGCATTCTTTAACAATCGTCCTTTAGAAGAAACGCGTAAACTTTAAAGGACATCTTTTAAGAACTGCTCAGAGTGAGATTTAACGTGTGTTTAATACCCAATGTTACCGTTCCTGTAATTATACATTTATTTTAAACATTTTCAGTTGTTTTTCTTTGAATCAAACAATCCTGAAGCCTCAGATCAACTTAGAATCCTTTTATAATTAATAAATGAGGAGGAAACTTGGTGAAAACCGTCACATGAAAACTCCTGAATCATAAATA
Source organism: Callopanchax toddi (assembly GCA_006937965.1). Lineage (NCBI taxonomy): Eukaryota > Metazoa > Chordata > Actinopteri > Cyprinodontiformes > Nothobranchiidae > Callopanchax > Callopanchax toddi. The sequence goes on from SSNR01000390.1 coordinate 93,471, forward strand.
ACTTAAAAGTGATCAGAGATATGTGGTTTTCCTGAGAACAAACTGTGTAGTTTGTCGGTAGATGTTACATGATTACATGTGAAGTCTTTATGTTTTATTAAAGGAAGATCAGAGGAACACATTTATGTCACTCAGGATCTCACAGTACGTCACGCAAACGAGTCAATAAAAGCAACACAATCAGGGCTGTGATGCTGATATTTAAAGTGCTGGATAGATTAACATCAACACAGGAGAAGAAAGAATCATTTACTTAAGGAACTATTTTCACATCTCTCAGAAGCTGACAGTTTAAGAGATGTTTGTATTTTCCTGTGTCAGTTATGCTTGAGACTTATTCTGATAATTAACTCTTTTATCCTAATACTGATTTAGCACATTTACATATTAATGAAAGTAAAGACTGTTGGAGCTTCACGGGTTATTTTTAGCCGCTGGCTGTTTATATTATTTAAAAAATTTAATTTAATAAAAGAAAATAATTGCTTCTTTGATGCAAAAACCTTCTTAATTCATGTAAAGTGCATCATATAATTGTGCATGCACATCCGTTGGTACAGTACTTTAATAGTAAACACTCAAACATTTAACTAAATACTTCAGATCTAAAACAGGCTGCTATAAAAGCAGAAAAGGTCAATTAGATTGATACACACAGCTCTACTTTCTGGTAAAACTACAGATATTCTGACAAAATATGAGGAAGTAAATCACTCAGCTGCTAAGCTCTCTTCATTCTGTTTTTAGGTAAATGTCAGCTTTTTGTTGTGTCTGCAGCCATTTTGAGTGAGATTTGTTCACTCTGTGTGAGTTTGTTTGTCTCACCCATGACGTGAAAGTATGCAACTCTAGTATTTGTAATAAATTACTGATATGATTTCAAACAGTTAGGATGTTTTTGATTTTTCTTCACACATCTCTATGTAGCTAGCTTTGCAGCTAAATGCTAAAAACATGTGACAGCTAGCTTGTGTGATAGTGAAAACCATTGTTCTACCTTTATGTGCATAAATGGACTGAATATTTAATGTAAAGTGGTTGAGGACATCTTTAGTAAGGAAAAAAGAAAAGATTCAACCTTTACAAATTTGTTAGCCTGCCTCTTAGCGATTATGTAGCAGCTTGTTAGCTAATTGGGTTGATTGGTACAACCAGTAGTATTTGTTTAATATTTATAAGAGAACAGTGACATACCTGGAAAGTTAACAGGCGTATTATTAATTAAAAAGACCATCAGGATTATATGTACCATCAAAGTTCTGCTGTCATAGCATTAGCTCTAAGAGAAATCTGCTTCCATTTACATCTCATGGCTCAAGTCAGGAAAATCCCACTGAAATTGTAAATTTGGAGAATTTTGAGCGACTCTGACTTCATAATCCAGTGTGTTTGCCTTAATCTGACTGATGTACCTCAGCTTCTATGAAATTAGTGTTTGTGTGCATTCAGTAATATCTGCCTGTATTGCTACTAACATTTTAGCCTGGTTACTAAGAAATTGACCAAATCCTGGTGTTTTTCCTGACTTGCAACCAAAGCCTAATTCCTAGTATGTTTTACACTTGACTAAATATAATCTGGTTCTGTCTGGAAAAAGGTAAATTATAAACTATCATAAGGCTCTTTCCATTTGTAGTATTATCCTATTTTAAGCAGTAATGCTTATATTAATAATTGTTCAATATTTTCATCAAATACTTGAGTTAAAATCCAAATGTAGTTACAGATGTTTCTCACTTTTTGTTGTTTTTAGTCTGTGATCACTGTATATCTAGAAAAACCACCCAGGTGTTAATTATCAGGCACTAATAATTCTCCATTAAGTCACCAACCCTTCCTCCTGCTTTGTTGTGATGTTTTAAATCCACTAAATGTGAATGTTTCTCTTCAGTTTGTATAAAGGAGTTATGAGTCTGAGACCTTTCTCGTGGTAGATTTACTGCGCAGCCTGAGCTTATGAGAAGAGAAAATGTTCTTTCTGCAGTGAAATACCTTCTGAAAGCTGTTCTAATATTTTCTGACAACTTGTTGTCTCACTGCAGCGAAGGCGTATTTGGAGCTGGAAGTAGGTGCACGACTCAAATAAAATAAACAGCAAATATTACTGTAGCTCCTGTGTGCCGAGCACAATAAATGAGGCCAAGCAGCCTCGCCTCCATCTTTGCCGACGCCTCTTGCGATTGGACTTTTTCCAGCAAATCCGAGACAAATGGCAACTTTGATAAAATGCTACTTTTCTCCTTTGCGCTTCACTTCCAGTTAAATTAGGTAAAGTGTGCTGAGTGTACCTGTGAGGACACCATTCTTCTCACTGGGCTCGCTCCAGCTGACTTTGAGGGAAGTGTCCAGGATTTCAGTGAAACTCAGGTGACCCACAGCACCGGGGGCTGGATGAGGAAAAAAGAGAGAATAATGAGCACCGCCACTGGGCAAATGAGCCACTCTGCATACAATTTACTTCTGAGGAATCCAACATTTGCATTTTGATTCGAACAAAACTACCATCAAAGGTGAGTCAGGTTTTTAAAACGTAACCACGTCCCAAATATGAGGATCATGGCTGAGAGCAGAACTCATTCATCAGCAACTCTTTACAACTTCGTTCTGCATTAATAACAGATCTTGCCAAAAGGACGTGTAACTGTGAGGTGCTTGTGCATCCTTGCCAGCATGGGAGAAAAAAAAAAAGACTTACTGTCCTCATGAGTCCTCACTGCTCTAGGTGGGCTGCGGGGGCCGTCTCCAGGTGTAGTGAAGCACAGCACCGAGGTGTAATACTCAGTGAACTTCTTCAAACCTGTCACATATCCAACGTGGACACTGTCCTGGAAGTTCGGTCGCACGGTTACCATAGAAACGTCTTCGTCTTTGCCAGGTTCCCAAGCCAGCAACTAAAGGAGACAAAAGGAGGAGAAGAAAAGCACTAAAGGAAATGTAGTTGTAATCCAGTTTTTATTAAAGTTAGAGTCTTTTAGTGGCAATTACTCTGAAGATCATTTGACACCACAGAGGGTTTCAGCCTGGTGGCAGGCTACTGTGAATTAGTGATGGTGAGTTCATGAACCAGGAAAACTGTCAGATTTTTAAGAATATTGTTGGTAAAGTTTGAGATCATGAATAAACAACTGTATAAATTAAGCAAATGTGTAATTTTTGCCAGAAAAAAACAAATCAGACTAACTGACCAATCAGCTTCGTGGTGATTTGTAGAAGTTAACTGGTTAAACTTGTTCAGTGGCTGCAGAGCTGTTTGTTTTAGGTTCATTATAACATTTTAATATTGATATGCAACAAATACAGTAGAGTATAAAGGTCCCGTAGTATTCTTTGAGCTCTGTTAAGCATCCTTACCGTGAAAGGCACCTCTCCACAGGAAGTGCACTGACACAAGGGCATATGCCAACCTTTAAACTGGATTAGTATGCTCGAGAGTGGCAGATTATTTAAAATCTGGAGAAATGAACTGATCCATCACTCTATCCCAAATCACTTCTGGTTTTTAGAGTGAAAGTTTCCAGTAAAAGAATGTCATGAGAATAAATGCTTATCCGTCTGCCATGCTGGTTTCATTTGAATTTTCTTTCCTACACAGAATATATTTTCCTGTGTGTGTGTGTGTGTGTTTAAATCTGTCCCTGAAGTCTTTATTTGACACAGTTTCTTTCACAATCCCCCCACTTTCTTTCTTTCTTCCTTCCTCTCTTAAGCCTCTCTCCCCGGAGAAAAACCTGATGTTTAAAATTCAGATTTTCTGTTTTTTTTTACGTTGACCCAGACACCCAGCTGAGCAAGGTTTGGGGAAAACCATTGAAAAGCCAGACACAAAAGGAAGTACAAAAACCCCAGTGACATCACGGAGTCTCAGTAGAGAGACAGACACTCCTGGGTGTTGCTTTTTAAATTCTCCATGGGCCAAATCAATTTGAAGGCATGCACGAGGGACAGAGGAACGGACAGCGCCAAAGAGCCAAAGGCAAAATAATGACGCTCATCAATGCATTACATGTAGCTTCACAACAACACAGAGACAGCTAGTGTTGAGTGTAAAGAGAACGACCTTCCTCTAAAAAATGGTGAACACAGTCCATTGTTCTCATGATATCCCCCGGCTTTTCTCTCCCTCTCTACATGTGATGGAACAAATTCTGCTCTGACAGTTCTGTCAATGAAGTGACGACGTGTAGCGACACCATGGGGGGGGACTACTGACCTTGTAGCCCTGGTTGATGCCGTTGATAAACTGAGGGTTCGGAGCGGTCCAGGTAAAACGGATCGCCGTCGAGTTGACCGCCTCGGCCTGCACGTTGCCCGGGGCGATGGTTGGAACTGGGATGGATGAAGCAGGGAGAGACACAAAGGTAAAGGAAAAGGAGAGAACAAAGACAAGGTGAAGAAGGTAAAAACAAGGGTGTGAGAGTGACTGCTAGAAGTCTGCCTGCATCGGTTATGTTGCCTGCATCGATCGGCGCCGTGCAGGTCAGGGCAGACGCTGCCATCACTCTCTGTCTGACACTTCCACCTAATACCACGGCTCTTAGTGGGTTTGCTGGGACTGTGTGAGCTGCTTATGGATTTTAGGAGAATGTCACAACCTTTGTGTGGTTCCAGAGAGCTAAACAGCAATCAGCCCTGACTTTTAAGGGATAATTTCAGCTAAAATAAAATAATCTAAACCTTCATCAAGAACTTAAAACATCTCATTTTTGGTTCTCACCTCCCTGAAGAGTCCACTCAGTGACTTTATGGCTGAAAGCACCCAGTCCTGCTCCGTTGTAAGCAGCCACCTCTATCTCATAGTTCGTCCAGATGATGAGGTCCTCCAGCAGCAGCGTGGTCACATCTGGACTGGAGATGTTCTTGATCTGATAATCCACAGGCAGCCCAGTGAGACGGTACCTAAAACACACAGGAACACTTAGATTAAACCCTTACGGAGCTCTTTGTTTATAGTGTGCTATAGATATCTGTGTCACTTAGATGCATTGAGGTCCCCTGATGCAGTACAGCATCACCCCTGCTAGGGGGAGACAAAGGACCAGCAAACAAACAAGCTCTTTAATCCCACTGACAGCACGACTCGTCTGGAAAACACCTGCGGTTTCATTTGGATGTAATGAATAAAAAGTCTGACAGAGAACCAAGCTAATTACACGTTTAGAGGACTTACAGTCAGCCTGGCTTATTGCTGGCTCTCTCTATTAGAGTTCAAGTTTGTTAAAGTCAACCCAATAATTAAATGTTGATGTTCTCTCCCCAGCAAAATATATACAAGTTGGTTGTTTTAACCAACGAGGTAGATTTTGAGATTTGATAGCATTGAGGAGCACTAGTCATCAAAAACAACAAACAGTGCCCTGACGTGACACACTTCTCTTTTAATTCATTTCTTTTATTTTAAAAAACTTCAAGACAACATTAAATCCAACAGATGAGCAGACAACACACCCTGTATTTAATTAAAATTAGAGGTGGGCATAGATTAATTTTTTTAAATCTAGATTAATCTAGATTAAAATGGCTCATTTGAATTCTGCCAAAGGGTTCATAATACCGGTATGTGTGTTCATGAGGCTGAAGAGTCGTGATACTTCAAGTCTAGAGTTTAAGGTTAGTAACAGCTGATCCACTGTTTGGATCAGCTGTTACTAACCTAACAAGAAATACTAAACCTGTCAGAACTTCTGTCAGAAACCCAGACCTGAGTCACAAACCAGAACCACCAGACCAGATGAGCTCTGAGCTCATTTTAACAACCTCTGATGGTTGATCAAGTTATCAGGATGAAACATTTTAACACTAAAACACATTGATCTGTAATCAGAGGTCTGTCTCCTTAACTTTACAGCTGTTTTCTGAGGCTCACTCTGTTTTAATAGTTTTACTGTAGAAACCTTCTCATCTCCTGACAGTAAAGGATTACATTTAGTTTACAGGTCACCTGATTAAAGCATCAACTCTCTTTTTTATATTAAATAACTTCATGCTGATTTTTTTTAGCTGTCAAAAAATGATTGTAGCATCCAGTTTATCTGTAATGGATTAAATCTGCCTTAAAATGACTTCATTTCTCTACTGTTTATTTCACATGATCCCATAGGGCTGTTTCATCATGTTTTTGTTAAATAAAACCACTTTAGGGGATTTAAACATTAACGAGTCTGAAAACTAAAGACAACCCTCTGATAAAGTCACTGACAGATCAATGTGTTTTAGTGTTGATATTGTTTGATTGGTTGAATGTTCAGCTGTCAGTTATGCTGAGAAACGCAGCACGCGCTGCCACATTCACTTTAACGAGAGGCGCGTGCACAGCTGAGGCTGTCGGCCCAAACAGCACGTCGGTTCACCAGGAAACACCTGGAACCCAGACAGACAGTCCAGACCTGGTTGATGACTTGGTCGAAGTTCTGCGGGAACTCTACCAAGTTGTTGCCGCGGGTTTGTGACTCGGTCAGCGCTCTGCTGCGTCTCCTCCAACCTGGATCAAGCTCCGAACCACACGGTCCGGTTCAGGAGGAGGGGGCGTATGCCCAGGTTGGCACGGGCGCGCGGCTCCCGGACGCGCCTCTTTCACCTCCTTGGGTCCAGGTGAAAATCCTGGACCGGAACCGGCTCCCGGTGAAGGAGACACGCCTCACGTCTCCCGAACGCTCGCTTTACCTGGAGCCGCGGCTCCCAGTCCGGGTGAAGGATCGGGTCGGATCCGGGAGCCGCTCCAGGTGAAGCGAGCGTTCGGGAGACAGGAGCCGCACCTCCTTCAGCTAGACCGGGGGAGCAGGTCCTGCTGCAGGTCCGGACTCCGGAAAGATCCGGGCCAGGATCGGAGTCTGCCATTTGGTAATGCCTGTAGATCTCTTAGACCCAGTGACCCAATTTAGATTAACGGCGTTATTTTTTTTATCGCGCGATAACAGTTTCGCGTTAACGCAGCGCGTTAACGGCGTTATCGGCCCAGCACTAATTAAAATAGATCCATGTGTGAGAAAAACTGATTTTTATTATGTTAAAGAGCTAATGATGAAAATGAGCGGTGCACAAGTGGGAGTTTTACCGGACGATGTATCCCCGGAGGATGCCGTTCTGGTGGCTCTCCTGTGGAGGCTGCCACTGGATCATGATGGACTGGTTGGTCCTGCCGCTGGCAATAACATTCTGAGGGGGAGCACTGGGAGGCTCCTCTGGGAGGGACACACTGCAGAGGATATACAGAGATGTGAAGGAAGCTGAATTTCAAAAAGTTCTTCCCCCCCAAATCCAGTTTATACAGAAGGAGATGGGACTCCGTTTTGCTGTTGGAACACCTAAACGCTGTATATTTGTCCTGACAAAACAGCCTCTGTGCTTGGGGAGACGATGGGTAGAAGAAAGAGAGGGGAGATAATTGGTGGTGACCAAATGGAGACATGAAGTGTTCTGAGCTGGCCTCGCTGTAACAACCAGGCAGAGACCCCCCGTGAATATTCAGTGGGCTGGGAGCTGGCAGTGAGACAGAATGGTGGAGCAAAGCGGGGAGGGGGTGAGGAACACATGGCAGGAAGCTGTGCTAGATGCTGTTTAGGGCCACAGAAAGGCCAGACCTGATCTCGCCTCAGAATAAAAATCCCTTCTGTAACTTCCTGTATGAGGCTGGGTTGTTGACTTTCATACACTGTATATGTGCTGTATACACATATATGTAGAAATGCATGACATCACATGAAGGAACAGCTCCCGGAAAACAGGGTACGTTTTATAAACCGATGCAACATGAAGAAACTAGAGATCCGTCCTTCACTCACCGGTCTGTCTCCTTACTAAACTGCCCTTTCCCAACATCATTAACGGCACAGAGGCGGAACTGATAGGAGCGAGCCGGGATCAAGCCGTCGACCGTCACCGCTGAAGATTCTGGCTCAATATTTGCCAGCAGGATGGCCCAGGGAGCATCTAAACAAAGAACATCAAAAACGCTCACGCTCAACAAAAACAGCATTTATTGTTTTGCAATCTCTTACTTAAGTCAGGGTATATTTTCATACATTTTAATTATAAACCAAACTCATGCAATCTGAGATGACATTAGATCACCAACATGTTGACCTCCACCCCTTCTGAAGGCTAAAAGCTTTTCTGCTGTTTTAAAAAGTCAATGCAAGTAAACACAGCAGAATGAAGGTATAATAGGTAAACATAATATACATCTTCATCATTTTAAATGATGACCCTAACATGCTCTGTGGCACCAGTGACATTTATTTCATATTTCCTGAATAAAACCTTTAATTTTCTCCCTGTTTGAACCTTCAGGCTCCTGTTGCAGCTCTTCTCTGCTTTATCAAGTAGAAACTTTGATTTAATTAGATGGTTTCTACTTGTTTTTGAAACTAATGTAATGTTAAAAATTTGCCAATGCATTTCTGTGGTAGTCTATGATGTAATTTATAATTATATATATAAATCACTACTAAACAGCACAGGTCTGCCACCTGCTGACATAAATCAGAGCATGCAGTCTCCTTCAAATCTGGATAATATGTCCCAATTCAGTAAGTAATCGTGTTATAAAATCACAAATGTGATTTTTAACCTTATATGTGCACATATCTAACATTAAAAGAAATATAAGCAGCCCCCCTAGTGGATGGATGCAGTATAATTTAAAGCCCCGCCCATTTTGTGTGCATTTTATTAAAAAAAAAAATACAAAGAAAATCTTTTCAGATGTTGAGTTCTGTTGCTTCTAGTGGTTCTTATCTTGCTGCTGCATGTCAAAATATAGACTTTTTGAATAGCTGTAATTTGTTATTTGATGCTTAAAAACACCGTGTGTGCAGGTGAGTAAAAAAACAACATGGCAGCGCCTTTAAACATGGTTTTATGTTCTCACTCTTCAGTAACAGAAGATGGAGGGCACTGTCTACGTTCTCTGATAAACAAAAGTTAGACAGAAACTTCAGTTAAAACTTGAACTTGAAGGCAGTGACGGACATTCTTAATTAGACTCATTGATCATGTTCCTGAATTCTATTTGATCTGATCATAAGTTCTCTGCAGTGTTTGCTTTGCATTTAAGCTGTTTGAGAAAAACACTGGCATCAGAAGCATCTCACTGCTTAGAGGAAAGAAAAAAACCGCCTAAACAAGAAACATTATACATCTTTTTAACTCCGCGGCGCTGATCCCTCGAGTTAAGTTCTTGCTACACCAAACTCAAGTCATTATAAATAATTGATCGTTCTTAAAGTTGTGTAAACTGACACAAAGAGCTCAGAAGGTTCAGACGAGTGCAGCGGGTGACTTACTGTTCTCAGAAACCTCCAGGATGTAGCGTATGAGAGGACTGTTGCCATCAAAGGGCTTCGCCCAGGCCAGGTCGATGGCTCTTTTTTCTGATTTGCTCAACACGGCTGTGGGGTTCTCTGGGGCGTGGGGGAGCTGCCTGCAGGGGAACCATGGGACAACTTTGATATATAAAAGAATCTCTCTCAACGCGGCAAAACAGGCTGTGGGGTTAGAGAATCGCCAAGCAGTTTGCTTTGCTCTCCTGGAGAAAAGAGCTGAACAGAGATGTCAGTTAGACAGGTGATGAAATGTGACTTGACAAGACAGCAAAGATGGTTTCCTGTCAAGATGGACACGCAGGCAAACAAAGCGAGATAGATATTACCAGAGGGGGGGAAAAATGGATTGAAAGGCATTAGGAGACAGATAGGAGGAAAACGCAGCGACGACGACGTGAATAAATGAGGCCAAAGCTGAGGATCATTAATACATGCAGCCATAAATTCAGATAAGTGCAGACAGATTGATGTATAAACCTTAAAGCACTGAACGGATAGTAAGTCAGACAAAAGGCAGGCAGCCAACGAGACGGCCGATAGCAGCGTGACGATGGAAACACCGTCACTTTGACAAATCGAGACTTAGATGTCACATTCATATTCAATTTAACCTTACCGTCTCACCGGGGGCCAAAATAACACCAAAAACGATGGAGAATGATGAGGTTTTACGGCAAATACAATACAGAAGTGTGTGTGTGAGGGAGAGAGTGTGTGAGACGAGAGAAAGGGGGTCACGAGGGGCTGGCGGAGTGTCAGGTGAGAATGAGGACAAGGGAGGTGAGGAAGAGCCGGTGTCATTTAAGTGGAAATGAGTCGGAGGTGTCGATAAGAACAGGCAGGGTAGCAGTGAAAGGTTGATGGCGGTACAGGTGTGTGTGTGTGTGTGTGTGTGAAGGACACGTTCCTTCCAGAGGAGAGAAGCAGGCCAGAGACGAGTTACCTGACACGGAGGTGAGCGCTGCGGGAGTCGTTGCCTCCAACCGAGGTGACTCTGCACGTGTACGTGCCGATGTCTCCAGACCAGGTCTGGGAGATGTGCAGGGTCCCGTCTGCCTCCAGTCGCATGCGGGGGATGGACTGCACGTTGATCACAGAGCCGTCTTTTTCCCAGAAGTGCCTGGAATACAGACAGACTCCCCAGTCAGCTGGAATGTTTCATCTTTCACCTGCTTACAGGCAAACGGCGAAATCTCAACTTTAAAGATTTCATTTAAAGTCTGTGTTAATCATGTCAGTTTAATAAACTCCTCTGTTGTCTCCATTTAAGTGTTTTTTTAATAAAAACAACTCATTTCCAAGCAATAAACTCAAGAAATCATATATTTTTGCTGCGACTAAAATAGATGCATTTATTTTGCTTCACTTTTGTTTAAACAGAACTGCAGGTGAGATGCTTTTCTTAGTAAAACTTCAGTAACTTCCATGTCACTGACTCTTACTGTTGCTTTAGCTCTAATTTACAGCTTTGATTAGAATGAAGTCACAGGAGAACTGGAGCTTGTTAGGTCTTCCTTCAGCCTGGAGATGTGAGAGCTGCTCTGATTGACCTCACCGTGGGAGAGTCGGTTCTGACTGAATTAAAGAGGCATTTCAGGTGAAATAGCCTCAGTTGAATAGAAATGTATGGAAAACACATTAAAATGGTTTTTTGGGGTAATTTTATTTGCAATATTTACAAATAATTACTGTCCAAAAAATGACTGAGCCTCAGGTGGATTCCTTCTATTTATTAAGGATTCAATTTCCTTAATTTTCAATTAAATCCATTGCAAATAGACTTAGTTTTGATCATAGATGCTTTTGTTGCCACCTTCAGGAATGAGAAGCTTTGACCACATCCACGCTTGTAGATTTGAGGTCGCCTCGTTTTGACAGCGGAGCCACGAACACACAGAGGATTTTCTCGTCTTTTATTCAACCGCATTCGAAGAGGAACATGTTATTAGCAAAGCATTTCATCTCCTTCCCTCTGTCTCCACAAACTCCCCATCAGAGGTGACCTGCGTGGATGTCATCACGCCTAATGGCTGCATATCAAACGCTGAACTACACAGCTCAGACGCAGCTTCAGATGTAGCTTTCTCATTTCGACATAAAGGGACAGAGTAGTCTCTTGATCGCTGGGTACAAGGCTGCAGTTCAGTAAAACATTTTATTGAAAGAACTGCGATGGCTTGACGACATTTGAACTGTGGAGGTATTTGGCACTTTTCATGTGACGTACAGCCCTGTTGGTTGGTAGATGTGTAAAACTCTATGACAGATTGTTTATGGTCATTCTTTGGACTCCTACAGAAAACTGGATTATGAAAGAAAGGAAGCCAAACATTCATCTACATTGGATGGATTTGAACGAAACTTTCAGAAAGTGGATGAAGGTCAATGTGACTCAAGATGGCTGCTGCAGCTAATCAAACTTAGCCAACAGAAATGGCTGCAACTCAGTCAATTTTAATCCAAATGTAGAGGCTGCATCCTTCAAAGGACCCAGTCTACCCAGTTGATGTAGTCTGGGTCCTTCATCAAGTGCAAAGACAGGAAGTGAGGAACTGTGAATTTGGATGGTCTAACCTTCAGATTTATCCCTGCTCCTACACGGCTTACATCCAGTCACCTAGTAACCATGACGACGCTAAATAGAAGCAAAGGACAAAAGCCTAACAACACCGCTTTTAGTTTTTGCACCAACATATTTGAATATACCGACATTTAAATCCTCTCCTGCTCTGTCTCTCACTTCATCCGCCATTGTTACAACAAAAATCTCACGTTTGGTCCGCAATGCATCTTGGGATATGAGTGGACTAGGAAGCATACGCTAGACCTGTCCTCCTAATTCGGGTAAGATGAGGACATATTTGTGGACTGAATTTGGAGGAGTCTTTGAATGACCCTAAAGTTTAATTGCTGAGTAATCGGCCTTCTATGATGGATCTGATTTAGCTGTTTTGGTCAAATCTTGAATCGTGCAAGTTTTCGCGCAATATAAATTCTATTTGTGGCATCAAAATGTTGATTAAATACCCAAATAAATAAATAAAAATCCTCCTGAAATGCAAGCCTACTTCTTGCTTGAATAACTTCCTGTTTTGTTTCATCATTTATGACACAGTTTGAGTTTTTTCTGCTCTTCATCTCTATTTCTGTTACAGGAACACATTTAAGGACATCAGTAGCATCTAGTGGATGCATCCTTACCTGATAATGACACTGGGGTCGTGTGTGACTCCACAGGTCATGATGGCTTTAGTTCCTTTGATAACACTCTGGTCCTGTGGGGGGTTGGTAATCCGAGTGCGAGCTGCAGTGACAAATCAAAGACTTCAGGGAACGAGGAACAGCTAACGGAACTCAAATGAACAATGGCAGAGGTAAAAAAAAACGGCAAATGAAATTCAAAAAACCTCATTTCAGTGGAAATGACATGCTGGGGATTGTGATTTATTTCTTGATGGCTTGTCAAAGAAAACACCTCAATGATTCCTTGAAATGAAGGAAGTGAAAGTGTCTTCCTTAAATATATCCCCACTGGAGTCATGCCTCCTAGATTCCTCTCATTTTACAGCAAATCAGAGTGATTTTTTTAATAAGATGTAAATGTCCTTGGTTGTCTTTCTGCACACTTACCCCACACGACGAGATCAGCAGACGCCTCATCGATGCCCCTGGAGTTGCTCGCCATGCACGTGTACGTCCCGGCATCGGAGATGTGAGACGGCGAGATGAGCAAACTGCCGGACTCGAGCAGCGTGAACCTGGGCAGCTGCACCGAACCGCTGGCCAACACGCGCTCACCTTCATTATGCAAACAGGCAGGAAAAAAAAAGACACTAATGAGCGAGGGAAAGGATAAAAAAAATGGCAGAGAATGGAAGGAATATTTTTAAAAATGAGGCGTTCAGGGATTTGAGAAAAGAAGCTGGTGGATTGTGGAAAACAAAAGGGAGTTTTTCCTGATCTTCTATCAGGATGCAACATGAAAAGCCTCAAATCCTGGAGAAGGAATCTAATAAGTATGTATTTGTTAAGCCACAGGGCCTCGTGTGCAATGAATAACAGAAACCATAATCCGTGTGTGTGTGTGTGTGTGTGTGTGTGTGTGTGTGTGACTGAGACCTTTCTGCCAGGTTATAGCTGGCCTCGGAGCTCCAGAGGTTTCACAGTGCAGGATGACTGACATCCCGTCGATCACGGTGCTGTCAGAAGGTCCGGCTGTGATGTTCGGCGCAATGCCTGAGGGGAAGCAAAACACACACGTGAAATAAAGAGTACAGTGACCAGAGAGTAAGAGGAAAGCATTCCAGCGTTTAGTCTGTACCCGGTTTCAATAACTCTAAAAGGATTCACACAGAGGTGGATTTAGTCACTTTAGGCCCACGGCAAAGATCTGACATGAATCCTTTCACTTCCCTTCCTTATTATTTTTCAACCCATATTTATTGAATTTCTACCTCTTTCTGCTGTATCTAACACTTTTCTGAAAGTTTTTGTTTTGTTTTGCAACTAAATCTTCATTTTTGTAGCTTTAGATGTTTGTTGGTTCTGCAACATTATTCAAAAACATCCTTAGTACTTTTGTGAATTTTAACATTTCATATTTGTCAAATTTGCATAATTTAGATCTACAGGAAGTCTAAGAGAACATTTCAGAAGTCAAGTATCGACACATCTCACATATTATTCTTTCACCTGTGTCATCCTTTCCATTTAGAATGAAGATCATAAATCTCTGGACTCTTCTCCACCTGATCAAATCATCTCTCTTGTCTTTTACATTTTTCAGCTTTTCATATTCTCCTGTTCTTTTTTCTCACCTGATCTCTTAAAGGTCAAACACTTGGTAGAACTTTGGTGTTGAAGGGATAAATGGTTGCAGCCATGAAGAAACTCGTATTACTAAAAAGATTTCTCCTTCTAAAGGTCTGAATGAACACATTAATTATTGATCGGGTTCATGTTTTATTTATCTGCAGTGATTTACCAGTTAGAGATCAAGTTAAACTATCCTACGTTTTCACACGCATACATAAACTTTGGTTTAACTTGCAACAACATTCTGAACTGGTTACGAGAAATATTTCCCTTTAATAACAACATTTTATATAAATATAAACTATTTAATGGCATTTTTTAAGGCTTCTTGCATCTTGAGACTCAAGACAACAACTTAAATCTGCCTCTGGATTCACACAGATTATGTTTTACACCCAGGAAAGATGGTAAATAAATGGAAACAATGAGAGAGAGCATAAACAGAAAGAGAAAACATTTCAAAGGTAACTAAAATCCCTGTTTGTGATACACAATAAATCAAATCCTTTCTGGGATGACAGGAAACTGTATCGCTCCCAACAGAGAGGAAGAACAGGGAGTTTGTCTTGGGAGCAGGCGGGATATCAGGACACACGAGAAGTGGAAACACGTATGTGTTGAGAAAAGAGGAAGACGATAAGATGAAATCTGCAGAGATGGAGGAGGAGGAGGAGAGGCAGCGGCGTCAGGGAAAGAATAAAAAGGGATGGAAAGAGTGATTTAGTGACTCTGAATATTATGAATTCTGATAACAAGGTGCGTCGTGTAGTGAAAGCAGCAGGAAGTGAGAAGCAGCGAAGAAAATTACATGTCAGAAACTCGCTGAAAAGATGCACAGCGAGAGTACAATTACCATTGATTTTCAAATTCCAGCAGTGACACGAGCTCAGATAAAAAATCATCTAGAAATTCACTCTTATTTCAGATCAGAGACGCAACAAACACGGCTCCACAAAGTCTGTTTGTTACCGGTCAATACGGCTGTACGCGGCTAATTTCTAGTAGGGATCAGAAGAGAGACTCAAAGAGGGCGTGTGATAATTTAATATTTAATGTATTAGTTTAGTAAGTGCAGCATTTATTATTATTGTTTTATTACAGTTTCATTTAAAACTGGGAACCTGTTCAGTTTTGTTTTAATCAGAATTTTTTTCAGGATTCAAACGAGACCCAGATCTGAGACAGGAAATCTGTTTTTACACAGAAACAATCAAACTTCAAGCTAAACACAAAAACTAATGAAGTTGTTCACAAAAATAACAACTAAACCCATATTTAAACCTGAAATATAAAATATATAGGCCTATTTTTTTAATGACAAGTTAATACAAGAACAATAAAACTGTCAATTATGTTTAAATTAAATTGGAATTTGCCACCTGTAGTACTTGTATTCTCCACCAGAGGGCAGACGACATGCATAGGATTCAATGCAGCAGGGTTTCTGAGGAATGTACTAATCCTATTAAAGAGGCAGAGCTTTCAGGCCATCAGAGAAACTTTTTTTAAAGTTTCTCTAAATAAAAAACATATATTTTAGTCAGTATTCTTTAATTTAGCAGGTATTTAGGATTACATAAGACTTTAGCCACCAAACCCATCATGCTAATGTTGCAGCAGCATAACGTTCACAGCTTCTCCAGACCCTTTTCAGTCTGTCACATGAGCTCAAATTGAACCTGCTCTCATCTGTGAGAAGCACAGGGCTCCAGAACTGGACTTGTATAGATTCTGGAGTTGTACGCCAAATGCCAGTGGAGCTCCACGGAGCAGTGAGCACATGGCTGTTACATCTGAATAAGTTAAAAGGGTTTAAAACACTAAACTGGTCTCCTCTCTCTTAATCTAGATTAATTTCCATTTGTAGGAAGTAATTACACCTTGTCATCTCTGAACGTGACAAAGAGCTTAAGTGAGCTAAATGAAGATTTAACACATTTCTGTGAAAGAAGAAACAAAACGTCAGTTTGACAACAACAGCTTTAAGAGCAGTAACAGGGTCTTACTGGTAACAGCCAGGTACGTGTTGGTCTGAACTTCTCCTGCTGAGTTTCTGGCGAAACACTGGAACATGCCGGTGTCGTCAGGCAGCAGCCCGTTCACCTGCAGGCTCCCCCCCACCAGAACCCGGTATCTGGGTGTCTTCACTGGGTCGATGGGTAAGGCGTCCTTGTACCAGACGATTTCTGGCTGGGGAACTCCTGCAGAGAGAGGATTACAGAGAGTCAGTCACATTCTCTGTTTTATAGCCCGCTCCAGCATGAATTCATTGAAATTCAACAAATGTTAAACAGGTCTCCTCTGACAGGGTTTATCTAATAAGCCTTGACATTTCTGACACTGAATTGAAGACGTATTTATGCACAGAGCGCTCACCCTTCGCCTGACAGGGAATATCCACCACCTTCTCCATCTCGGCTGTGATGTGCTTCTCTGGTTCCTTTATAAACTGGGGTGGTTCTGGCAGATTGAAATAAAAATGTCAAAAAACACAAAGAAAAACAGCAAAAACAGTAGTTAAATATGCTATTTTTATAAAATACATCCCCACACCAAAGTTACAGGATTGTTAAATGTAGGTTACTCTTCAAAATAAGAGCGTGTTGTGAGAGAGGAGAACGAGTCAGCAGTTTGGAGGGAAACGTTCACCCACCTTGAGCTTTGAGTCACATCCCAACCTTGAGAAACATCAAAGTGTTTCAGCAGGATGGAATCAAAGTGACTGGAGCGATGCTATTAAACCGTTTCTCGGGGCCAACCATTAGTTTCCTCCATTTTAAATCAATAACGTTTTCCCGTCACTGCCTCACAACTTCACAGCTACGCTTTTGCTCGAGTCATTTACCAAGACAAGTAAGATTTGAATCGATTTTCTTTTGTTTAAAATTGCAAACCTAAATGCAGGAGGTGTTTTTTCTCCTTTTAACCGTGCACAATAACGCTCCTAAACGGTTACTGTACGAATCAAGTTTGACCTGGAAGCTGGTTGAAGATGGATAATTGTGTGAAAAACTTATTTTTTTTAATATTTAGGGTAAAATAAAGTTGAATCAGTCCTAAAATTATGTAGAAAAGACATTAGATGAACTCAAACATATGGAAAATTCAGAAGCTACCACTCCTAGAAAAACAGAAGTGTTCAGATTAAAATGACTTTTTGCTCCAAAAACACACGTTTGGTTTGTCTGACCATCAACAAATGAATTTGCATCACTGATTTAAAAAAAAAAAAGTTATTTATGTAGAAATGATGACAATTTAAAAACATCCTTCACTTCCAGTTTTGAAGAGAAAATAATGAGTGTTGATATCATACAAATCTATGCACGAAGAAAGGATGTGAGAGAAATCTAAGTCGTATCGCCAAAATAAAACCACTGAGTGAAAAAAGACCAACATGTTTAGATTTTTACTTTGTAGTCATTTTTAAAAATAAGATGGTTGAAAGTTGAGTTTGTTTAAAAAAACATGGAAATTAAAAGTTAGTCAAAGGTTAGTTCCAAAAATCAAAAACAGTGACTTTGCAAAAAAAACTTCATTGGATGCAAACTTAATATGGGGGCAAACATGGAAAAAATAACAGTAATGTTGTTTCAGTATCTTTGTGTTTGCAGATCTATTTCTTTTTAGTAGAAATCCCTAAAACTGAATGGTTTTATTTTGAAAATCTTCACAGGTCTTTCACCAAGAATATCAGAGTTTCTTTTTGAATTTTCAACCCTAACCCTACGTGGAAATGGACAAAAACATGAGAACAAACTGAATATTGTTTTGCACTACGAGCAGCAAATCTGCTCATCTGTTTATTCTTTGTGATTTCACACTTCTAGGTGTGATCAGTCACATCATAAATATCTGTAGATTGTGTTTCAGTCTTCTGCCACACCAAGTGTAAATTGGTGTGAAACCAGAGCGTTAACAGCTGTAAATCAAAGACACTGTCAGGTGTCAACGTCAAATCAAAACTATGAAAACGGCGCTGCAAATACGCATAATTCTAAATACAAACATGCACATTTCTTACCGAGCACATGCAGATAAGCTCCAGCACTGACTGACGGCACGCTGCTGCTCCGGAGAATGGCCTCACATTCGTAAAAACCAGCATCGCTCACCAAAGGACTGAGGATGGTCAGTCTGCGGTTGAAGTCGCTCAAACCGCTGGTTACCAACACGCCGTTTTTACGCCACGAGATGCTCAGCTTGATTAGAGGTCTGCGTATTTTTAAAAGCATGAAATGTGTTAATCTTTCTGTATTGTGTGTGCTTGATCTTGAAAAGCGGATGTTTACCTGGCGTTGGCTACACACTCCATCGTGACCTCGGAGGTACCCGTCACCACACTGGTGTTCCTGGGAGGGATGATGATAGTGGGAGCAATGGGATCTGCTGGACCGCCAATATCTAGGTCACAACAAAACACAAACAGTTTAATTATAAAGCCCATTTGAAGCCAAGGATGTTCAATAAAATTAGACAAATCAAGAGCAATGAAACAGAAGTCCAACATAAAATACTAAACTATTAAAACCCCTAAACCTATTTTAAGTATTTAAATTCTGATTGATGTGAGGTTCATCCAAACGCCACACATCCCTAACTTTTATTTTAAATCTCCTTACTAGTTTCTTGCAGTGTGAATGTGTTTGCGTGTTGATGCTACGAGCGCCAGACGCAGCCCGTGGCTGTGAGAGCCTCGCCCGGCCGTGTGCAGCTTGAGACGTGTCATGTCTGTGATAAACCCGCAGTGATCTGTCAATCCCATCATGCCCTGGGACTGAGCTCCTGGCTGCACATGTCAGATGTTGCTACAGGGGCTGTCATGACTCAATAATACCAATCTTGGTAACGTGCGCACACTGATGTACACACAGAAACACACACACACACACACACACACACACCTGAGAGAGCCAATGATTGACTGCTAGTCACCTGAAACACACTCAGTATCTTTAACTACATCTGGTTTTATAATATGAGCAAAGTTAGTTTTAAGCTAATGAGTAAAAATGTTGTAACCCAAATAGTTCACTTTATTTGAGCATGATTTCAACTGAAAACTAATGTCCACTAAGAAAAAGTTGGACTCCAATTGATTTGAGCTCTCAGACAACCGCTGCCAGAGTTTTAGGTTGTTAGGATGATGTTTTGTTAGCAGGCATCATTAGAAAAGGTCAGGTGTTGTAGTTTTCAAAGATTTATAAAGACCCATCACATCTTCTCTCAACGGCAGTCAGGAACTCTTCAAATCAGCTGCCAAAAACCCTGAAGATGACGAAGTGAGAAAACAGTCAGAAAAAGACTCATTTTAAGGTCAGTTTCTTCAGTTTGTGTTGTTTTTAGAGATGGCTGTTAATAGGGATGGAAAAGGTCAAACTTTTGTTTAGGATTAGTGCTTGTTGGGTTTTAAAAAGGCTAATCAAGAGCATGTTGGACTGTTAAAGGGAAACACTTCATTAATGGAATAGATTATGTTAAATACTAATTAATTATTACAGATTAAATGTAACAAATCCAAAGAAAATAAAACTTTCTTCTTTTGAAAACAAATAGTTCAAGTCCAAAACTGAGCTGAGTAAAATCCTCAGCTGGCGATGAAAGGATGATGGGACTCTTCCATGAGGAGGTGTTCAAATGTCTCTCTCTCTGAATCTTTTTCTGTTTCAGGTTTTTGGAAATGATAAAAGATGGAAGTGAAAAAAGTCTCTTAATGAATATATTTTTTAAAAGTCCATCATGACAACTTTTACTTGTTTTGCTTTTTAACAGGAGTTTCTGAAATATGAAAAGAACATTTGCATATGAAAATAATGAATGTGTCAGAAGTATTGACTGTCCATTGCAACAATTTAATCCAAAATTTGCAAATGTTGGGCGAAAATGTTTTTTGCCTTTTTTTGTGTGTCTAATAGCAAAATCTCTCAAACGAATAAATGAAACATTTAGAAAACAACCTTTGGATATATGACTGCCTTACTTTGGGAGTCAATCCAATTCAAGATGGCCGCCACCACATAGTAACATTTTCATACACAAGAATGGCTTCAACTCAATCAGTTTTACAGATTTTGAGTTAGAATTTGAACTACACTGCATGAGATCTTAGCTTAAAATGTCAACATTATCTGTTGGAATTCATCCTGTTTTTTAACCAAAGATCTCATGAACGACTGAAAGCCTCATTCAAGGTGGTCGCCACAACCAACGGAACCTTGAAAACTCAAAAGTGGCTTAAACTCAGTTATTTTTACAGGTACTGAGCTAAACGCTGGTCACTGTAGCTAGGAGTCATCATCCCCAACATACCCAAAGCACATCTTGTGAGACCATTGCTTAAATCTTTGGCCTTTATAGTATGAGTCCACCATGTTTGTCTGGTAGCAAATTATTTCATGAATCACTGGTTGGATTTAAATTAAACTCTGAGAACGTCTCGTTGGATGTATGGCCAAAAGCCGTGTGACTGACACAAACAACAATTACTGCAGAAAGATCTGTTGCAAAGACCTGAGGCAGCAAACTTTTAATATTTGTGTTATTCTCTGAAATTTTAGCCAACATCTACAACTGATTAGGTCCTGGAGTCTAATTCAAGATGGCCGTCACAACCAACTGACCAGGCATTCAATATTAAAACAGAGGTTTAAGCTTTTATTTTTCCATATTTCCAGCTTTGATTCAAACTTATTTCCTGAGAAGAGACTAAAGTGTTTTTTTTCCTCTTAAAGATTTGATTTGCATTGATCTTTATTGTTTTTAAATTAAAACAAACAAAAGAAGCTTTTAAAACAGCATCTCTTCCTGTCCCTTTTCAGTCAACAGGCCTTGGAAAAATACATTTGTAGCCAGAAAAACTAATATGAAATGCATCACAAGCGTTACCGCGCAAATAGATATGGACACACAGACGTGCACTGCACATGAGAACACACACAACTCTCCTGCAGCTGTGTGTGAGTGCACATGTGGAGCATATGGGGAATGTTCATGCAAATACACGCCACGTTTCCATCAGGACCTGCAGAGTCGAGACCCCCCGCTAGGCTCTCTTTATAATCTGAATTTTGTTGTGTGTGCACACACGTGAGTGTGTGTATGTGTACTTGTATAATCAACTCTACCATCGTTTTCAACACGTGCCACAGGCTATTTCTGCTCACTCGCGTTGTCAACTGTAATATCTTACCCTCGCCCTCCTCATTCACTTTCATAATGAACTCCAGTCTAGCATGTCATAAGGCGCTGTCTGTTAGGTTTCCTCTTTCATTTCTCTTCGCTGAGCGAAGTCCAATTGGTTCGATTTGTGGATCTCTCGGTTTTTGCTGCAGAAACTAAGGATGTTGCTGAATTTTTAAAACTACTAGGTGGTTAAACTATTTGTCTCTAACCTCCGTTACTGGGTGTGAGGCCGGTGTGTGTGGATATTTATGAGCTTTTGGAGAAAGGACACCCGAGTTAGTTTATATTAGTTTGAATAAAGATCCTATAAAAACCAGGGTCACCTAAAGTACAGTATAAGACCAGGAAATAAAGAAGCAGTCTGATTTTGTCCAAACTTTTATTCTTTTATCACCTATATGGTCTTGATCTGGAGTATTCCAGGTTTTCTAAGTTTTTCGTTGGACTTGTTTCTGACCATTTTCCTTGAAAGGTTTTTTGATTCAAACTACAAAACTACAACCTTTGAATCAATCAGGCATAAAAATAAGACTCCCGAAAGAAATAAGCATCATACCAACCATCTTATACTGGACCGTCAGACACAATACGCTCCCCTTTCTTCAGTCGAATCATCAAAATTACAAAATAAAACACAATTTGGACTAAAACAGTATTTTAAGAAGCAGTAAAGTGATTTGATAACTGATGAGGAGGAATCCCACGGGCTCTTGTTTCTTGAATTAAAGACTTTTAGCTGGAAAAAATAAGCATTTTAGGCCTGATGCTTCTACGTTTGTTCTCATCTTGTCCACTTTTTGTTGTTTTTCAGCACAATATACGGTCATGGTCAGGTAAAAAAGCAGGTAAAGTCTGAAGAAAAACCTAAAACTTTCAGAAAGCTCAAACAACTATTGATCAAGACCATTTCTGAGGAGCTTCTGGCTCATCTGAAACATTTTAAATGTGTATTTATCATAATATTAGTATGCTGAAATAACACAACCTGACCATTTTAAATCTAACAATGTGTGTTTTTAATAAATATCCTCACTGTGCTTCATTTATTAACAGCAAACTGTAAACAATGTTTACAAAATGTGCGTTCTGGGTCGGCATGGGACTGCAGTATGAAAGTGGAAACTTACTCTCGACTGACAGGGTGATGGGCTGGCTGGTCTTGTTCTCTCCGTTCTTGTCGTTTACTGCCTGTACGTAGTAGCGTCCTGCATCTGGAGCCACCGTAGACAAGATGACCAGAGTGTTGTCCAAAGTGATCGCTCTGAGGGGGAAAACAACAAAGAGGGGAGCAGATTGGATTTAAATTGTCTTTTATTAACCAGGTGAAAGAAATCAGAGAAATTCAACAAAAATAACCCAAATATTTGAGTTCCTATGGACATTTAAGTTAAAAATGATGTTGTAGTGTCTAACTGGGGCTAAATATGTTTGAAGTTTCTTCGGGTCCGCTCTCGATCCCACCTCTGAAAAGAACATCAAACATTTTACCATTTTAATTACACTGTTCAAGCAGCGTTGAGTCGATTGATTTACAGCGTGTAAACATTGTGTAAGTGCTGAACGAGCAGAGCAGAAGTATCGACATCCCTTCTATTCTCAAATATGATGTCCTTGCATAATAAGCCCCAGCAATTAATTGGCTATTTGTACCTCACTGCTTCCTGTGACCTGCGTTTTGGCCGTCGACCGCTTTCCATATCGGAAATAACGCCTGAATGAACAAACGCTGATCCATTTTTTTTGCAGGTTTCTTATAAATCCTTTAAAAAACAACTTTCCTCTCATCTTTTTCCAGCGTTTTCTTTGCGTTTCTTCCTCAGAGCTGCCTGATGTCACAGCCCATGTTTAGGATCAATATTTTTTATTATCTGTGTCCGTTCAACAGCCTGATGCCGGGTTTCAAATGGATGCCTTCCTTGTCTCAGATCTTTTCCTCTCATCTTATCCCTCCATCTCCTCTGCTCGCTACAGCGTTCAACCAAAACCAGGGCTTGTGCTACAGCTGGTCCTTCAAATCCACATCGTTGTATTCAGGCTCTTTACCTACAGATCACAGGGAATGGGAGATATTCTTGACTAAAGAATTAAAGTCCACCTCAGATCATTTGTTTCAACAGATCAAACGTAATTTTTTTTTATTATTATTTAGCAGTAATTAGCTTCAAAAAGCACCATGGATGTTTATGGGAGAGTAGTTTGCACATCTCTGTGCAAACTCCGTCTCCAAAAAAGTACTACTCACTAAAAGATAGGCATGCTACGCTCATGGATACAATTTCAAGATGCACCTAAAATGCACCACAACCTCAAAAAGTGAACTTGTTTTTAGGTCGGGGTATCACAAATGAAGTGTCCTGCACTTTCTCTAGACCTGAACGCCACAGAAAACCTGTGGGATCAGCTGAGCCGTCGTGTAGAGTCACAACCCAGAACCTCAAAGACCTGAAGGCAAGAACAGCATGAGGGGTCAACTGCAACTGATGCACTAAGGTACGATGGATTATTGAGATGTTGACATGTTCTGTTGTTTATCAATGTTCATTGCATGGATCTACTTTCCAGCTCATGATAAAAACACTTGTTCTTCCCCCTGTAAGACTTGATGCTGACATAACTTGTTTTTCTGTGTTAAAGCCAGAGGTTTTTGGAATGCTCTGGATTGGCACTGGAAAACATTTGGTAAAAAAAACAAAAGGTGAAGCAACATTTGGTCATCTGTTATGACAGACACAAATGAAAAAACCCAATAAGTTCAAGAAAATGTGTAAACGGCTTATTTGTGCATTTTTGTGGCATTTATTAAAGTACTAAAGCTCAAGTAGGAGAAACAAATCAATGCATTCCGTCTCTGTGACATTTGTCTAATGTTTCTAGATCTATTATCAGACCCAAAGCTGAGATAACATCTTCAAACGACAACAAAACATATTGAACCTCCTGCTTCTAGTGAATGTCTTGTTTACTTAATAAAAACCACAGTAATTCTTCTTGTTTGTAGTCCACATGTAAAACTAAATATTCTCTAGTTTTATTAACTGATGAGTTCAAGTGTAAATAATTCTCAGCTGAAAGGCCTCTGCTGTCTGATCAAGGACACAAGAAAACAGAGAAACTAAATAAAAAAAACAGAGAAACTTTTGGTGTAGCTCCAACATGCATGAATATTGTATCAGAAACATCAAGGATCCAGGTTAGGATCCATCTCCAGACTGATTGATTTTCAAACATGTCCCAGTCACACCACTCATTTGGGATTCGCTGCACAAGCTGAGACTCCAAACTCGGTTTCTAAGAGGACCAGGCGAACGTCAATGCCTAGTGCTTATGATCTGTGGTAAATATTTTATGCCAGCTCGCTGGAGCAGTGACATCCTGGACAAACACCTATGAATTATGGATCTCTTCTGGGATGAAGGAAACACGGAAGTGTCCAAAGCACTGAATGAATCCCCGGTGACTTCTCAGGGGACGATCTAAAGTGGGGACGCAATCTAGGCTCAACTTTTTGGTGGCAACATTAAAAAACAGTCTAAAGAACTAAAATAAAAGTGATAGTTTAGAAGAGAAGACCATTATTCTCTATGACAACAAAATAAACCCCCTACATTTATCTTTATCTAATTTGATAATGACACATTTTAGTGGTGGATTCTTTATTTCCTCTTAATTAAACCAGTCTTACTTTTTCTGTAAAAACAAACGGATTTAAAGAAATGTTTCCCTGCAGACCATTTGAAACTGAACACCCGTATCAAGGCACCAGCTAAACTTAGTTTTTCTACTATTACCCATGGTAAATTCAGATTGTATCACTTATTGGAAGCAAGAGGCAGTCCCCCCCCCCCCCGCTAGTTGATTTTAATACGCTCCCCTGCTGAGCATCTCTCCCTCGGTCTGTAATCAGTGCTGCTGCAGTGGGGGTCACAAAACTTTGTTCCACAGCTTGTTCAGCAGATCTAACTGCTCCCAGAGCGTGTTGGGCCTCAGGGATCAAAGAGCAAATGATGCTGGAAGAAAATAAAAGTAAGCCAATTATGCTGAATGGTTTCACGAGGAGGCAGGAAGCAGAAGATAAGAGGTTGGGTTAAATGAAATGAATTTTTGTTCTACTTCCTGAAGTTTTTGTCTTTTCTTTTAATCTCGTCTTCTGCTTCATTCTGGTCATCCTTATTTACCTCCTCCGTCTCTCAGCGGCGTCGTGAGCAGCTGTCGGAGGCTTTGCTTGTAACGACGGCTTTCCACGCATCCGGCACGGTGCAGGGATTTATCAAGCCACAGAGCACGGAAATTTGGACAAATCAGATATGTGCGAACATGCCTCAGTCTCTATCGAGTTTTTTTTTCATGCTTATCCCAAGATCTTAGAATGCTTTCTGTTTCGTTTTTTTTTCCAAACCCAATTTCCTTTTCCATTATAATGTTTCACCGGAGAGACTTGCAGGCTGGACAGATGCTCGGAAACCACTTCTTTTTGATTTTTGCAGCATCAGCCTCAATTACCGTCCCGCGGATCAAACGCTTCACGCTGAGCATCAAGGGTAATTTTTATTGACTCCCAGCCTCATGATGCTGTGGCACTTTTCATCTATAATGACGAGGAGGATTTATTTTTGATGGAGACGGAGCGATAGGGGTTTAAATGTTTTATTTGTTGCTAGCTGTTTCCTCTCTCTAATTTCAATTATTGCAAATAAATTGAATCTCTTCAAAATTAAATTAACAGCGATCCAGACCGCTGTCTTCAATTAAAAAACTCATGGTTCCTGAAATAGATTTTGGAAGCAGAAGCTTAGGAATGCGTTTTATTCAGTCCGTCTGTGTGCATATCTTATTGTGTTAACACACACACTGTGATGGAGCTGGCACACAAAGTGGAGTGTTTTGGCATCTGTCGCGGCCGTCCTTGTCCACCGGGCTGTGAGGTGCGTAACCTCGCTCCACAGCCTCAGACCTCCATTACATGCAGACAAATAGCCCCCATTTGGCTGATGGGCTCCCCCACGAGAAACAGAGGAGCTCCACAGAATTAAACAGCTCACATGGGTGGCTAAGGTATGACTCAAGCTACACGGAAACAGACAGATGACGGCAAAAGGAAGCAGGCAACAGGCTGCGAGCCCTACTGCTCAGCGGAGCTGTGATGATCAAGCCACAGCTCCTGGGGATGGAGAGATGAAGGAGGGAGAGAGAGAAAACGGAGCGTTGCTCATGAAAACAGCCACTTGTTTTCTCACCGGGGGCATGAACCAGAGATTTGTGTCTCACTGTTCGCCTTCTGCCTCCCCGCAGCTCGTGGTTTGCAGAGTGTTCAGTCAGCCAACGCCACTGAGTTGATTAATAGTGAACGATTATTCTGAGATTATTATCTGAGGTATTTTTAGGCCAAACATTTGCCCATTTAGCCTTCTCCACTGTGACTGTTAGATTTAGCAAATACTTTGAGTATAACATGCAGTTTTATTAGTTCATTAGTGAAATCAACAAGGAAATGGCAGTGTTTTTGTTGCAGAAAAGCAAAACTTGACTTAAACAAAAGCTACAAAGAGGAAGATTAAATTTGATCTAAATAAGTCAGCAGCTCGACTGGAGAATGGAGCAGCGCTCCCTCTGGGTTGGGATGGGTCTTTACCAAAAGTATCTTGGTGTCAGTTAAAGGAGAATACAGGCTGAAGGACGGGATTTTCATCTGAAGTAATCAGGGAGTTGCTCTGGTCTGTTGCTGTGTTACGGGTGAGTAAAGTCCAGACCTCATCGATGGTCATATGACTAAGATGGGCTTCCCTTAGAACATCCTGTCGATGGTAGATCGCTGGACAGTCAGGTTTTTTTATCTCACAAAATAAACCATCAAAAAAGTTTCTTCCCAAATGAAATATTCCTTGGTTGAGCAATCCAAGCGTCGCTTCTCATTATTCCCGTTTCCTCTGGCGTCTGTTGACCTGCAGATCGTTGAGTTCTTGACTAATGCTGGGCAGTTGCAGTGAACTGGGGAGGAAGTGCTGGGGATTCAGTGGCCCTTGTGACTAATGGGGAATCCATAGCGTACTGACAAGACCTGAGCGTCACAAGCAGAAGCCATTAATTGATCCGTACCTACAGCGGACTCCTTAAGCGAACTGGGATGTGTGTGCACGTCCCTCCCAGCGATTCCTCCAGGTCAGGCTCTTCCGTCTTAGCGGATATTTTTACAAGCTTGTGTCGGCGCGGCGCAGATAAATCCATGGTGGCGTGTCAATAACAAGTTGCAGGAAGAAAAACAACAGGTAGTGAATAGTGAATTGTTGTCAGAGAAAAATGGTAAGAGGACAGGTTGTGTTGCTACATCCAGTGACAAACTCCCCCCAGCAACCAGCAGCTCTACAGTTCCAGCCAAATGTGTTCACTGACGGATGCTCTGATTATACACCACATTAAGTCTCCGAAATAACACAACAAATCACACCAGCTGAATGGGAAAGACCTTGCCAAAAGCAGTCGTATTCAGTAAGGGAAGAATGATGACATTTAGCACCAAATAAGTGCTTTTACACTTTGCACCACATTTTTCATCGCGGCACAACAAAGACATGACAGTGTGGGCCGAACTGATTCACCGGAGATGAATTATCAGAATGCACATCAGCAAACAGGCACATTTTTAGACCTGGAAGAAGAAGAAGAGCGAGGCAAAGACCTTGAGAGGGGAGCACAACAATAGGGGAATTTGAAAGTTTCTGGGTGTGCTGTCAGAGACAGAACGGGAGTCTCTGCCTCAGCCAAGACCAGCAGCTGCAGAGGCCACATGGCAGAGAGAGAGAGAGCAGTCACAGAGCCATAGAGACACGCCGCCATGCCAGGAGGAATCTGGCAGCTTCAACGCTAAAATAGAGTATTCATTAAGTTGCTGTGGGTTTTCTTTACACATCCAGCTCTTAGGTTGAGAGCAGCAGTTCTCCTACCTGGACGGTTTGCAGTTTTTGTAGCTTTTGTGTGGCTGTTAGCAGTCCTTTTCTGCTAGACTGGAATGAATTCGGATCATCTTGAAGCTAGTTTGATGTACTATTTGCATGCAGGTAACTTAGCTGCAACAAATAAAAGTGACTGAGATGTTAGAGAACAAAGAGCAAACTGCTTTCTGATGATCAGAAACATGGTGTTCAGGCAAAAGACTAAAAATGATTGAAATCTAAAGTCAAAGCTGCAAAAATCTAAGAAACTATTTCAACTCTTTCTAACAACCATGCCATTATATTAGCTCTCTTTTTTGAACAACTCAAGATTTGTTAAATAAGAATATAATAAGAACATCGGTAAAACAGACAAAGCAGAACTCATTCAGAGACTTTTCCTAATGGTTACAAGTCCAGACACGTGGAACTGAGAGGTCTGACGCTTCACGTTGGCTTTTTTCTCCCTCTTTTTTACAAATTGAGGACACTGGTCTCACTGTAAAGTCTTCTGACTGCAGGGAATCCAGTTTTAATCACACATATATCAGTCGTTTACTCAAAGCTGCTGACATTGTGCTGAAAATTTGGTGATATACAACAACATAAAGCACGATCAGTGAGCAGCACGAAGCCACGCGGTTTAAATGAAGCCTCAATTCTACTAAGTTTGTCTCAAAAGGACTCTTTGTAATCTAATTACTTGAATAAATCTACCATACAGGGTGAACTCCAGTGACAAAGTTTGAACAAAGATCTTGTTCCGTCAGTTAGTTTGTTGTGAATGACTTCCAACTATGAGATATTTTTCTAGCACACAGACACACTACTGTATTCTATTAATGTTCGTAGGTGTAATGATGTAGATTTTAAGGCTTCCAATTAAGATCAATCCAATTTAATTACCTTTACTGGGCAGGAATAAAACATGAGAAGCAATTTATCTTCAAAAAACGTCCTTAAATCATTAAATGTTATCCTAGTGGGTTTTAAAGCTTCTTCCACCATGTTGGTGCTGCTGCGAAAAAAAAAAAGTCATACAGATTGAAGAGGAAGATAAATATGCAGTCCATACGTTATAATAAAAAATAGTTTTGATTTAAAACATGATGTAGCGGAGAAGTAGCTGCAGCAGCCTGTGACATCAGCATTACATTTATTAGCCGTTTGATTGGCTGGAGGTGATTGTCACATGCATTCTGGATCTGGCGACTTTCCCTCCTCTCATTCTTTGCTCAGGTGTGATTAAGTGGAGACCAGAGACAAGCAGCAAGATGGACCCCCGAAGAGTTTGCAAATTAAAGTTATGACACCTGAGGAGGGGCAGCGGGAACAGGGGAGAATGAGGGGAAATCGAAAAGAGGGAGAGTCGGAAGGTAAGATGGAGATTGTACGTGACAGTGAAAATGATCTGGTCCATTTTTACAATCCTCGTCCTCGCTCGTTTGGTACTGTTCCTCTTTTTAACTGCAGAGAGACGCATAACTCTCCTGCAGATGGAATAATGAGTCTCACAGAGCTTCTGTCTCCTGCTTAAAGAGACCATACAGCTGGATCTGATCCTGGAGAGCACTAGTTTTTGGAAAGAGCCTTCATCAAGGTAACATTTGTGACTTGGTGCTAATCTCAGTAGCGCTTCCTCCGCCTGCCCCCCACTACAGAGACTTTGATGCCTCTATGCAGTAAACGCTACTGG
Source organism: Callopanchax toddi (assembly GCA_006937965.1). Taxonomy (NCBI): domain Eukaryota; kingdom Metazoa; phylum Chordata; class Actinopteri; order Cyprinodontiformes; family Nothobranchiidae; genus Callopanchax; species Callopanchax toddi. Next base: position 123,410 of record SSNR01000390.1, read on the forward strand.
CATGAATCAAATTCAATTAAATGATTTTCAATAAGAAAAGCTGCCTGTTATCAACAGTGCTCATTTGCACACTGTGACCTTGGCGGTGTGTGTGCAGTATTAGCATTCGCACAGCTGCAGGGTAGGAAGGGAGGATGAAGAGCAGCGCAGTGGGTGTTACGGTTTTAGATGAAAGGGAGGAAGGGCCCAAATGCACGACACAGAGGGAAGGTCTGAGGAACAAAAAAACACGGGCTTTACTTAAGCTGATGCACAATTACTAAAATTCAGCAGGCAAACAAAAACGCAGGAGGAGGGTGACGCAGGAATCCAGGAACAACAGAAAGATTCGGAAACTAAATGAGCTACAGACTGTGAAAGCTGAAAGGCACGGCATAAGGAACACAGGCAGGGAATAGTGACAAAATGACAGCTGAAAGGCAAAAAGCCTGGACCACAGACAGTATACGTGGGGGACTAATTGGTAATTGAAACCCAAGTGAGCACAAAAATCATCAAAAACACACAAAATAAATCCAACCACAACAAAAAGAGGAGGCAGATTTCAAAATAAAACATGTAAGCCAATCTAAAACTGTGAACAGAGATAAGAGGAATGAGAGAATAAAAAGAAATACACTGAAATATGTGAAAAAAGAAAGAAAACTTTTCAAATCAGTAACTTTTTAAAAATACCAGCTTGCAGAACCCGAGCTAGTGCTAAATCCTGGTTTATTTGTCCAAACAACAAAACTTATTTAAATGATCAGCATGCAGGTTTGCAGAATGGATGATCAGCTCAAGGATAATAGATCTTTTTTTAACCAGGAACTGAATCTAGAACATCAAAACGCAAAGAAAAACACATGTAATCCAAGTCAAATCCTCCTAAAACCCAACGACGCCCTGTGCTCCAGACTCAGCTTTTCTTTTTGATTTCACGAGCAGACGATCTGAGGCGACTCGTCTGCCCACGGCCTCCCGCTTTGGAGAGCGTCTGGGCTCTTGTCTCACAGAGATTCTAGGTCAGAGTGTGATTACTGATGAAGAGGAGCTGATAAAGATTCACTCTCACTCAGGGCAAGGTCACCTCCCACTGCAGAGACATGCAGATGTGATGAGGCGGGGATTAGTGACTTACTAATGCACACACAGGCAAAACAACTTGACATCCATCCATCCAATTGATTGCTTTGGTTTTATGTCAACAGTAAAACTATTTTCTTATATTTGCGTCATTTGATTTAAATCTAATAAGCACCCTGCAGTAAAAAAGGCACAAATCAGACAGGTTTCTTTTAGTCCAACTCCCCGTTTACATCATAAGTAAATAAAATAAGAGCAAAACAACAAACCCTCTGCTGTGAAAATACTAATAAAAATCAGTCTCTAAGTTCTGGGCCAAAACAAAGAGGGACAAAGCAGGAGAAACTAAAGAGACAGAGCAGTAGATGAGTTCATATAAAATACTTCATGTTGAGTGAGAGTTGGTGGAAAGTGAACAATTCTCTCACACAGAGCGGCAAAACTGTTTTGTTCTCGACTCCTTTCCTGCAACAGAAAATAAAGCGTGTCTCCATCGCAAAATGGAAAACATTAGGTGGGGAAACGGGAGCTAAAGCAAAATATCCTCCAGAATAACAAACCAAACCCTTACATTCGACTGCTGGGGGGAATCTTCCGTCCGTCTCTGAACCAGGTCACTTGCGGTTGGGGGAAGCTGCGGATGCGTGGCGCTGGAACAACGGCTCCCTCTCCCTGAGAGACTGACTGGGTGCGTTCACCCTCTTCAAAACTGCCCATAACTAGAAGAGAAACAAACACATTTCATAAAAAACAGGGAAAAGCAGTCAGGGGGTCAGGCAGGAGTGCTGTAAAGCCACGCAAACAAGTCAGAAACACACATTTTCATTTCTTTCTTTGACTTTTAGTGACCTGAAAGCTGCCATCTGCTTTCTGCTCGGAAAATGTTGCATGTGGCTGCTTTGATGGACAGTGTGGTGTTGCTATGCTTTCTCCTGCAGATCAAGAAAGGCTTGAAGGAAGCACGGTGTAATGAGTCACAAAGGGACGTTAAGGGGGTGCTAAATTGAGTCAAAGTCATATTCTTCGTGTGATTCTTTCCCTGCTGTTTGATTTCGTATCCTAAAGTCTGACAAACACACCGAGCTCTTGTGCGCGTTCCCTCACTATTTGTAAATTATAAACAGACAGGTGAAGAAGTTAAAATGTCATTAACGCCATCACAAATTAGATGTAGTTAGTTTCACATGTTTACACAGTTTGGATAAAAAGATCCATGAAGTCTGCAGAAACCAAGAAGTGGGTGTGCATCGATGGCAATCTTATTTTTCTTTCTCCCGCTCTCTTTCAAAGAGAATAAAACAGGTAATCTGGATTTGTGGTGCAGCCGCGGTGCTTAGCTTAAATGAAAATCTGGGAATTCTACAAATCCCTCGACTTTGATCTGCAGTTTTTGTGATGCGATGTCCTCCTCCCTCTTCTCCCCCCACTCTCTAATGCTCCCCCGTGTTCCCCTTCTTTCTGAGGTGTATCTCTGCAATCCTAATTGTGTTGCCTCAATGAAAGAGCTTCCAAAAACAGCTCACCATCTCCTTGTCTATTCAAGCACTCCCTCCCTTTTTCCCCTATCCCATCCATTTCTTCTGCAGGTGTCCTAAATTTCCCCCTTTTTACTCTGCTTCTCCACTGAAACCCTTCTGAGTATGAGCAACTGATACGAGGCAAGAGGAGAATTATGGAAATGGGAGGAGGTAGGAATACAGAGCAGCTGAATGACAGTGGGGTGCAAGCCAAGAAATAAATAGAAAGCAGTGGTGGCCAGAAAACAGAGAACGTCAACAGAGAAGCAACAAAAAAAGAGCCAGTGATGGAAGAATCAAGCTAGAAAAATGAGATGCATGAGGACAGAGTTGACTACATATGTTTGTCCAATGCAAAACAGAAGTAGACCAGTGGGACTGTTTCTCCCTCCCACCTCGTTTTGCGTTGATTGAACTGAATTGTCACTTACATCCCGTAAATGTCGCGGAAACAAGGAGAAGCTAATGAACCTGACATCGCCAGCCACGATAATGGGCGTAGTGCAGTTTTACGTATGAGGCTGTGGGAGGATACGGCGCTGAGACTCCCGGGACACCTCCGCGCTTCTCCTCTAATAGCTCGTTAACAAGAGGAAGCTGAAACCGGCGGGAAACATTTGCAGAAATGTGTTGCACGGGAGAGGCGCTTTTGCTAGGAAACAACAGATGTTGTTGACAAAAGGAGAGAATTTGAAATAAGCGGCGGTCATACTGAAATGAAGCAAAGTTAAAAAAGAACCATGGCAACAATATCAATCTAATGAGAATGCTGAGTGGAACAGCTGTCTGGGTTGATAACGCTCCGAATGAGATGCAGGTAGATCTTTCACCCTGCCAGCATCTGGTCCTCCCTAGTCAGTCCTTCATACAAAAGCATTCAAAGTGAATGTGGGCATATTGCACACTCTGCATGCAATTAAGCACATATGCACTCAGGATTTTCGGTCTCCCATGTTTTTCTGTGCACACTCACATGCCACTTGCACTTCTGTGCGCCTCTGCAGAAGGGCCCCCACCCGGTTCCTTACGATGCAGCGATAGAAGCCAGCATGGGAGCGATCCAACGAAGGGATTAGGTACCTTCAACAAAGAAAAGCACAAGAAAAACACCATCACAAACTGCAATATTGTAATTAAAGATGCTAAAACAAACTAATTAGGATAAAAACATGAAGGAGTTTGTAAATTTGTATTCATAAACTTGTTCACAAGCAGTTGAGGACGAGCAAACATTAAACACACAAACTAAAGACGATCTAATAGAGGATCAAGGACACGGAGGACATTGCAGCTTAGCCGTTGTTTATTTCAGTGATAATGATGCTCAAGAGGCTAACACAGCGACCACAGAAAAGCTCTCCCTGAAGATGCACACACTTACACCGCAAACATATTAAAATGTGTTATAGGCAAATATAAAAGTCACAGAAACAAAGGCTGAAGCTTAACGCCAACTGCAGTTAACGCTCCCTCAGAACCGTGGCGTTGGAGGCAAACTGTGGCGGGGTGGGGGCAGCAGAAGGTGTGTGTCCACTACCAACTTTCTGGATTTTATGTTCAGCTGCACCTGTGTAGCTGATAGAAGGTAAGCAAGACTCTGGTTTGAGGAGGATTTTTCTTAAGCTCAGTCCACCTCTAAAACACTGGAAATGTTTTAGGAAAGCCAAAAAGAAAAGACAGAATGTGATGCTGGTAAAGGCACTGGCATAAGAACGGTCCAAGAGGCTGAACAGAAAAAAGGTTGACGGGGAGTCTACCTATGTGACTGTTTCACTCCTGGTCAATTCATCCCTGTGTCATTGGTACCATGTGTCTGGGTACAAAAAGAAGAAGAATTTGGTGGACAGTCCAATTAACAAACATCTGTATTTACCTTTATTTAATCAGAACGGTTCCATTGAGCTACTACTTTCTTCCAGGAAACTCTGACCAAAACAGTGGAATAGATGCAAACAAAATAACCGAATCACCTAAATGTTTCATAAGTAGAGACGCATCAATCCAGCTTTTTCAGTCCTGATACCAATCCTGATGTTTAAGCTTTGTGGATCGGTCGATACCCAATATTAACTGATACCAACACTAAAATATTGTAATATCAGACATAATAAACCTCAAACATAATATAACTTAGACAAGAAACCCCTCAGAATGGTCTAACATTTGTAATTTGTGGGTTACAGAGTAAAATTGTTCGCCGTGTTATTTCTCTGCTCATAATTAGGATAAAGTGAAGTAAATAATATCAGATCCATATCGGCTAATGTTACTGATCCACCGATACAGATAAAAGGCTTGGATCCACACGATATCCGATCCAGTATTGGTATCAGTGCACCCCCATTCATAACAAATTAAAGGATATGAATATACCTACCAAATTCAGCACATTTTAGTAATGATTAAATAAAAAATTTCCTTCTGTGAAACTCTTAAAAGGCACAAACAACAAAAAACAAAAGAATAACTTTCTTAAAATAAAATCTTTAAGTATCTAAGAAACATTTAACAGATTTTAGTTGTTTACCTTAAATCATAGCTACTGTGAAATAAAAAAACAGATAAAAACACAATTTAAAAAATACATGCAGCATGCACCTGTAAGTATGTGAGTCAACATCAGAAGTCATGTGACTCAGTGTCCAAAGAAAAAGGTTCCAAGTCTTCTGGACACTGGAGTTTCTGTCAAATCTCCTCTAAGAGATCGAGTACCCACCATACTGTGACTTGACCATCCTTCTGATGACTAATAAATAACAACGCACAGAGAGGTGCATGAAACTATAGCTGCCAAGTGTCTCTGGTGCCTTTTCAGATAGCGGCGTAGCAGTGAATTAGCTCACGGTGAGTTTTACATGTTTAATTTGAAACTCGCTCGAGCGAGGCACAACCTTGTCAAAATAAATACTTGTTGCAGGAGGTGAAACGGTTGCCTGCAGGAGCGGGTTTGCTGTCTTATCCGTTACCTTCTCACTTGATTATGTTTAACAAACAGCGAGTGCAAGGTCAGCGCATAACCTTCAGTGATGGGATGCATCGGTTTCTATGGTAACATCATGGAGTTAGGAATGGTTTTTTTTTATGTATTCATATCTTTTATGATACTCATTAAATGTGGATACTTGAAGAATTACTGCAAAGTACTCATTTGTGTGAAAGCACTCCAGCTGACAAAATATAAATATGTGTGAGCAAATATAAAGAGCATAAGGTTGCTTTTTTATTCATCTCAATTAACATTTAATGCTTTTTAAGAAGTTTTGTAAAATAAACCAACAACCTCAGAGAATTAGGCCATGCTTTCATATCCCATTTGACAGAATGTCTACTTTTAAGTATGAGTAGTTTTAGCTGCTGCGTGGATGTAAAGTGTCTCAACTCGGTGAAACATTTAGCAAAAGGATGTTTGTTCGTTTAGTGTTTTGATGCTGGTGGTAAAACCACTGAGCTGCTTCATTACCCACTCAGTTCACGTTGGTCTTTGGTGTCTATTTGTATCATGTATGTGTCAGAAAAAATTGAATTTCTGGCCACGGTTCCAAGAGAAGATGAATGACCCATTCACAGCAGCCACCTGTTGGTTAGCTTTGCCACTCACATGTAGAAGGGCCATCAGAGGATGCCAGCAGTCTGGTTTCAGACCTCCGATCCAAAGGTACACTCAAACATGTTGTGTTTAAAAGCTGATATCAGCAGCTGAATTACATTTATTGAATATAGAGATTAGCCACCTGTTTGTGTCACTCGAGGCAGCAAACGTTTGAATAGGATGAAAACTAGGCTTCCTAATATTAGTTGGAATTCCACATTTTACATGTTACTGTAAAAACACTTCTTTTAACCTTATGTTGGGCATATCTTTGCCTTCCTGTGTTGCTACAGCTAACTCCGTGTGCAGAAGGAGGAGAAGAAATAATTATGTGTCCTGTCTTGGATTTAGCTGCAACTTGCAGTTTTGTTTTTAGCTTTAAAAAACACATGAGACTGTAGTATTTATTGATTAAAAAAGTGAAGATGAAAAGCCATTTATTGGAGGGATATGATGGGATCTGTTTAGACTGGAATATTATGAGAAAACTTCTGGAGACCAAGAGGGAAAGTAGGTTCAGGAGCCACCCTGTTAGCATAGCACATGAACACTGTTTGGTTGAAAAAGTATTGAAAACAAATGTTTGAAGTAAATGCTGCTAGAAGTAAAAATACTTATTACAGCGCATTTACCCATATTGTTAAAAAAACTGAGTTTGAATCGTTTTTAAATGAGAAAAACTTGCTCTTAGTAGCAGTTAGCTTACGTAGCAGTTAGCTTGAGTCTAACAAGGATTTTTCATTTTCCAAGTCAGATGGCTCTAATTGTTTGATTTAGATGAGCACTCTACACAGCTCCTATAAACAAAACTTTTAAATATAAAATAAAATTAGATGTTTTACTGAAACTGACTTTATTCTAACAATACTCACATTTTTGTTCCTTTGAGGTCAGAAAAACATTTGTTTTTAATGTTGCATTTTTCATAAAGGCTCTGAGAAAATTAAAAACCCTGAACCGTTTTTGCACCACAGACCGAATTCTGCTTGTACAAATTTATTGTTATGTAATTATTACATTTTATGTTGTTATGTGATTAAAAAAATTTGAGAGATTAATTATGATCTGTAATTAATTAATCTAATTTTTAATCTCACCTAAAAAATTGCTGAGGTAAGCCCTCATCTTGAAGTATTTTCATTTAAATTCATTAAATTATTGTGTCAGACCAAAAGATTGATATATAACAAAAAAGTGGCTTTATAAAGTTTTGTATTGTGTTAAACAGACTTGAACAGAGACAGTCTCAGATATTTATTCTGCTGTTTTTGACACTAGTCCCAATGCTGCCTGCGACCTTTACTTTGGTCACTGGAGGCAGTTTGTAGCTCTAGAGTTAGTTAACAGCTTTTAACCTCTCATCTTCCACCAGGCATGGCCATCTGACATACCGGGCAATGTCCGGTGGGCCGATGGCACCACTGGACTGGTGAGGTAACTGTGAGCCGCTCAGATCTGAGTGGCTGCATGCAACCGTAAAGTTAAACATTAACAATGAGATAAAAAAACATAAAATGCTTAATAAGGCTGTAATTAATTCAACACAATTAAGAAGATAATCTGACACCCCTACTTATAGGGGTACTATACTTATACACTGTAAATTAAATACCTTAAGTAGTTTTTTCTAAATACCTTGCAGACCAATGAATGTATCTCTCTCACTTTGAAGTGGGGTTTTATCTACAGTAAGGACCACACCCACCAGTGACGTCACTCAAAGGGTCTTTAAAACAGGAAGCCATCTTCTGATTGGAGCAAAAAGAAGACAGTCACAGGTAATATTTTTGTTCTAACTCATCAGTATGACCTTTCTGAGGAAGAGTTTTTTTAAAATACTTGAAAATTAGCTGCTAGTTTGTCACCATTTGGCAGCAGTGTCTCTCTGATGTCACCAGTGGGTATGACCCTTACTGCAGATAAAAAAACTGATAAAACCTCACTTCAAATAACCAAAATATCCTTTTAAACACAGATTGCTGTTTCCATCCCAACCATAAAGCAATCAAAACCCCTGATATACGATGATCAGAATGGGGTCACCATTATTCTCTGAATCTTTCACACTGAATCCAGATTTCTTACATGTATAATAAAAGATGACGAACAGCTTTAGCGGTGACAGGAACACTGGCCGACCAGTCTGTTCCTCCACACTGAAACCAACCAAAGTGAGTGAAGATCTGAGCACAAATAGAAGACGAAAACGAGGTAATTAAGTGTGATTAATCTGATACGCCACGTTATTGATGTGTTAATAAACCGCCTCATCGGTGCTTTAGAAGTTGCTGCTACAAACTATAATGAGTGCCGTGATAACAAATGGCTGGGTGTGTTGGAAAGCTGTTAATAACGTAAAAATGAACAGAATCAAAGCTCATTACCAGCAGCGTAGGTTGGACCCAAGAGTCTAAATGAGTTTTAGCCCAAAGTCTGTTAGGACTTAATCAACTAATCAGGATTCTCCATTAATGATGCGTGACTCATTTCATATGTTTCATCAGCTAAATTAATACAATTATGTCTATGTGTTGGATGGAGGGGAGGGGGTGGTGTGTAAGTGATAGAGAGAGAAACAGAGGAGAGGTAAACAGGTGACAGGTGTTGTTGCTGTAAGTTTAACCTGACTGTGGCCTACAGAGATTTTCCCCCGGAGCCAGAACCTTCAGGGTGACTTTAGACGGCGTTCTCTCATTCTTTGTCTCCCGTCTTTCGCTCAGTCCTTTATATAATGAATACAATTAACCTTTGCAGAGCTGTGCGTGTTGGCAGCAGGTTGGGGGAGTCAGCGGGGGGGCTGGCCGTGTTGGACAGAGATTGATTGATGTTCCTGTGGTCAGCGCACTCCGTCAGATCCCCTTTAATTAGCCCCACTCAGGAGGAATGATTAGACGGAGGAGTGGCAGGGAGACGGATAGAGGGACATGAGGAGGAGGGAGGACTGGAGGGATGAAATAATGAAAATCTGGAAAGATGTAGAAAGAGGGAGGGAAAGATTGAGACGGTAGATGATAAGTGGAAAGGCTATAATCCTTCACTGAAGGTGGCTGCGATGCACTTCGACAGTGTTCCCATTTCAACATCATGCCTTTTCCCAAGGTTAGCTCCAAAAACCTTTTACTTAAATTGGTCAATTTTAATAAACTTGCATTTAGACGTTATGCTGTAATTACACCCAGCGACAAGATCATGCAGTTAGGACGGCAATGGCACATATTTATCCCCATTTTCAAAGCAATCACTTGAGATGTTTCCATTTTCGAGCAGGATCACGAATTCTTTCAGCTAAACAATGCAATTAGTTTAAAACTTGACTAAAAAGTGTGCAGTCATCCAGGAATCAGATTATAAATCATCCAGCTGCAGCTCACTTGTAATTACGCTTTGTTTTTTAAATGCTGTTACTGTTTAGAGTTAACTAAAAGGTCACTGCCCTTATGAAGCAGTTTGATGCTAATTTGCGTCTGCTAATGAGCTCCTTCATAGCGCTGCTTCGTAGACTCAACACCCTGTGCATCCTGTGTCATATAAACAAAAGCAGGTGCTGTGGAAAACGCGTGATTACTTATTTATTCTAGAAATGATGATAGATGGATATGTGACACTTTTCTAATAGGGCGATTATACACGTTTGTTGTCTCATCATGTGTTTAAAACATCCATAACAGCTCAACAAGTAAAACGTTTGATGACAGAAAATCAAACATTTACAGTTAGTCGCTGACGCTCGTCTGGAGATCTAATCGATGATGCTCATCAGATTTTTTTAGGAGGCGTCTTTTGAAAATGTATTGACTCCTATTTGAGATCTGTAAATAATGAGTCCTCATTCTGATCCTGTTCTTTCTTCCTAATAGCCAACACGTAGAAAACATGACAGCTAGTGGGGACTGCTGGCTCACGCTACTGGAGATCAATACGAGGTCATTTGTCTCAGAACCTGTTGGAAGACTTGCCTCCCATTTCTTAAAAGGACATCACAGAGAGACTATAATCCAGCCAGGACAAACCTAACGATGGGGTAAGGTGTGTGCAACTAAAAAATACAGTCACACACAAAATATACCCAAATAAAGCAACCAAAAAAAAAAAACCTAATTCTGCATAACTCAGACCATGTAGGCTTTTATTCTGAAGGGTTTTGTATTGCTTCTGTTGCGCCTTGATTTTGCTTCTGCTCTAGGTTTTTCCCTTTGAAAGAAAGTCTCAGTGGGAGGGGTTTTTCTGTGCTTCGATCTCATTGGTTATGATGGTTTGGAGCATGTGGCTCCATAAACAGCTAGAGCCACCTACTCCAAACCCTGAAAATGAATTTTGTCTTGTTTTTAGAGTGATTATTTTGCTTTTGAATTCCTTTTTGGTTGCTTTATTTGAATATATTTTATGTCTGACTGTAGTTTTTTGGTTGATCCTTTTGGCACAAATCTTATCCCACACCTAACAAACCAGGACACGATGCCAGAAGTAGTTCAGGGTTGGATGTTTAACCCTTTAACTGGCAGATCAACCACTCTGACTAAATAATAAAACATTATGTTACATTCACATTAGCTTATTATTAGTAGTATCATCATTACCCTATATTATATTATAGCCCTTAATGCTCAAAATTAATCAATTAACTTGCTTGAGGCTATTTTGTAAATATTTTCAGCTAGCTTTAGCATGTCCAGGTCTATTACAGGAATAACTGCAACACTGAAAGGATTTATCAATAAATGTGTTTTTATGAATTACTCTGACATTTTTTGAGATTATAGTTTTAGGAAGGCAGCAATCTGTTATTTTTGTTTATCTTCTTGATTCTGACCATCTATGGCCGTCAGAGAAACAACAATTTCTACTGATCATCTGATCTTCACTCACTGATTTTGCACCCACAGAGTTGCATTGTGGGTGACAGACAAATTGACCATTTATATTGAAGACGAGACAACCCAATTTAGCCCAAAATACAGAACTCATCAAAATGAATCTTTGTCTCCAAACTGAGGCTGTTTAGAGAGCTACCTAAAACACATCAAGGTGTGATAATGTAATAATTGTGCCATTTCTAATAGCAGTGCTTCATAATGTGTGCTTTGCGTGGCCAACAGCACGGTGACACACTCCTAAACAAAGATGTACGCAACTAAACAAACGGCTTGTTCATTTTTGGACTTCTGACTCACTCCTCTCAGCACAGAAAACAAGAAGTGATGGAGTGTGAGGGAGGAAGGTAAAAAAAAATCCATTGTATCTGGGGGCATGTGAAGGAGAGCACCAGGGAGACAGAAAATGGACTTTTTTAGTTATGGCCAGGAATCCATTAAGGCCATCCAGAGAGAGATGCTGCCTGGATGGCGGTGACCGAGGCATGATGGGATGGCTCGTGACATTTTTTTTCACCAGTGGGAGTAAAACTGATCTAAACAGACACATAAGAGGGCAAAAAGATATTGTATGATGTTTTGGGATTTATATTTAATGGATATTTAGTATGTTATAAAGGTTTTTGTACTAGTAAAATAATTTGAAGACCTGCAAACTATAAAGTTTATATCAAAAGGAGAAAACATTAATACTTGTTTTGCTTACTTCGTATGGTGGTCAGATATTTTGTTATTTACGTTGGATGACATGAGCGTGGAACCAAAATGTACTTAGCTAGGTTAAAAATGTTCCTCTTTTTAGAAGCTTTTGAATCAATCTATTTTCACACAGTTCATGCTGTGAGGTACTTGCATCCAGAGCATTTCTGAAAGGAGCGACTGATAATGAAACCAGAAGCCATGACAGAATTCCAGAAGTTTTATGAAGTTTTTCCTTCATCAAATAAATGAAAATGGCCACAAGGAGGATAGAGAGTCACATTCTGATGCTGACCTACTTTGGTTTTATGTATTATAAAGGTACTTTCCACTGTAAGGAATCACAAAATCTGCACAGGTATTCATTATGAAATATAGTAACTACTTGCACCCCCTGGTGGCTGGCTGTGGAATAGGTTTTAGGCTCTCTCCATGTAAAATTGCTAAATACAGAAAACATTAACATCTCTGATAATTTTCCCAGGTGTTGTTGATTCACAAAGTTCTTGCCTTGCTGTTGACATGTTCTTTTAAAAATAAATGCTGTTATAATTAGTTATTTGATTACTAGAAAAACACCATGACTGGTGAGAAGAAAATCACATGGCAGCTCCTGTCTATGTTTGATCCTTTTTTGAACAGCTGTTGTCAAGAATAATTTCATCGATTAAGGGGAAAAAATGCTATAAAAAAAGAAATTGACCCCTAAATTTATTGACTGCTCTAAACACTCATAGTTGCAACAACTGAAGTGATAATTAGTGATGAGTCCCATGTCACTACAGAGGAATTTTGTCCCATTCATTACAGAATTGTTTACTTTCAGCTACATTGGAGAGTTTTAAAACACAAACAGCCCGTTTTAGGTCAGAGGTCTGAGATTTTCCTTCTGGATTTCCTGATAGAAAGCAAAATTCCTGATTCCAGTAATCACAGCAAGTGGTCCAGGTCTAAAGCAGCTCCAGACCATCACACTACCACCACCATGTCTGACTGTTGATGATGGTTTTCTGAAAGACATCTTCCAGACAGCTCCAATTTTGTCTTGTTAGTTGACAAAATACTTTCTGAAAAGTCTTGAGTAGCACCAAGATGACGTTTTTAAAAAGGGGCCTTCAAATGTTTTTAATCAGGAGAGGGTTTGGTCTCGGGACTCGCTCATGGATGATGGATTTTTTCTTATTGCTAAATCAGGACCTCAGGCCTTAACTTAAACAAAGTGAGGCCTGTGTGCTTTAGATCTTCTGGGCTTTTTCTTCAGAACCGGACATGATGTGTTGCTTCTTGAGATCTTTTAGCCTACTTATTATTGTCTGATAGTTTCTATTGAAGTATATTCTTAATTCAACAGCTCTGACAATAACCAGGCTTGGGTGTGTTTTATAGAACTGAACTCAGCTTTACGAATAATGTGGATAATCCCAATAATTCATGATTTAACAAAGAGGGCAATTACTTTATCAAAGAACTTAAGTTGGAGACACTAAACTCAACATTTCAGTTATCTACTAAGATCTGAATAATGTGATTTAGTTGAATCATGCCTGTTTAAACATCTCATTTATTAGAAATTCTTTCATTTCTGACATAAATAGACAAACGGATGTTTTAGTAGATGTGTGTCTAAAATCGATGCCTTTAAACAAAGTCTTCTTGTAGTCGAACACAACATAGTAACAGCAGGCAGTTTGTTGACATATGATGTAAACTATAGGATAAAAACTGGTTATGTTTTTATATCACATACCTTCTTTTTTATCTCTTATTTATGTTTTACAGAGTTGCTGTTGAGCCTTGAAGGCTACAGATTCCTGTCAGATGAAATGTGTTTAGATTACAGCACCACAAAAGCAGAATGAGTGAAATAATCAAGAGCTGAGATGAGATACAACACAATGATCTGAGGGATGTTGAAGAAAACAAGATAAAAGAAGACGGCCAGATGTAAACGGAGAAGGAAAGTGAGTAAATGGAAACATTTGACTCCATTTACTGCTCTGTTCGCTCCTCGTTCCATTCCATTTTCAACTCGTGCACTTTAGCCTCCCACATAATGTACACACTTAGGTGGAAATTGCAAAAGGCGAGATCAAAGAAAGTGCTCAGTTTTTCTTTGCTAGAGAATTAGTTTATGACAAGTTCTTGTTTAAAGTCTGATAAAGTAACTGGTGTTTTTGCGTCTGATTTATTCCTCACAGATAAAAAAAAAAACTCTCCAGTGTTGCCAGCCTGGTGTTCAGACCCTTAAAGTGACTTTAATAAAAAGAAATGCAACAAGTCACTATTCCTGGTGTTATTGGAGACTTTTAGAAACTCTTGATGTGAAAGCATGTTTATGTCTTTTATTTAAAGAGCTGCCATGAGTCCCACAGCAGTCGCAGTCAGCCCAGTCCTCACAATGCTGCTACAGTCAGAGCAGGAGATGTTAACCCCTCTGTGTCCAGACTGGATTACACCTTGTCCACATTTTGCATGTATTTTACTGCAATGTGTAGACTTGTAAATGAAACCTAAGGTCGAAAACCAAACAGGATTTTTTTCCTATGACATTCCTCTTTTCTCACTTACAATTGAATCCACATGACCAGTTATGCAAAATAGGTGATGATGTAATCTACAGATTTCTAGAGACTTTTAGCTATTTTCCCTTCTGAGGAGTAAACACAGGAACAAACTCATAATTTGGAACCAGACTGGCAAAAATGCCTGTTTTAAAGTAGGTCTGCAACCAAACATCCAGTAAATAAAACAGCGTGTCAGTTCATCAAATGAAGTAAAATGGCAAATATTATTATGCACACACATGCTGACATCTACTTCTATTTTATCCCCTGCTTTCCCCTCATCTCCATCCGGTTAGCACGCTGAGCTTGTCATTTCTTCCCCCCCAGACATTGAATAATATTGTTTTGAACTTGTGTTAATTTCTTCAGAGCTACCATGAAATTATACCTGTTTAGGATGCTTGATGGTAGTTCACATATAAGTGGATTAAAGTAAGGCAGAAAGGATGAACAAAGCGAGTGGATGAAAGGGGAAATCAAAGGTACGAAGGGAGGGTTGAAGACGGGGTGGTGTCTTTTCAGGAACTACACGACTAAACTCATCTATACGTTTGCCTGAAGCGCCTGCTTATTGCTTGATTTGCAAACTGTACAAATGACTTAGTTGACTATTTCTGCACATCTCACCTCTGTTTCATAGAGAAGTCATTACAGGAGACACCAAAGTGACACTCCATTACTGCAGCTGTCAAAATGTTAATCTCATTTTCTGTATTTTGTTGTTTTTTTCTCTCTCGATGGTTAAAAACCAGAGAAAGCTTTTCTTTTGCTGTGGGAGTTGAAAGAGAGAGAGAGAGGAAAAAACTAATTTTCTCTCCTCAAAAACTGACAACAACAAGGGAGAATAAGCAGAGAGATAAAGATCAAAAGTCCATCAACATGAACTGGTGCTGCTGCGCCTGTCATGCCTCTTCCATCATGCTTCCTCTCTGCTTTCAGTGACTGTTGATTGCATTGGGTTTGTTCTTTTCCACTTCTGTAAAGCTGTTCAAAACTTTTCCCCCTTAAATTATCTGACTATAATGATCTGAAACTGAAAAGTTTCAACGAGCAGTCCCCTCGATACGGCGAGTCAGCCGACATCCAACTGAGAAACAAAAACGGCTCTGGAGGTTTGATTAATAATTAAGTTTCTTAATTAAGCTTCTAGGTTAATTGGCAGCATAAAGACGGGTGGAGTGCCAGCTACTTACCCCTGAGGTTTTGGCCAATAGAAGGCTGTGGTATTTAACCGTATTTATCGATCTATTGAAGTATCGTGTGCTGGATATTTCTCAGCGTTCAGAAACACTCAGCTAGATAGAATTTGTGTGCTTCTTGAAAAGTTGGATTCTAATTTGTTGAATGGTTTCTTTTAGGGAATAGAGACGGCAGGATGATGGCTAAATGCGGTGCAGAAACTCTGGAGGTGTTTATATTAAGCGACAGCAGTCGATGGTGGGCCTGGACTCTCCTGAGAGCAGCATTCCCAACAGCAGATCACTAAAACAGCTCCGATCGCTTCCCTCTTCTGGAACGCTCTCTCACACACCCCTACATGTTGAATAATAATGCCCACGCAGGCCTTGCGGTATTGATTGCTTGCCAGAGGACACAAGGTCAAGTCGCGCGGTGTCAATATTTAAAGCAGCACTCAGCACTGGGGACCTTATCCATAACCTCATTAATATGGGGGTCCGCTCTGCTCCAGTACTCTCCTGGCACAAAGAACTAAGGAAGGAGGAGGAGGGTTGCAGGAAAGCAACACAAACACATCATGTTATTTAATATAGTGAAAGTTGCTTTGGTAGTCATAAAACACACAATAAATAAAGACTTTACCACCTGGCCTTAAACAGCTCCAACATTTAATTCCCTTGCTCTTTTTTTTTTAGAACTAGTGAGGTCATTGTTAGTCAAAGAGAGGCTGTTGTTTTTTCATGACCCAATCTCAAATAAGAAGAAAATAAAGGGACAGTTCCCTTTAAGCTGAGTGGAAATTTGTGCTTATACGTAGGATGAGAAAAATTAGAATTCATCATGAGAATAAATATTTAAATAAGTATAATTACTATCTACTGCAGGTAAGATACTGACGGCTCATGTACGATTTCTCCTAAACAAAACAACATATCTTTGTGCAGGCACTAATATCAAAACATACATTTAATATATAACAAACACAGACCCTAGCACAGCTTTGCACCTCTTGCTTAATTATCCACAATGTTACTCTTTCACCCGTAACACAATGGAAGAGGCACAAAAGCTGCAGCAGACAGCGTTATCCTCAAGTACAGTTCATCCTGATCCATTGTTCTGGCATCTGTGTGTCACTTCTGCCCTTCCTACGCTGCCGCCGCTTCCAATCAAACCTTATCTGTCTCCAGAAAAACGTACCCATCAACTCGACTGGTCCTGCTTGAACGTCCAGCCTCCATTGTCTTCCCACATTCATTCTCCTTCTCACACACGAGCACAACGGTTCAGCTAAGATCAGCTGCATGTCAGCAAGCTTTCCTTAAAGCCTTCCAGTGCTCCGTTTACACCGCCGTGGAAACTCCCGCTGCAGACACACTGCTCTCCCAGATAAGAGCAATGTTTGCCACATGATTAGGATCTTCCAGTTACCATTAAAGGCGGTTTATCTCCTGCCCTAACGCTCATTCATGCCTTTTGCTTGTTTGCAGCCTCTCCAGAGACAGTGATGGAGGTCACGGAGCCGAAAGGGGAAGGAGCGAGGAGAAGGCAATGAAAAAGGAAAAGCTAAACAGAAAGCTATTATTTGTTTGGCAACAGCTTGATGAAACAAAAATGCCTACTTTAAAAAAAAAAAACACCAAACATTACAGGCTGCAAGAAAATAACTATTTTACTTTTTGAATCTAAAACATCAGAACACACACAAAAAAAGTTAAAGTAGAAAAATTGTAGGATTATTAGTACAAAATGAATTCATCTTTTATGTAACATATGGTGCACAACTCTTCTTCTGCTGCCATTCTTGCCATTTTGTGGTATAGTATTCTCCTTAACAACACATACAGTTAAACTACAGCTGCATCCATAAGCAGCAACAAATACTGTGAAAGTGTTCTTCGCCCTGATCTGTAAATCAATGGATGAAACATCTCATCCTTATTTTGCAGCTACAGGTGCTGCCATGTTCCTGCAGGGCCCCTGCCCTGCATGTTTTAGACGTTTCCCTGCTCAACACACCTGATTCAATGGTTGAATCACCTCTTCAGCATGTCCTCAGCTTCTCAGAAGCCTGTAATTCACCCACTGACTCAAACCAGGTGTGTTGGTGAAGGAAAACAGAGACAACTTTTGCACTAGGTCTACTTCACTGCAAAAACAAATTTCTAAGAAAGTAAAAAAGCCTCGATTTTAGACATTTAGACATGGTCAAATTTTCTAGATTTGAGAAAAAAATAAAAATAAATCTACCAATGGGGTAAGCAAAAAGTGCTTGCTAGATTCCTTAAATATAGCAAAATTTTCTCCATTTAGAATAATAGGTTACGTTAAAATGTCTAAAAACAAGGCAATATTACATTTCTTAGAAATCAGTTTCTGCACTGTTTTTTCTAAGGTTTGTTCTTTTTGAGTCCAGTTTCATTAAATTGCTTAGCCTTTTTAAAACATGACCTTTCAGTGAGTCATCATGATTAAAGGCTAAATCCAACTGAATAGGTTCTTATTGCTAATGTATCTTTAATGAATCAGACTGTTGGGAGGACATAAATAAATAAATCAAAAGCATCTCGTTGTCTGCAGATCAGAAATCAACAACAGTGATCAGCAGGCCGTGTTTCTACACTAAGAAAAATGAAAAAGTTGACATGCAAGGCCATCAGGAGCAGCAGTGTCTTGTTGAAAACATCTAAAAATGTCTGGACTTCATATTCAATGAATCTGCTCCAACACCTGAACTTCATCCGTCTCCATAACAACCACATGAGGCTTTAAATTCTTTGCATACCTGTACTCCAGTGAAAAGCGTGTCAGTTCTGTGTTGTTGTGGATCCATTTGAACTCGAGCGGCCAGCTTCCCTCAGCCATGCACGTCAGCACCAGCCTGTTGCGCTCCAGATGAAGCTGGCTGCGCACTGGCTCGGTCTTAAAATAGGGAGGCACATCATCTGCAAAGAAAAACATTTTGGCTTTAAAATAAAGAAACTCCTCACCTCCACCTGAATAAAAGCAAACATTTAAATAATCCATCAAGCTGGGGACACATTCACTAAATAAAGTGACTAATTATGCAATCTAATTAAACAAAAAGTAAATATTCCCATTTTGATTGATTAACACTGGCATGTAAACACAAGACCGTCACGCTCCAGAAGAGGAATCCTTTGTGACTGTGTCTCATTTAGAGCTACCTAATCCCCCATGATGCACTGCTGCCTGCGTTGGATGATTTCAACCAGTTCTGTGAGTGTCAGAGACGCCTGGATAACAGGACAGAGCGAGCACGGCGTCGCGTCAT
>SSNR01000390.1:146308-179245 GCA_006937965.1 Callopanchax toddi
ACAGATGTGAAGGAGAGCACCAGGGAGACAGAAAATGGACTTTTTTAGTTATGGCCAGGAATCCATTAAGGCCATCCAGAGAGAGATGCTGCCTGGATGGCGGTGACCGAGGCATGATGGGATGGCTCGTGACATTTTTTTTCACCAGTGGGAGTAAAACTGATCTAAACAGACACATAAGAGGGCAAAAAGATATTGTATGATGTTTTGGGATTTATATTTAATGGATATTTAGTATGTTATAAAGGTTTTTGTACTAGTAAAATAATTTGAAGACCTGCAAACTATAAAGTTTATATCAAAAGGAGAAAACATTAATACTTGTTTTGCTTACTTCGTATGGTGGTCAGATATTTTGTTATTTACGTTGGATGACATGAGCGTGGAACCAAAATGTACTTAGCTAGGTTAAAAATGTTCCTCTTTTTAGAAGCTTTTGAATCAATCTATTTTCACACAGTTCATGCTGTGAGGTACTTGCATCCAGAGCATTTCTGAAAGGAGCGACTGATAATGAAACCAGAAGCCATGACAGAATTCCAGAAGTTTTATGAAGTTTTTCCTTCATCAAATAAATGAAAATGGCCACAAGGAGGATAGAGAGTCACATTCTGATGCTGACCTACTTTGGTTTTATGTATTATAAAGGTACTTTCCACTGTAAGGAATCACAAAATCTGCACAGGTATTCATTATGAAATATAGTAACTACTTGCACCCCCTGGTGGCTGGCTGTGGAATAGGTTTTAGGCTCTCTCCATGTAAAATTGCTAAATACAGAAAACATTAACATCTCTGATAATTTTCCCAGGTGTTGTTGATTCACAAAGTTCTTGCCTTGCTGTTGACATGTTCTTTTAAAAATAAATGCTGTTATAATTAGTTATTTGATTACTAGAAAAACACCATGACTGGTGAGAAGAAAATCACATGGCAGCTCCTGTCTATGTTTGATCCTTTTTTGAACAGCTGTTGTCAAGAATAATTTCATCGATTAAGGGGAAAAAATGCTATAAAAAAAGAAATTGACCCCTAAATTTATTGACTGCTCTAAACACTCATAGTTGCAACAACTGAAGTGATAATTAGTGATGAGTCCCATGTCACTACAGAGGAATTTTGTCCCATTCATTACAGAATTGTTTACTTTCAGCTACATTGGAGAGTTTTAAAACACAAACAGCCCGTTTTAGGTCAGAGGTCTGAGATTTTCCTTCTGGATTTCCTGATAGAAAGCAAAATTCCTGATTCCAGTAATCACAGCAAGTGGTCCAGGTCTAAAGCAGCTCCAGACCATCACACTACCACCACCATGTCTGACTGTTGATGATGGTTTTCTGAAAGACATCTTCCAGACAGCTCCAATTTTGTCTTGTTAGTTGACAAAATACTTTCTGAAAAGTCTTGAGTAGCACCAAGATGACGTTTTTAAAAAGGGGCCTTCAAATGTTTTTAATCAGGAGAGGGTTTGGTCTCGGGACTCGCTCATGGATGATGGATTTTTTCTTATTGCTAAATCAGGACCTCAGGCCTTAACTTAAACAAAGTGAGGCCTGTGTGCTTTAGATCTTCTGGGCTTTTTCTTCAGAACCGGACATGATGTGTTGCTTCTTGAGATCTTTTAGCCTACTTATTATTGTCTGATAGTTTCTATTGAAGTATATTCTTAATTCAACAGCTCTGACAATAACCAGGCTTGGGTGTGTTTTATAGAACTGAACTCAGCTTTACGAATAATGTGGATAATCCCAATAATTCATGATTTAACAAAGAGGGCAATTACTTTATCAAAGAACTTAAGTTGGAGACACTAAACTCAACATTTCAGTTATCTACTAAGATCTGAATAATGTGATTTAGTTGAATCATGCCTGTTTAAACATCTCATTTATTAGAAATTCTTTCATTTCTGACATAAATAGACAAACGGATGTTTTAGTAGATGTGTGTCTAAAATCGATGCCTTTAAACAAAGTCTTCTTGTAGTCGAACACAACATAGTAACAGCAGGCAGTTTGTTGACATATGATGTAAACTATAGGATAAAAACTGGTTATGTTTTTATATCACATACCTTCTTTTTTATCTCTTATTTATGTTTTACAGAGTTGCTGTTGAGCCTTGAAGGCTACAGATTCCTGTCAGATGAAATGTGTTTAGATTACAGCACCACAAAAGCAGAATGAGTGAAATAATCAAGAGCTGAGATGAGATACAACACAATGATCTGAGGGATGTTGAAGAAAACAAGATAAAAGAAGACGGCCAGATGTAAACGGAGAAGGAAAGTGAGTAAATGGAAACATTTGACTCCATTTACTGCTCTGTTCGCTCCTCGTTCCATTCCATTTTCAACTCGTGCACTTTAGCCTCCCACATAATGTACACACTTAGGTGGAAATTGCAAAAGGCGAGATCAAAGAAAGTGCTCAGTTTTTCTTTGCTAGAGAATTAGTTTATGACAAGTTCTTGTTTAAAGTCTGATAAAGTAACTGGTGTTTTTGCGTCTGATTTATTCCTCACAGATAAAAAAAAAAACTCTCCAGTGTTGCCAGCCTGGTGTTCAGACCCTTAAAGTGACTTTAATAAAAAGAAATGCAACAAGTCACTATTCCTGGTGTTATTGGAGACTTTTAGAAACTCTTGATGTGAAAGCATGTTTATGTCTTTTATTTAAAGAGCTGCCATGAGTCCCACAGCAGTCGCAGTCAGCCCAGTCCTCACAATGCTGCTACAGTCAGAGCAGGAGATGTTAACCCCTCTGTGTCCAGACTGGATTACACCTTGTCCACATTTTGCATGTATTTTACTGCAATGTGTAGACTTGTAAATGAAACCTAAGGTCGAAAACCAAACAGGATTTTTTTCCTATGACATTCCTCTTTTCTCA
Organism: Callopanchax toddi; assembly: GCA_006937965.1. Lineage (NCBI taxonomy): Eukaryota > Metazoa > Chordata > Actinopteri > Cyprinodontiformes > Nothobranchiidae > Callopanchax > Callopanchax toddi. Next base: position 149,199 of record SSNR01000390.1, read on the forward strand.
CTTACAATTGAATCCACATGACCAGTTATGCAAAATAGGTGATGATGTAATCTACAGATTTCTAGAGACTTTTAGCTATTTTCCCTTCTGAGGAGTAAACACAGGAACAAACTCATAATTTGGAACCAGACTGGCAAAAATGCCTGTTTTAAAGTAGGTCTGCAACCAAACATCCAGTAAATAAAACAGCGTGTCAGTTCATCAAATGAAGTAAAATGGCAAATATTATTATGCACACACATGCTGACATCTACTTCTATTTTATCCCCTGCTTTCCCCTCATCTCCATCCGGTTAGCACGCTGAGCTTGTCATTTCTTCCCCCCCAGACATTGAATAATATTGTTTTGAACTTGTGTTAATTTCTTCAGAGCTACCATGAAATTATACCTGTTTAGGATGCTTGATGGTAGTTCACATATAAGTGGATTAAAGTAAGGCAGAAAGGATGAACAAAGCGAGTGGATGAAAGGGGAAATCAAAGGTACGAAGGGAGGGTTGAAGACGGGGTGGTGTCTTTTCAGGAACTACACGACTAAACTCATCTATACGTTTGCCTGAAGCGCCTGCTTATTGCTTGATTTGCAAACTGTACAAATGACTTAGTTGACTATTTCTGCACATCTCACCTCTGTTTCATAGAGAAGTCATTACAGGAGACACCAAAGTGACACTCCATTACTGCAGCTGTCAAAATGTTAATCTCATTTTCTGTATTTTGTTGTTTTTTTCTCTCTCGATGGTTAAAAACCAGAGAAAGCTTTTCTTTTGCTGTGGGAGTTGAAAGAGAGAGAGAGAGGAAAAAACTAATTTTCTCTCCTCAAAAACTGACAACAACAAGGGAGAATAAGCAGAGAGATAAAGATCAAAAGTCCATCAACATGAACTGGTGCTGCTGCGCCTGTCATGCCTCTTCCATCATGCTTCCTCTCTGCTTTCAGTGACTGTTGATTGCATTGGGTTTGTTCTTTTCCACTTCTGTAAAGCTGTTCAAAACTTTTCCCCCTTAAATTATCTGACTATAATGATCTGAAACTGAAAAGTTTCAACGAGCAGTCCCCTCGATACGGCGAGTCAGCCGACATCCAACTGAGAAACAAAAACGGCTCTGGAGGTTTGATTAATAATTAAGTTTCTTAATTAAGCTTCTAGGTTAATTGGCAGCATAAAGACGGGTGGAGTGCCAGCTACTTACCCCTGAGGTTTTGGCCAATAGAAGGCTGTGGTATTTAACCGTATTTATCGATCTATTGAAGTATCGTGTGCTGGATATTTCTCAGCGTTCAGAAACACTCAGCTAGATAGAATTTGTGTGCTTCTTGAAAAGTTGGATTCTAATTTGTTGAATGGTTTCTTTTAGGGAATAGAGACGGCAGGATGATGGCTAAATGCGGTGCAGAAACTCTGGAGGTGTTTATATTAAGCGACAGCAGTCGATGGTGGGCCTGGACTCTCCTGAGAGCAGCATTCCCAACAGCAGATCACTAAAACAGCTCCGATCGCTTCCCTCTTCTGGAACGCTCTCTCACACACCCCTACATGTTGAATAATAATGCCCACGCAGGCCTTGCGGTATTGATTGCTTGCCAGAGGACACAAGGTCAAGTCGCGCGGTGTCAATATTTAAAGCAGCACTCAGCACTGGGGACCTTATCCATAACCTCATTAATATGGGGGTCCGCTCTGCTCCAGTACTCTCCTGGCACAAAGAACTAAGGAAGGAGGAGGAGGGTTGCAGGAAAGCAACACAAACACATCATGTTATTTAATATAGTGAAAGTTGCTTTGGTAGTCATAAAACACACAATAAATAAAGACTTTACCACCTGGCCTTAAACAGCTCCAACATTTAATTCCCTTGCTCTTTTTTTTTTAGAACTAGTGAGGTCATTGTTAGTCAAAGAGAGGCTGTTGTTTTTTCATGACCCAATCTCAAATAAGAAGAAAATAAAGGGACAGTTCCCTTTAAGCTGAGTGGAAATTTGTGCTTATACGTAGGATGAGAAAAATTAGAATTCATCATGAGAATAAATATTTAAATAAGTATAATTACTATCTACTGCAGGTAAGATACTGACGGCTCATGTACGATTTCTCCTAAACAAAACAACATATCTTTGTGCAGGCACTAATATCAAAACATACATTTAATATATAACAAACACAGACCCTAGCACAGCTTTGCACCTCTTGCTTAATTATCCACAATGTTACTCTTTCACCCGTAACACAATGGAAGAGGCACAAAAGCTGCAGCAGACAGCGTTATCCTCAAGTACAGTTCATCCTGATCCATTGTTCTGGCATCTGTGTGTCACTTCTGCCCTTCCTACGCTGCCGCCGCTTCCAATCAAACCTTATCTGTCTCCAGAAAAACGTACCCATCAACTCGACTGGTCCTGCTTGAACGTCCAGCCTCCATTGTCTTCCCACATTCATTCTCCTTCTCACACACGAGCACAACGGTTCAGCTAAGATCAGCTGCATGTCAGCAAGCTTTCCTTAAAGCCTTCCAGTGCTCCGTTTACACCGCCGTGGAAACTCCCGCTGCAGACACACTGCTCTCCCAGATAAGAGCAATGTTTGCCACATGATTAGGATCTTCCAGTTACCATTAAAGGCGGTTTATCTCCTGCCCTAACGCTCATTCATGCCTTTTGCTTGTTTGCAGCCTCTCCAGAGACAGTGATGGAGGTCACGGAGCCGAAAGGGGAAGGAGCGAGGAGAAGGCAATGAAAAAGGAAAAGCTAAACAGAAAGCTATTATTTGTTTGGCAACAGCTTGATGAAACAAAAATGCCTACTTTAAAAAAAAAAAACACCAAACATTACAGGCTGCAAGAAAATAACTATTTTACTTTTTGAATCTAAAACATCAGAACACACACAAAAAAAGTTAAAGTAGAAAAATTGTAGGATTATTAGTACAAAATGAATTCATCTTTTATGTAACATATGGTGCACAACTCTTCTTCTGCTGCCATTCTTGCCATTTTGTGGTATAGTATTCTCCTTAACAACACATACAGTTAAACTACAGCTGCATCCATAAGCAGCAACAAATACTGTGAAAGTGTTCTTCGCCCTGATCTGTAAATCAATGGATGAAACATCTCATCCTTATTTTGCAGCTACAGGTGCTGCCATGTTCCTGCAGGGCCCCTGCCCTGCATGTTTTAGACGTTTCCCTGCTCAACACACCTGATTCAATGGTTGAATCACCTCTTCAGCATGTCCTCAGCTTCTCAGAAGCCTGTAATTCACCCACTGACTCAAACCAGGTGTGTTGGTGAAGGAAAACAGAGACAACTTTTGCACTAGGTCTACTTCACTGCAAAAACAAATTTCTAAGAAAGTAAAAAAGCCTCGATTTTAGACATTTAGACATGGTCAAATTTTCTAGATTTGAGAAAAAAATAAAAATAAATCTACCAATGGGGTAAGCAAAAAGTGCTTGCTAGATTCCTTAAATATAGCAAAATTTTCTCCATTTAGAATAATAGGTTACGTTAAAATGTCTAAAAACAAGGCAATATTACATTTCTTAGAAATCAGTTTCTGCACTGTTTTTTCTAAGGTTTGTTCTTTTTGAGTCCAGTTTCATTAAATTGCTTAGCCTTTTTAAAACATGACCTTTCAGTGAGTCATCATGATTAAAGGCTAAATCCAACTGAATAGGTTCTTATTGCTAATGTATCTTTAATGAATCAGACTGTTGGGAGGACATAAATAAATAAATCAAAAGCATCTCGTTGTCTGCAGATCAGAAATCAACAACAGTGATCAGCAGGCCGTGTTTCTACACTAAGAAAAATGAAAAAGTTGACATGCAAGGCCATCAGGAGCAGCAGTGTCTTGTTGAAAACATCTAAAAATGTCTGGACTTCATATTCAATGAATCTGCTCCAACACCTGAACTTCATCCGTCTCCATAACAACCACATGAGGCTTTAAATTCTTTGCATACCTGTACTCCAGTGAAAAGCGTGTCAGTTCTGTGTTGTTGTGGATCCATTTGAACTCGAGCGGCCAGCTTCCCTCAGCCATGCACGTCAGCACCAGCCTGTTGCGCTCCAGATGAAGCTGGCTGCGCACTGGCTCGGTCTTAAAATAGGGAGGCACATCATCTGCAAAGAAAAACATTTTGGCTTTAAAATAAAGAAACTCCTCACCTCCACCTGAATAAAAGCAAACATTTAAATAATCCATCAAGCTGGGGACACATTCACTAAATAAAGTGACTAATTATGCAATCTAATTAAACAAAAAGTAAATATTCCCATTTTGATTGATTAACACTGGCATGTAAACACAAGACCGTCACGCTCCAGAAGAGGAATCCTTTGTGACTGTGTCTCATTTAGAGCTACCTAATCCCCCATGATGCACTGCTGCCTGCGTTGGATGATTTCAACCAGTTCTGTGAGTGTCAGAGACGCCTGGATAACAGGACAGAGCGAGCACGGCGTCGCGTCATGAACGACTGGTCCTGCAGCCTGTGCTCTGTGTGTTTGTGTGTCAGTAACTCATCGGCACGGCGCTACGCTTCCCCCTGAGCCACGCGGAGCAGACAGGAGCGAAGCCAAGGAGGAGGCGTAAAATCCTTTCAACGTTCCTTCGCCTGCACTCCGCCGCGCTCTGTCTTTCGTTCTGGCTGTGCCTCCTGAACATGCTCTGCTGAGTGTGAAGGAACAAATGGAAGGAGGCTGGTGAGAACCTCTCCGGAGGGTGATGCACATTCTAACCCTGGCAACACTGATTTTTATATCTTCATCAAGAAGCCTCAGAGGCAAACTGTCAAGGTCCCTTGTGTTTCCAATATCTCACCCTTTATAAACGATGTAAGAATGGAGAGCTTACTTGATCATCATTGTAAATATAGAACACATTAATTGGATGGTTGGATAATATAATTATCAAATTGACTGATAATCAGGCTTTGAAATTAAACTGTCAAAATGATCTATTGTGCTGATATTTCGTTCCTCTATCTTGGCTCGACAAATTCAGTGGAGGTAGACGGATCAGAGTGAAGGCATGTGGAGGAAGATGGGGGATGAAAGTAAAACAAAATGAGGGACAAAAGATGATTAATAAGCTTTTCTCCTCCAGTCGGAGTGTCAGATGTGCTACTTCTGGAGCTTCATTTCACTCCTCTAACACTGCAGCGACTCCTGGAGCTTTCCTTTTACATTATAGTCATGAATACTGTAAAATATTCAAGGTTTCTAATCTTTTTTCACCAGTGTGCATGGCTCAACAAAACCGTTAATGCAACAAAGTAAATACCCTTTATGCTGGCAGGATTATAGTCAGATAGTTGTGTTTTACTGCTAAATATAAAATATTGGTCAAAACAGGGACTAATGAGTGGAGGATGAGTATATGTGTGTAATATTTCAGCCTGAGTACCAGAGGATAACAGCGGTATTGTAAAATGTGAGCGTTCCTTATTCTTTACTTCAAAGCTGAGCCTTAAAAGTTTGCAAGAAACGAGACCTGTGGGCTGAACAACATGAACAAATTTGGGGTTTTTTTTGCCAGTAATGAACAAAGTCAAGTCTGGAAAGAAAAGTAGTAAAAAAAACAACAACTCTTGAACAGTGAAGCACGGGGGTGGAAGTATCATAGTTTGGCTGCTGAAGGAAAGATTGGAATTAACAAATTCTGGATGCAAAAACCACACTCCCTATAATAAAGTGAGTTTTATTCTTTAGTTAAGTTTACTTTTTAGGATGCATTACCAAAATCAAGCAGGTCACTTTGGAAGAACTCAGACAAAGCTAATTTCCTCTTTATGACTTGATGACCCTCAAACGGTGTGGACTCTCCAGAAAAGCTGGACAGCATCATAATCACAATGTTAGAGCAAAGTAGCAGATCCAGGTCATCCTTGTGAAGGAGACTTTGATCTCAGTGGGTTTTACCTGAAAGCTGAAGATGGACACTTTGCCCCCACAAGAAAAACAAAATAAACTTTCAGAATAAAAGCTCAAAGTTCAAAATTTGATTGATCTCAATGAGTAAATATTGAAAATTCATGACACCATTTTTTATCAATGGTGCATTCTTTCTTTCATTTGATTTCTAACTTGTGATGACCTGATATGACACCAGCCTGTAGGCTCGGTTTGTAATAAATATTTATAACAAGAATCAGACAGAACAGACTTTATAAAATACAACGTATTGAGCCAGTGGATCCATCGCTACCGTGTGTTTCCAAGTTCAAAATTGGGCCCCTTGCCGTCCTGACTGAGCTCTGTTCTGGTAGAATCTGATCCCTAAAGCTGGTCAAACATGAAGAAAACCTCCAAACAACACAAGCAAAAAAAAAAAAAAAAGTCAGGCTGAAACAGACACAGCTAATCAGAAAGTCACAGTGTGAAGTCTGTCTGAGCAGAAAGAGAACAAACGATGAAGCACTGGAAAACTAAACACTTTAAATGATAGAAGAAGAGGAAAAGGAGTCATGCATAAGAGGGGGATATAAAGAGAAAAGTTCACTGAGGCAAAACAGAGATCAAATGCAAAATAGAGCCTGAGCTGCCTTTAGAGTCGGGGTGCCTTGTAGAGAAGATGATTATAGTCTCAAACTTTGTGAGTCTGAGACGCGGCCGAGTCGAATTTCCCCCTAACGGTGTGCACTTTATTCATAAACGTGGAGATAAATAAAAAGCGTGAGATGTGGAGAGATGAAAAAGACTGAGTGAGAGGGAGAGATTCAAATAAAAGCAGTGTAACACTGTATCACCCACAAACAGATACCCGCTCAACCACAGGAAGGTGTGAGGCCAAAGAGAGCATTGATCACTGATGAATATCTCAGCAGTTCCTCTCATTAGGAAGTCCAGGAGAGCTTATCGGTGTCACCTGACTGTGGAACAACAGACTCAGTGGCAGACTGAGCACCTGGTTGGAGGGTAATGACAATCTGAACTGACAGATCACTTCTAAATAAAAATGATTTTTTTAAAAATCACGATCTACCACGGGAAAAGACCAGGCAGCAAACCCAAACCCAATGAAAACATCCATGAATCCTTTGCTGCTGAGAGCCATTTAGTCAGCTGATGCTCTGCAGCACCATGTCTCCAACTGGGAGACATTTGACTACGGTTATGGGGACATCATGTCTCCAACTCTAAAACATTCATCTGTCATTTATTTCAGTCATCTGAGTAGAAATTTGCTTCAGAAAAATGTCAAGTAAGTTAAGAAACATCAACACTCACATTTATAGAAACAATTCAGATATTTTAAAGTTGATTTCCTTAAAAAAATATGAACAATTATCATCTCAACAGCCTCAGTTTGGAGAAACAGAGATGAGCTTTCCCTAGATTGATAAGCAAACGGCTAGTCACAGCAGGGCCAGTGATAGAGTGGATTACTAGTCTTTATGCTGATAGTATATAATACCCACAATGCATTGCAACAATCCCTACCATATTGTGAGGTGTGCATGTAAATGGTGTTTATTTAAGAAATGTGCAAAATGTAGCTACAGTATAGGAGGAATAATAAAACATGAAAATCAAACACGTATTTCACATAGATTACATGATGATTTCACATGTGATTTCCACATGTTAAGTTCATGTGTTTGTTTCCTGTAAGGTGAAAGCCTTCATTTCAAATAGGTCGAAATTCAATCACTGTTTTTTCTTTAATTTTACTGGTTGCTTAGATTTTAAAATCTGCTGTAAAAATGTATTTTTAATAACTACATGTCCCAAATGTACCAACTTTACATGGAGTTCAAGCTCAGACCATTAAAAACAGACTGACGAAATATCCCAAAAATCATTACCAACAGGACAGTACGCCTTCAGTGACACGGAAGAGAGTTATTTTCCTTCTATGTTTCCATAGAATCAGCTGTTAACTATTAATGTAGTTCACAGGAGTTGATAGTCACTGGTGTGTTTGTACCTCCAGCATCATGATATTGATATGGTTGTTATGGTTACACAGCACCTGAAAAATACCCACATGTGTGTTGATTACTTAAATTAGTTCCTATTTATACCCAACCATACATTTAACAAACTATTTTAATTCCTTAGTAATAGTTTCTACAATATGAAGTGTCAGATATCTACTACAGGTAAGATACTAACTGATAACTAATTGCTTTAACCTATAGGTGGTGTTTTTAAAAATAAAAGAAGCAAAAATGTAGAGTTTAAAGTTTATGCTCTTCTTATATAAACTGAATTATGTACAACAACAAGCAGCCATGAACCAAATTAAACTTGGAAATGAAAATATAGACTAAGAATCAAACTTTATTCATAAAGGCACTTCTCATTTTTCCTGTGCTACCATGTGTCAAACAAACGTGGAGAATAAACTCAACCTAAATGAGGCTCATTCTGTGTTAGCTTCCTGTTTAATACGACAGGATTACGGAGTGTTAGTGGCCCCTCATTTGCATGCTGCTCCGTCTGCGTGAGGATTCTCCCAGGGGCCACGGCCCAGGTCGGCGTGTTGGTTGGCGTGTCTGTGCACGAGCGTGCGTGCGTGCAGGTTAGTGTGTCACACTCACAGCTATGCCAGCCGTACACACTCCATTAAATCAGCTCTCTCGTTAATGAGAAGAGTGCCAGGTACAAATGCCTGCCCCTGGGTGAGAATTTATAATTGAGAAGAACTTGAATAATTTTCTAAAATAACAAGAAGCCATATATATCGCCTCGTTGCTTTCGAAACGCTTCTTGGAAAGGTCAAAAAATTATCCCTTAAATTATTTTAACCACCAACAGGTTTTAAGTTTTAATGTAAGACATAAAATATTACAAAAGCATCTTTTAGACAAAAACAGCAGAGTGGCTCCTCACTTCTTATAGATGCTTTATGAGAGACCTGCAGGTGGATGGAACTGTTATAACAGGACATCTAACATTTAAATCTGTTGACAGCTAGAAGGTTTTGTCAAGTTTTACTGGGAGTTTAATTCCCTAGGTTTAATGATGTTTTAGTGAGGCCTAAGACCCTGTTTTGTTAATATTTGTGTTTTTTTAAATTTGGGTTCTTAATTAAGCAAATGCTTCCTTTTCCTAATCAACTCAACCGCTGAGGCAGTAGCTCAGTGGTTAGAGTGCTGGTCTTGCAACCAGAGGGTTGCAGGATGCCACTTCACCTCCGTAGCTCCATCAGCATGTTACCAACTGATGTGAAGAGCTTTGTTAGTCCACTGATGTCGAACAGCGCTATACAAATGCAAGACATTTACCTTCTTATGATTATTTTGTTTTTGTTACTGGAAAAACATTTTCACAGCTTGAAATTCAGGAGAAGAGAAAAAGTCATAGAGCCTAAAAGGTCAAACTGATATTAAAAAACATCAATTTAAGCACTTTTTGGGGGGCGTTTCAATTTTTTTTTTCAGCACTTTACATGAACAGTACACATAAAAGTCAGTAAACATAGGGCAAAACATATTGTACAAATTTGATGGAATTGTACAATTTCAGAAGTGATTGTCTTTTATTTTATTTTTCATCGAAATCTATAGGATCAACAGAAATGTCCAAACACTTTATGGACAAAGTCCTGGCAGAAAATTACCAGGATATTATTTGTCGTTTTGTCATTTTCTCACGCCGTACACATGTGCTCAAAACAAATATTTAACTTCTTTGATTCACATTAAATTCAACCATCTTGAAGAATTTTACGCAACCATAAGAACCAACAAGGGAGGTAGCATACTCCATACATAGTACAAAAACTATTTGCAGAAAAAAGTAAAAGAATTGCCTGATTAACAAAACCACTAGAAAGAGACTTTGTACTTTTTTGGGTTGTAAATATTCACTTTAAAAAAAAACTTAATTCTGTGAAATGTAAAAGTTTTCTCGATATTTAGATTTTTTTCTTTATGTTTTGACTTTATTCTAGATGTACAAAAATAACTTTTTCAACATTTAAACTTTTACGTTTAATCTTAATTGTTTTCTTTCCCTTCCCTTGGAGGAAGCTGTGTTTGACTGATGAGGTATAACAACAAACTCACACCTACTGCTATTTTTGAAGCATCCTTTAAAATAAAACTTTTATTTTTTGATTTATTTGCCACTTTAGAATAATTATCTACCTGCCTGTGACTATAGACAACATCAGGTTTGGATTCAGGTACGTTTTTCATTATTTTTTCTAATGAACCATAAAAACTCACTACACTGAATAAAGCATGGGCAGAACACCAACCAGCTGCACTAAATCAAAGTCCAAACCCTTTCTGAGGATGTAATTTGTTATGTTTATGAGAAATCCTGTTTAAATAGGTGCAGCACAGCTCCAGTCTGTGTCTGAGAGCTGGCCAGATTTAAGGATGACACATTTTCTTGAATTTACTGTTCCGAGTGCAAAACGCACAGCTGAGTTTTCAGAGAAGTCAGTATTTTTCAGTTCCCACAGGACTGTGGTGCTGCAGCAGCGCCCGTGAGTACCAACCTCCCCTCCAGCTCAGTCCTCGGGGGGGTTAGTGCTATCGGACCCAGCATACATATTTCAGCTGCAGCCTGGGGGCCCCCACACATTCAGACAAACTGCTGATAGTCTCAGTAAATTATATGCATCCAAATGAGAATATGCAACAAAAGAACGTCAGGAAGTGAGTGGGGAGGTAAACATGTGATTTGTTTATTTTAACTCGTGTGTGTGTGTGTGTGTGTGTGTGTGTGTGTGTGTGTGTGTGTGTGTGTGTGTGTGTGTGTGTGCTGTCTGATATTTTACTCTTCCCTCAGAGACAGTCATGTTCAGGCCAGCTGCTGTTTTCAACATGCAGACAAACTGAGCAGATCATGAAAAACTAATCAACTGATCACCATTCTGGGTACACACACACACTCACACACACTTTATCTCAAACACACAGATCTTACTCCCGATCACTGCTTTAGATGAACCCCTACAGTACGACTGTTGGTCCTTCTGGTTACACTCATGCTTCAGGAGTACCTCCTCCCTCCTGATGGTCTTTATTCTAAACTTCTTGTGCTCTACTTTCTCCTAAAGGTCTAGTTGGCCTCCCTTTAAACCCCCAATTCTCCAGGAGAAGAATTAAATGGAAATACAAATCTGTAATTGTAATTATTTAGTTTTAAACACAAACCATCATCTCTGATGTACATGTATTTTTTTTTTTTTTTACCAACATTGCACTGATGTCAAGTGGAGGAAAGATCCATTGACCTAAATAAAACCTAAATGTAAGAATATAACAATGTTGAAGCCAAAATGAACAAAAGTGCCCTCTAGTGGCCTGCTGCAGTATAGGTTTAAAGTCCCACCCCCTCCATGAAACTGACACTTTGCTGACTAAAAATACAAAAATACATTTCAAATTATTCCTTTCAAGAGTCAACATCTGGAAAAGATGTCAAAATGATTCGTATTACCGCTATTGTTCAACAGCCTGTGGCCATGCAACAGCTGAGCCTATTTTAGCAGTTGCTGCATGTGAATTGCAGCAGGATGCACTTTCATGCATTTTGCTGGAGTGGTTTGGATGTCATGACCCTATAATATTATTGGATTGGTTCTGGGCAACAATACAGTAATAGACCGGAACAAATATGGTGAATACTGATGTGTGGACAAGACCATCTTTTATTTTCCAACTTAAATCTACTTCAGAATTTGCACACGGTACATTTAAAGCATCAGCTGATAAGATTTTCCCTCCAAGTGGAGAGAGTTTGAGGACACATGTGCAGCTCTCCCCTAACCTCCTGAAAAATTAGAGCTCAATAATGTATGGACAGGTCACAACAGGGGAAACAGGCAAAATGACAAGAATAGACAAACAGAGTCCAATCACTCACTTCCTGTGAGTGGAAGGTAAATGGACACACACACACAGATGAGCGACATCAGTACACAACGTGAACACACAGATGCAGCCAATTAGACGTTTGTTGAACTCTCTCAAGAACCACAGGCTAGATTTATTAGCTCAATGTGCAAATGAACTAAAGTAAAGTTCTACTCATGTGATGATGACTTGTCACTCACAGAATAACACATTTCACACTTGTCTACGAGATCTTCATTATATTTCTGTCGACCGAGCCACATGAGATTTATTTTTATCCAAACACTGTGATCAGTGAGCAGGCTGCAGACATTACCTACCAGCAGCTATGAAGCCAAACAGCATCTCCTCTTAGGGTTAATCACCTTTTGTAGAGAGATGTTGTGACAGCGAAGCTGCACTCGATGATCAAGTGCAAACAGTGATGCGACGATTTAGGCCTGAACTTTTATTCAGACACATGGTCGGTAACCCTTAGGACTACATTTATGGTAAACACAAAATGAATATTCAAACTAACTAGGAAATTGTGAATATCTACAGAAGATCCAAGCTTTGAGACATGGTATGAAAATGCAAATTAACCCAATGATAATAGTTTACTAAACCAAGACTCTCCAGGAAAAACAGTGAACTAGTCTGATTAGGGTTTTCTTTCCTCATCAACCCTCTGATCTCTAAGACCTAGCTTAGTTTGAACTCCAATTCACCTTTTCCACTTTACTACTCCCACACCGTTCACTCTGGAGGAAGGGTGTGCTGATCCTTTTTACATATCAAGTTAAGTGGCAGGGCTTTCTAGTTTTTGGAAATTTTAAAATCCTTTAAAATGAAATATAAGATGTGCTTGCAGTGTTTTTAAAAAAATTAAAACTATTTCTATTGGCTCAAAAACTACTATAGAGTATATTTTGATGTATTCTGTTGGATTTTTAGAATAATTAGTAAAATAAAACATGAATCCGTTTGAGAACAATAAAAGAAAAATTGAGTCCAAGAGGAAGTTGAAAAGCATCTTTTCCTCTGTCCACCCAGATTCACCGGACAACACGAAAATAATCGTCTGGAATAACCAATCCAAAGGAACGGCGTCCTACCATGTGACTCTCTTGGGCCAATCATGAAACAGAAGATGGATGGTCTGTGTGTAAACTGAAGGTCAAGAGGTAAGTGTGGGAGTCTATGTTATAAAGTGCCAACAGGTTTTTGGGTGATGAGTAGGTGATGAGCATATGGCCTAAAAAAGTTACAAACTGGACCTTTAAGTCAGATTTAGTGGCCACATTGTTCAGGACAGCATGAACTGATTTTAGACATCATTCCCTTTAAAAGAAGAGAACTTTGAGGGATAATTGCAGAAAGTGCCTCTTTGTGAAGATGATTAGAACATCTGATAGCTGAAGTAGTTTGAAAAAGAGGCCATTATCCAGCTTCTCACTGCGGAGTACAGCAAGAAACTATTCCACCTCACCATCATGCCAGGAGGCTTTATTACACAAGGAGAAAAGCTTTTTAGTTGGCTCAATCATCTCATATTTTCCGTTTTCGTGGCCATGCATTTATATATAGGCTTACTATAGTATGAATATAAATGCATCCATCACATTGGATTTTTCGTACAGTCATGCATTTTGTAATACAAACATCACAGGTAACTATTGTTTTCTGAATAGACAAATTTACAAGCCTCAACACAAGCTTGGCTGCAAACACCTCATCCACCTCATCACCGTCTCTGCTGGAAGCTTCGCACTTCATCCTCCGACACTCACACCGAGTCAAAGGCAAGAACGTATAAACAAAAACACGCAGCATCATCCCCGTCTCCGCGTCCCTCCGTCCACTCTGTCCTCACCTAATCAAGGTTATATCTAAATAAAGCCGAGGGAATAAAGGGCTCGGGTTTGCTCAGCTCAGCGAGCCAATTAGCTCCCCTTATCTCATGTTATACATTTTTATTTGACCTCCTGCCGTGCTTTCACACACCAATCATGACTGGTTTAGTCAGTAATTTCCATGTCATCCAGTAAGCCAACTTTTACAGGTATAAAAGGTTGCAAATGGAGCAGCAGCAGGGAATATACATGAATTATGTACAAATAGCTGAACTAAATGCTACCTTCATTCATCCAGCTCAAACAAATAAAATACTTACTCCCAACTTCCTAGAATAGAGGTCAAAATGTCTTCTAGTTTAGTCTTTGATACTCCTGCAGGGGTCGATGTTGGTTTCTTTTGTGTTTGCCTCTTTGTGCTGTACACAGGCACAGAATGAGACCTTATTTTGGTTATTCAGAGAAGGCGTAATCTTTCATTAATGAGCTTTTGGTTTAGGTATTATTTGCGGTCAGGCCACAGTTTATTGTGCTCATACAGTCAGGTCACTGGAAAGAATAAAGGGAAAATGGATGAAGAATAATAGAATGGGATGAAAGGATGAAAGTGGGTTGAAGAAGCAGGGTGATTATAAAGCTGGAGGTACAAAAACCATTCTCTACGCTCCATTATAAAGTCCAAGGATTAGGTTAGGGGGGAAAACAAGGGTCTTATTTACATCACTGAACACAGAAACTCTAAGCCAGAAGCCTTAGGTGGGTATTAGGACTGGATATTTTATTGCAAAGATGCCTGCAGGCTCTGGACGACCAGTTTACTGTCAAATTATTTCCTGAACTCTCCAAGGCAATCTATTTTGTCTTGTTAAGGAAACAGCAGCAACCAGAGTGAAGAAATGTGGCACATTCAGGCTTCTTTCTGTCCCAGAAAACAGGACTTTGTAGAGCAGTAAATAAAGAAAAGTCCTGCAAAAATGAAGACCGTAAACAAGAGCTGATCATAATTTTGTTGTTAATGCAAATTCCTGTCATATCGCTTTAGGAAGTCTCTCACTGAAATGTGACGACAATTTGAACACTGCATTCCAGAGGGTTCCTTAATTATGAGTGGCAGAGCCTTGCTCTTGTATCGCAGGTATTTAGAACATGTTAGACACATTTGCGAGACAAATTTTGTCCAAAATATAGTCAGAGTTGTGGTGGACACTTGCAACTCGTCTCAAACCCTGGTCAAATTAGGTTTTGTGATTCAGAAATCACAAAAAGTTATGTACAAAGTGTTCATAACTCAGTGTGAGGTAATCTACTAATCACCAACAAATGTGAGGTACAGTCTTAAATCTTTGTGTAGTAAAGTTTAAAAAGTCCTCGCCTCAAACTGGACAATAAAACAGAAAAAAAAAAATCTAATAATGGGATTTAGTTAAGAAGGAATGTCAAAAACACAGAAAGTAAAGAGAAAAGTTAAACACCAACAAACGTTTGTCTTATTTGTGGCTTAAAAACATTTTAAATGGAGATCTGAAGGTGTTAGTTCTTGGCAGTAAACATTAAGCTGTCAGATTATCATAAGGTTGTTTTTTTTCTGAAGAGGAATGATTTACTTTTGCCTTTAAGTGGTTATTCCCTTTTAGGCTGTTATCAAAAAGAACACCAAGATCTCTAAAAAGTTCCATAAAAAGCTGGAATAATTCACAAATCTCGCATTTGTAGCGAGAACCTCCTAGTGTTTTTTAAAATCCCGTTTTATTCACACTCTTGGGATAACTCTAGCGTAGAGATACACGTCTGCCTGTTCTCATGAGCCGACATGATGAAAGAACAAGACAGCTGAGATGGATATAATGATGCTGCAAGCGACTCAGAAGAGTTCAACAAAAATACTTTTCCTTCAAGATTTCCTTTGAAAAGAACAATTTTGGTCGAGATTCAAATAGAAAGAGTGTTAAAGTAAAGAAAAAATACGTTTCTCACTGGGATTTCATTTTTTCCCTTTTTTGAAATCCCGCCGAGGTTGAACTGGAACATTTTTCTCAAAAACAGGGATGCTAAGAGCTGTTTGTGGTGGATAAACGCCTTTGAAAACATGTACAGAAGTCTGTCAGAAGATGGAATTGGACAGAGAAAGCGCTTTCCCCCAGACAACATTTCTTGTGGGATATTTGAGTGGGAATAGTACTCAAGTTAACACAGCCAAAGGCAGAAAGTTCTTTGCATAAATAAAAAAAATAAACATGAATGCACTCGTATGCATGATTTTAGTGATAGATTTGGTCAAAAATGGACTAATTAGTGTCAGAACACTGCGATATTCCTCATAAAATAAAATAATTTGTTTACATTTTGCAATAAATGTCTTTAAAATGTTCCAAAATATTTTATAAAATTCTCAGGTAGCACAAATAGTTGGAGGCAGTCTGAGAGCAGCAGCAGCAGCTTATTTTTTTTACCTCCTCTCCCTCCAAACTTCTATTCCCTCCATCTCTGCCTCTCCGTGGTGACAACCATACCATTACTGCTCCTCTCAGGAGACTGACAGCTTCCTGAAATGGAAGTGTATTGGCTGAGCTGTGACTGACAGTCTTGCCTCCCACCTCCATGACCACATCTCCGATTGTTTGATGAGTATCTGTCCAGAAGTGGACACTCAAAACACACTCGGCCACCGCAAGCGTTATTCCCTAAACCACTTTATAAAATAACAGGAAAAGAAGAATGTATATGTATTTTTCTTTCCTGGTTATGAGAGATGCACTCCAGCTCAGAGTGGCCGTTTTCAGTCAGTCTGTATAACGTCGCAGCCATCCTGATGAAACCACACAAAACAGGTCTGCCTGAGTGGCGATAGCTCCAAACCCAGATGAATTTGCTTTTCTTGGTGGCCAATCTGTCATTCTTTGAAGGTTTAAGTTATGGGTATTGCAGTTATGCATCTAGAAAAAGGCTTTTTACTCATAGATATCACAAAGACAACTCAACCGTAGTTTTTAGATTACGTATAGTTTTGATATTTATTGCATAATCTTGCCTAAAAACATCAAAATGTGACTTAATAGATATTTGCTGTAATATCTCCATAATTCCCCCATTAGACATTATGAATTCCAGTTAGTACATAAAATGACTAAATAACTTAGTACACACCAAATACGTTTTCCCTGATGTTTTGGGTCCCTAGCACAGCACTGATAGTGGGATGGGGTTGTAGCATGGCTAATACTGGTTCAAAATCTTAATGACCAAACCATATTGTTGCATGCAGGACCCAATATCATTGAAATGCACTCATTATGCTCCACCTACGACCCAGATAGGCTCTTAATACACGTCTAAAGAACTCACCAAGATCCTGCAAAGACTATCCCCATTCTGGATGATTTATCCATCACAGCCAAGTCTTCATCCAATAAGAAAGGACCTGAGACCAATGCAGTTTAGCTGGGAGAAAATTAGTTTTCACCCTTGCTTTACATCTGCTTCAAATACAGTGTCCAACTCATACTGGGTAATAGAGCAGAGATAAAGATAATGGCTGAGGCCAGTCTGAGTTTATAATAAGACCATGTGAACTTCTGGAAGTCAGGTGCTGAATCTTAATATAAGGATATATGTGGGAGCTTAGTACATGAATTTCAATTAGTTATACATTACATAATCCCCCACAATATATGTGCAGCATAAAAGGACAAAATAAAAGAAAATCCATGTAAAATCATTAAATCAAAAGTCTCTTCACCACATTTAACGGTGAAATTAAAGTCAGCAGAGGAGGTTATGACTTATTGATTTTACTTGTCAAATTCACCGCTACCCTTCCCTTACCCCTGCATACATACAACTAAAACATTCCATTTTTTCGGCAGCCACAGCAGGCCGGTGATGAATGGGCAGAGGCAGCACAAGCTGCATTCAGACAAGTGCCTCAAATGTCCCTGCCTAATGACACCGCGAACAGGGCCGGGGCTGGACCATCCATCAGAGGCCCCGCGCCCATCACCGTTAACGGAGAGATCGCACAGCCGCTGAAAAACACAGGGCTTCACCTGTCTTTCAGCCACCCCAAAGCCATTCTCCATTTCCTTTTATCAGTGACCTGTTCCCCTCACACTTAAACTGTCCTTCCATTTGTTTCTCTCTCCGTTAGCACCTCTTATCTCCAAGCTTTCAATGAAATCTTTCACTGCTTCACCAATTTAATCCAAACTTTCACTGCTTTTAGTCACCGTGTAAGTGTAATGACCATAATTTACACTAAAAATCAAACTAGTTACAGTTTTAGTTTTGCTGCTCTGATCATGAGTTCATTCTGCAGCAACACCCTAATGATGGTAGTATTAGTTCATGATCAAAGTAGCTACATTTTCTATGCAGTTCAGGTGATCGTATAATTAGAAGGCTTGTGAACAAACCAGCAGATTAGGTCCCACTTTAATTAGAGGTAAAAACCCAGCGGGAGCACCCATTTCCCAGTAATCATCCACTATAGCAGAGGAAAACGTGGAAGGCCAGCTGATGGTTGAGGTGCAACAAAAAGAACACCTTCATGTATAAATCAAACGCATCACAGTTGGGTGGATTTTACTGTCATCTGTCCTTCAAACTTGGCATGAAAAAAGTGCAAAATATGAAAAAAGTTTAATTTAACAGAGTGAGGACAGTCTTTCCTTGGTAATGACCCTTCCTAAGCTTCCTGAAAAAAACATTCTAAAAAGCCTTTAAAAAGCAGAAACTCTTAACGGAAGCAGCAAAATCGTATACGAAGTCTATAAACCTCAAAAATGCTTTTCAGTTCCTTTCTAACAGTTCTTATATTGAGTGAAAGTAAAAAAAACAAAAAACACCAGAACGTTTCTTAGTGACCTATTCAAATATCACCGGAGAAACCAAGGACGCTTCCTGAGAGGGTCAAAGCACCAACCTTGAAGCTAGTTCAGGACTCATTCAGCCAGTTTCCTACCTGGAGAAGTGATTTGAATGCAAGTATTTTTACCAAAAAATGCATTCAAGTTATTGATTAACCAAAGGCAGCTTTATGAAATGAAGTACGCACTGAGCACTAATATGATTTAAACCTAGGAAATTAGAGAGGAAGGTTAAGAACTGTAAACAGTCATACAGGAACTATACGAACAGGAACTTGCCGCTAACTGAATATTCATAATGATAGAAACTACATAGCAGCCAATCAGCCATGTTGTATTTCTGGAACCAGTCTGTGTATATATGTATACTTTCTCGCGCGCAATCAGTGTTCCTTTATTATGCATATACCGTTAAAAGTATTAGTAAAAATTTATATTTGCACATGGAGCGTAAATGTAGGAAGTACATAAACCAACACCTGAAGATCTGAAGTGTATTTTTATTTTATAATGTCGGCAAGTATCCCTTTGTTTACATGGAGGGGTGGAGCTTAAAATGTGTTCTGGAACCAGTCACTAGGGGGCGCTTATTTAGTTCATATTCAACTTTGAATGTTGCTCTATCACTCAAACTGGAGAAGCAATTTAACTTTATAATTTCCTGACAAATTTTGTGTCTTTGTTTTATTCTGAGTCTCGGTTTTAACATGAGAACATGGCGAGAAGCTGGACTTTAAAAAGCAGCAAAAAAGGAAGAGATGAAGATCAAACGAGGAGCAGAACTCCAGTCTAATCGCGCTGCCTTGCTCTCCTTAAAGGTCAGAGCCATCCCTCAGCGCCGCCAAGCAGCAACACCTCCGACAGGTGAGGCATCTGTGATTGACGCGCTATCAGCTGACTTTTAGCATGCCGCGATTAACCGATGCCATGAAAGCATATGCAAATAGACTCCACAGAGTCCCAGTGAGCTCGACGGCGCTCGCTACTCTTGTGCACAAACAAGCACACACACGCTGCCTGTCTTTTGTATTTCAGGTCTAAATTCAACCTCCCTCTTCACACTTCCCTGTAAAAACACACCGTTTCTTTTCCTCACACTGGAGATGTTCAGGTGCAAACCAACATGTATTCACCGTTCCATCAAAACAGCACATCCCCCGACTGCCTGCCATGAAGAATAATGCCTCTTTTTAAACAGCGTACATGCATTTTTTTTTGTGTGTGCACTCAAATACGATTGCTCTGTGCTAGCCTCTTATTCTAATGCACTGCAACATTACAGGTCAGGATGTGGAAGGTGTTTGTTGTGCAGAGGAGCAAAATGGATACAAAGTGGGTGCTTGAGGGAAAAAAGTCATGCCTGTTAAAAAATCTGAGTCCTTGAGTCTAAAAACAGTGTTGTTAGCTCACAACTCTGCACAGAGAGCAGCAATTTATTGTGCTGCTACTACAGTACTTGGGCTCTTCCTGTCTTTACTGAGAAGATGCTTTATTCATGTCTGTGTCTTCAATCATTCTGCTTATAGTAAATATAAAGAGATGCAAGTTTCCAGGTACTACATGATTAGCACATATTAGAACAAAATGTGTATAAATAATTTAACATTTAGCAGGTTTTGGTTAACTAATACCCAAAAACCTTTAAAAATAGATTAAATAATCCTAGATTGAGGTTCAGTTCTGTGGCCTAATCCATCAAAGTACCGCAAGAAAACCAGTCAGGGCTTGGCTTCTCTGTAGATCAGAGCCAGAAAGCCCCATGAAGCATTGTCCTGAAAGGATGAGTGCTCTTATTGCTGAAAAAAAGAAAAGGTCTTTGCCAAGGTGGGCAGGCAGGATGAGAAGAAGGACTCCGGTTGTTTAGAGCAGGACACCAAAAAGCTTTTGCCATTTACGTCACAGGTGGGGGGTGAACAATGACGCCTCTTTGCTTCCTTTTCCCTTTGTGCCGTTTTCCCCACCGACCCTTCCTTTTCGGTTCTTCTAAACACTTTCTTCTTTCATGACCAACTTTCCATGCTGTCGGAGCTCATACTCATTTAAATGAAAGATGAAGCGGCTTTGACATAAGTGGAGGAATAAACACATCATTGGACGAGGTCCAGTTGTGTAGGAGGTATAGAAAACTGCGAACTACAACATTTATTTTATAGTTCGGCAGCAAATCAGCAGGTTTTGATTCTCCTTAAAGTACATCTCTCCGGGGTAAACAAAGACAGCAGTGTTTTGATTGGAAGGTACATTTAGTGTAGAAATTGCCAGGTTTCTTACAGCAGTAGCAATTTAAAAAATTCATATAAGATTCACATGAGAAACGACAGGAGGAAACCTATCTCCAAAGATTACCCGGTTGTTGAAGAAAGGCATTGTAACATCTGTAGTTCAGCTCTTCTGGTCTCTATCAGCTCATTCGTTCATTTAAAGTTTCCTGTGGTTTCTTTCACACAAGTAAAAAAGCAAACGAAACACAATGTTTCACTACAAACATTCAAAAGTAAAGTTCTGATCTTTAGCTAGTCCACGACGCAGTATAACCCTCACCCCCCCGCCCTGAACTATATGAACTATTGTAACTCTTCAAGTGTTTTTATTAGTTGGGGCTGATAAAATCTAGTCATCTGCATAAATATCAGTGAGGTAATGCATCTTGATAATCATCCACACAACCTCTCTGTTCATTTTTAGCTAGCTAGGGCCATACGTGAAATTTGCATGCCATCCTGCATCCCAGAATGCAACACATACCTGGCTATGGTAGAGCGTTTTGCAGATGTTGTCTTGGATTGAGGTTGGATTACTTTCACTGTTCCAGACCTCCTCTTCTCTGTCACTACATTATGTCCAATTCATGTCTGATCTCCTAACAACTGTTCTTAATTAGTTCCTGTCACTGCCCTATCTGTAACGGAAACCCGATCATGTGCAAAATGAGTCTACATCCGCTGAAGCTTTTTACGGTAATTACGGGTCAGAGTATCAGTTAAGATGTTAACAGTAATAAGTATTTAGTAAAACGTTTACCATAATGACAACGTTTCATACAATGTCGCAGAAAATAAAAAATAAAAAGGGAGTTATGGATCAGGACGGCCCGATCCTTACTGCGCATGCGCAAAGTCGGGCGGTACAGATCAGGTCTACCCGATCGGTTCTGCGCATGTGCAGAACGCGTGTACTCGCAGTGAAGTATTTTACGGTAGTTACGGTTCAGAGTATCTTTTAAGGTGTTAACAAGTATATCATAAATTTATATTCATACATAATGTATTAAAATATTTATACACGTAGGTATCCATTGTTTAAATGTTCCGAGCAGTCGAGAAAGATGCAAAGCTGTTGGGAAAAGCTAAGGGCTAACTGAGAGCTAACCGTCTCATTCAAAGGACTTGAATGTCGCTAAGTTGGCAAAAAGAGGAAGTGACGTAGGCTTCGCACATGCGCAGAACTGATTGTGCTTCATTGATAGCTAACACTGAGCATAAATGGGCCTTAATGCATCTACGTGAGACTTTAAACTGTAATTAAAATATATTTGTAGGTGATCTTGAGCTGACTTCATGTCTAATTCTTAGTAACTAACGAGTGATAAGATTTGAATACAATTTGATTTGTGTTCAAAGTGCTCCCCCCTCACAGTTCTGAACCACGGTAAACAACTTTTACAAAACCAGAAACAGCAAAGTAGGTGAAGCAGCATAAGCTTAGTAGAACAAGTCACGGTTTTAAATTTAAACAAAATCATGCACAACTTTTATGCATGAACTTAAACCAAAACTGTAGTCTTGGTTTGAGTCAAAGGAATTGAGGAAGTGTTCAGATAAAAAGACGGAAAACCCTCTCACCCCCTCTGCTGGTTTTAAGCAGGTAAGAGGTGCTCCTGATTCTAAGTAGGGCAGTTTTGTCTTCATGAGTAATTGACGTAAACCTGACATGAATGCTAATGCAGAAATCCTAAGTCACTCTGCTTGTTGCTGTAAAGGTTTAGACGCCATTGCATAAACGTCAGTCTCCCTAATAGGCAGGATTTTTGAGGATATCTCAATCATGGATGTGAAACTGACCCAAACTTTCAATTTAAAACAAAATTTTAATGAATGAATGAAATATGTCTTAACGGTAACCGTGGTTTATGTGTGTGGCTTTTAATGATAATGCAGCAGATCATAACGAGAGAGGCTGTTCCTGATTTGAAGCCTCAGGTCTCACACTGCTCAAGGTCATTAGAGCTAATGCCATGGTTTTTGCCATCTGCTGAGATTGTTTACACTTGCCTAGATAATTAGCTCCTAATTAGAAGTGGATGGCGGGGAGTATATGCTCCGTCTCCGTGTGTGTGGATAAGAGCATACCTGTTTAAGACGGCATGAGAGTTATTCCTTTTACTGGTTAAAAAAAAAAAAAAAAAAGGCAGGTGGATTTCAAATTGGCAGTAGAGATAGAGAGAATTTGAATCTGAGCAGAAGTAATGTGCCATTTTTCTCTCCTGTGATTAAAGTAGAATAAAGTCACAGGGGGGCACTAATGTAGCAGGAGACAACACACTAATAAAAAGAATATTTATCCCCGGATATCCACATGGCTGAAAAAAAAAAACAAAAAAAGTTCTTCTTTGTAGGAATAATTTTTCATTAAAGGCACAAGGGGGAAAAAAAACATGCAGAGGAGTATCGTTTTCTCCACAAGATGTTCGATTTTTGGTTTGATTTGAAAACATTTGCTCCTAAAACTCACACCACGCGTTCTAAAAGCTGTATTAAACTTCTGGGGCCTGTTTGATCATTCAGAAGGGAGATTTAAACTCGGTGGACGTCTCTGAGCATGCAGCAGAAAAGCTCCTGAAAAGGAGAGCGAGAAAAGCTCCAGCTGGAGGGTGAACTTATGTGGAGTGAAATTACCGTGACTCACGCCGCGGCAGGCCTTTCAGCTCCTACACTGGCAGTTTTCTTTACAGGCAGCCGTGTCTTGATGACCTGCTGGTCTGAAGTTGTTGAACTCCATTCCTGTTTGTTGTTGAACTCCATTCCTGTTTTCCTCCATTTCTTCCCTTTGCTTTGTCTTAAAGGCAGAACCAGCGATTTGTCCTAAATTTGAGGTTTCTAAAGAGTCACGTCAGTGGATGTCCTGCACTCCACTGCTCTTGTAGCTCACAGGATTCACTGATTGGCTTATTGGCTGCACCTGTGAGAGTCTGGAGCTCCTCCTCTAATTAAGGCTGCCAATGCATAAGCGATGGAGCATCCTTATTACCATTATTTGTCTATTTTTGTGCCCTCGTAACTTTGCAAAAAATAAAACAAAATGTTTTTTTTTTTTGTTCCTATGCTGGACTATGTCAGTCTTTATAAATTCCAGCGGTCCACCTGCAGGGCTCTCCTGTGTTTTGTTGAGAAGTTTGTGGAGAAAACCTGAACTCTGGTGTGAAAGTTTGGACAGTCGATCGGAGAACAACTCGACCCCGTATCGGTTCTGTTTTCTGACTTTCTAGAT
The DNA here is from genome assembly GCA_006937965.1 of Callopanchax toddi. NCBI lineage: Eukaryota > Metazoa > Chordata > Actinopteri > Cyprinodontiformes > Nothobranchiidae > Callopanchax > Callopanchax toddi. The sequence continues at coordinate 173,205 of SSNR01000390.1, forward strand.
GTTCAGGGATTCTTTTGCCATTCGATGATCGTAACCTGAGCCTAAAACATCTTTGATGATTTGTTTGCAATAAAACTATCAGGCAATGATTTATATTCAAACTTCAGCCGGCGTTCAGTACAGATGATATCTGATCTGTTGCAGCAAATGATCACTCTGAGTCACTAAAACCTTTTTAGTATACCTTAGCTTTTCTGATCAATATGGACTTGTTGTTGTTGTTCCCATCAATAATTTACACCTAAAAACAGGGGAAATAGAGCACTGGTTAAACAAATATAGAATTATTTTAAACTAAAACAAGAACTTTTAAAAAATCTCTAACTTCTAAAGATATGAATTTTTTATTTCTATTTCTGAAGACAAATACTGAACTACATTCCAGTAATTTAAACCTTTACTCTTGTTTTTCGAGCTTCCTCTTTGTTCAGTGATAATGGGGTACTGTGAAAAACAGCACAGGACTATACCAAGGCTTTATTTGCTGGCTTTTTAATTAAAAGAGCGTAAAAAAAACACATAGAATCTGCCTCCTCAGCATTTTTTTCTTTAATAAGTTCACCACCTTTCCTGCCTCTTTGTTCTTCTCTTCCCGTTTGAGAACGCGGATTCTAAATCGCTTGACGAGATTACATCTCGTGCTCGTGCGTTTGTAACAGAGCACGTCGTTTCTCCTGTAATCTCTCCCGGCCTTTACAGTAAAACAGATGTTATGGAGGGAGATGGCCCTAATCCTGTGATGTACTATAATCCACATGTCCTCTGAATGGATTCCCACAGAATATTGTTGTTGCTTCAGCAGCTGTTGATGTGAGGAGGAAGGCAGATGCAGGAGCTGACGCTTTGAGGTTAAGTTGATGAGTGAAAACTTCGGCAATCTGTGCTCGAGAACTAATCTAATAAAGTAGCAAACAGAAACAGTGTTTTTCAGAAATTTGATTCGGATGTGAGAAAATCCTGTGCTGTTTGTTTCCCAGCTGTTACATGTCTGTAAACTCAAAGAACAGCCTGCTTACCAACTAGCCTCTTGTTGAGAGAAAACACTACATTTGAGCTCCACAAAACACGGACCAAAGACGAATTAAAAGACCTGAAAATGGTGTTTGCTGACATATCTAATGTGTCGCCTGGAGCAGAATGAGAAGTTGTGTTTGTTGCCTTTTTCGTGTCTAGATGCCAGATGTGACAGCGGTGGAGATGGAGGAACTGCAGCTGAGGAGAAGCAGAACGTTGATGCTGGAGGTTGATTACAACATGAAGCTCAGTCTGTCAGAGTAAGAAGAGACAGATTTTCAAATCCTGAATCTTTATGACAAAGTTTGTTTTCCACGTACGCTTTGTTGACAGGACTACATTTGACATCAGTCAAACTGTCCTTGTTCATAAAGATTAAAAAGAAAAAGACCAGGCTGGATGTGTACAATCAAATACTGGGAATCAATTTGACATGTATTTTCAAACTTTTTGCTATTTCATCAAAAAACCTAAAATCATTATTTGTTAAGGCATCTTCTGCCTGTAGACTAATATAGAGAGGTGTTTTCTGTACGATAGATGATCCACAAGTATTGAAAAAGAGATTAAATGACTTTCTGGTTCATTTAAAAGCAGATTTTTGTGTAAAAATGTAAAAACTTACCAACTGTAGCTTCCTTGGTGGTGTATGATGAATTAACGGTTATCCCATTTGCAGACAAAACCAGAGATTATTGCCCAAAACAACCTCAGTCTCCAAAATTACAAACACTATTTATAAACCTTCATATTTACACCTATAAGAACCAATTTTGCATAATACGGTTCTTTACATGGAATTCTACAAGCATAAAGATCAACAGCAAACATCTGGTGAAGCCACTACTAGTCAAGTCAAACAGGAAATACAAATATAGATCTGACATATTTCTGCCAAAAATAATGGTTTAATGCAAAACTGACAGCAATGTAAAGGTTTATAAAGTAATATTTGTATAAAGTGAAGTGGATATTTGGACATCGGAGCATTTTCAAGATGGCAGCAGTTTGCTTTGTATGTGGATTTATTTGGGAAAGGCTAGTTTTTAACTCCACTATAATTTGGGCCAAATGCACTCAAATATAAAGTGGTAAATAATCATCTAATTCCACATAAATAAGCATGAAATCTATAAATGATATTGTTGAAAAGCTGTATAAGAGAACGTTACATGAGCTAGGGGAAATGAAGGAGATTGTTTCAAGATGGCAGACCAGCTGTTCGCTCATCAGTTCGGTCAAACGTTTTAGACTTCAAGTTGTTCAGGATGCCATCTACAATAAATAAAAGTAGCAAAAAAGCACATTTATTTCCAGTAGACAGTTAAAAATATATACATTTTATAGGTAAATTTATTATGACCTTATAATAAAGACTTCTTGTGATATTAAATAAAACATACTTGCTGTTTTAAGTGTCTAAGTTCACTGATACACATCAGGCTGAGGTTAAGGATTAAATCAGGCCCCCTAGAGGCCTAAGGCAGCACTGCTCAATTCAAACACATTATTGACATCCATCATCTCTTCCGTACTGGGACTATGGAGATCAATATTTATGCTTTTGCCAGATCAAAAAGATCACTATTAAAACAGTAAACATACCATCCACTGCAACAACTGCCTTCATGTTTTTTGGTTGAGGTTCTTTTTTTCCTCTTAACCAGAAAAATTCTGTTTTCACAGCAGGATTAACCAACTTCCAACTGATTTAGGCAGAAAAAAAAAGATCCTGCCTCAGCTGGTCAACACTAAATTGGAGGTATTGTGTTTAAATGTGATACATGTAAGTGAAGCGGAAAAGGTCAAGCTGATGCTCACCAGGATTGGGAAAAAGTCAACACCCACATCTGCAGGCTTTCTGCTTCCTTCAGCCTTTCCCCTGTTCTCTCCCGCCTGTTTGCTCTTTCAGCTGTGCGTTGTGTTTTGCATGTCAAAAAAGGCAACGTTTTATCCGGAGGAGAGATGTAAAGACGAGGAGCAAGGTTGTGCATGTGTCAAATAGAAAGAAAAGGTTAGCAGGGTTCTGGAGGTGAGAGGTTCACTTCTCAATGTTTCTCACTGATCTCCCAATGAGCCGAGGAAAAGCACAGCTGTGCTGCATAAGTGGAAAACACTTTACAGGAAATGCTTACTATGAAACATTACTTCCAAACAAATGTTTACAAAAGAGAATAGCACTAAAACCAGCTCAAATGTTTATACTTTCCTGGAATCATAGAGCCCTTTTGACCCAATGTGGCTTCTAATTTTTTTAAAAAGGCTTTACTCTGTACATTTTTTTAGCTTTGGCTGTGCAATAAAATACAATAGTTAAATTTAAGTTTTAAACAATACATCAATTTATGTCTTTTAAAGATACATTTAATGCTTACGTAGTAAATATGTTGCTAAGGAAAGCAGAAAACAATTCATTTAGCAGATTGCAAAGACATGGAATTAATGTGCTGAGCTGCATATCCATATATTAGCATTTGAAAAAAAGCTCAAAACTCACCAAAATGTTTTGAGCTTTAACACAAAGATGCTAACCACAAGGCGTGCATAAAATAAAGAGACCGAATTTGAGGTTTATAATCAAGAAATAATATATTTTCTCTAAATGTTCCTGCTGTTCTTAGCTTTAGTTACCTCTATTGTTTAAGCTGTTTAATCACTGCCTCCAGCTAAACAGAGAAATAAAATGAAACAAAAATATCTTCAACAATTTTGGTGTTTTTGTCTTGATGCAAACTAGCATGAAGCTAACCTTTTGATATTGCCATATGCTAACTAGCACTTAGCAAAATCTTTTTAACTCTATGCATAAGTGATTAATTTGTTAAATTATGAACACTGATGGAACAAGTGTAACTCTCAGCATAGTTATGATAAAAACAAAAAACTAAAATATAGAAATAAAAACAAGACAAGACAAAATGTTTGTGAATATTACTTTATATAGGTCGCTATATGCTACGCTAAACCACTACTGTTTAAATCATAGGCATATTTCTACAATTTTCTAGAATAAAACTGAAAAAAAAAAACTTTAAAAAGAAAAATTACTTTTGTTTTTTTGTTTTTTTGTCCTGTTTGTTTTTTGTTACTGTTATTGTTGTTGTTTTGTTTTTTGTTTTTTTTTGGGTTGTTTTCTTTTCTGTTTTTATTTAGACTTATGTTGGACAGTACTCTTTTTTTTTTTGCTCGTGATTTTTCGATATGAAATTGTTATCTATTCTGGTGTAGATTTGTTAGCTTGAAAGGAGGAAAATCAGAGCACAATATGCGTTAAATATATGTGTGTATGTGTATGTAAAAAAAAATGTATAAGGAAACTGATATTTGGTGTTAATTTTATTAATAAAAAAAATAAATAAATAAAAAAAGAAAAAGAAAAATTACTAGTATCAGCTTAGAGTAAATATAACCATGAACATGATTTTATGTCATTGGATATATTTAGACAATGCCATATATGCTAACTAGCATGTTTTCCAAGCAAATTATCCAAACTTCTGCTCATGATTTTTTTCAAGTTGTGACACATTAAACTGAGCATGTGCAACACTTCGTATGACTCGGGCAAACATTTAAAGTTACAAAGAAGCTAACTATCTTAGAGCTTTGACAATTACTGATAAGCTTTATGAGGGTTAGCGCAACTTAGAGGTTACAAACATGCTAACTACAGGTTGTCAATTAAATATAGAGAAATAAAATACAGAATTTGAAACAAAGTCATTAAATAATGAATTTTTACTTCCTAAATTGCTAAATGCTACACTTAGCAAAATCAACATTATTGAGTAGGGCTAAATAGAATGAAATGCGTTTCCAATTCACCAAGAGGAGATATTCTGGTTTCAGTGAATGCTATTCTAATTTTAAGCCCTTAATATCAGTGAGAATCTTTTAAATGCTTCATAAATGAGGCCCCCACATCATCAGCATTGTTCATAAAACTCCCAATAAATCACCTGCTGTGCGACGCAAAGTTTCACGCCACTGTTCTTTAGCAGAATCGCTCACGCTGAGTGAGAGTTACAGAGTGTGTTATTAGTGGGCGTCCTAAAATGAATCATCGTTTATCAGCAACCCGTAGTTCTGACACCAGATAGACTTGAGTAAATATATAAATTACATGTTTCATCTCAGGTTAGGCAGGCAGAGCTCAGGGTCTTTGATCAGGTGGATGAGCGGAGCAGAACAAAGTCCAAGAGGGAGGATTGAAGGGAGGGAAAAAGCTGATAGGTTAGGTGAGGCTTTAAGGAAAAAGTAGCATTAATACCTATTTAATGGACTGTGGCAGAGAGTTGGCAGACTATTTGAGGATATGAAGGGTCTGTGAGTATATGAGAAGGTTTTGTGTAAAAACATCGAAGCCTTAAGGTTTAAAGGTTTTACGGAGAGCCAGAGTAAGCTTTAGAATAACCTCCTGCACAAGGCAGCAGGATCAGCTGTTACTGTCAGCAAAGTTATTACAGCTACACAATAGTTGTAGGATTACTCTTGTACTGTAATTGTGTGTGCCTAAGTAAAGCATGGTGAGGAATATCAATGAGCCGACATACATGATGGGAAGTGACAGAAATTCATGCTATTTGGATGTTTGCAAGCTTCTATACAGTAATCCAGTGAAAGGCATAGCATAGTGCTAACCTTCGAACTTTTAATTGTTGTAAAAGCAGGAGGACAGATAATCAGACTAAGGAACACTTTTCTGTTTGGTTTCTTTAAACATAAGTCTAATTGAGACAATTAAAAAATCTATTTAAATTTTGAAAGTCAAAACTTTTAGTAGAAAAAAACCTTTCAAGTTAAATGACCCATCATTACAACTTTTCTTACACAGACATATATGAGCTACTTGACTAAGTCCTGACCTCAGATTGAAACAGAATTTGTGTTAAGCACAGCTTTATTTAACATTAACTGGGCTGCACAGAAGTGGTGCACTGATGCAAATGAGTACCAAATATAATGTGTGCATACCAGTTCCTTTCACCATTATGCTACACCTGAACCCCCCCCCCCCCCCCCCCCCC